>LR753586.1:165494-183936 GCA_902729485.2 Mus minutoides | reverse complement strand
TCAAAGAATTAAAAGAAAACACTGCTAAACAGGTAGAAGTCCTTAAGGAGGAAACACACACACACACACAAAAATCCCTTAAAGAACTACAGGAAAACACAACCAAACAGGTGATGGAATTGAACAAAATCATCCCAAATATAAAAATGTAGGTAGAAACAATAAAGAAAACCCAAAGGGAGACAACTCTGGAGATAGAAATCATAGGAAAGAAATCAGGAGCTTTAGATGTAAGCATCAGCAACAGAATCCAAGAGATGGAAGAGAGAATATCAGGTGCAGAAGATTCCATAGGAAAACATGGACACAACAATCAAGGAAAATGCAAAATGCAAAGAGATCCTAACTCAAAATATCCAGGAAATCCAAGATACAATGAGAAGACCAAGACTAAGGATAATAAGTATAGATGAGAATGAAGATTTTCAACTTAAAAGGCCAGTAAATATCTTCAAAAAAGTAAAACTTCCCTAACCTAAAGAAAGAGATGCCCATGAACATACAAGAAGCCTACAGAACTCCAAATAGACTGGACCAGAAAAGAAACTCCTCCTGACACATAATAATCATAACAACAACTACAATAAATAAGGATAGAATATTAAAAGCAATAAGGGAAAAAGGTCAAGTAACATATAAAGGCAGGCCTATTAGAATTACACCAGACTTCTCACCAGAAACCATGAAAGCCAGAAAATCATGGACAGATGTTATACAGACCCTAAGAGAACATAAATGCCAGCCCAGGCTACTATACCCAGCAAAACTCTCAATTACTATAAATAGAGAAACCAAAGTATTCCACGACAAAACCCAATTCACACAATATCTTTCCAGGCATGCAGCCTTCAAAAGATAATAAAGGGGAAACTCCAACACAAGGAGGGAAATGACGACCTAGAAAAAGCAAGAAAGTATTCATTATTTCAAACCCAAAAGAAAATAGCTACAAGAACAGAATCCCAACTATAACAGCAAAAATAACAGGAAGCAACAATTACTTTTCCTTAATACAAAGAATTCAAGAAGCTAGACTCCAGAAAATCAAATAACCCTATTAAAAAATGTGGTAAAGAGCTAAACAAAGAATTCTCAACTGAGGAATACTGAATGGCTTAGAAGCACCTGAAAAATTGTTCAACATCCTTAATCATCAGGGTAATGCAAATCAAAACAACCTTGAGATTCAATCTCACACCAGTCAGAATGTCTAAGATCAAAAATTCAGGGGACAGTAGATGCTGGCGAGGATGTGGAGAAAGAGGAACACTCCTCCATTGCTGGTGTGATTGCAAGCTGTTACAACCACTCTGGAAATCAGTATGGCAGTTCCTCAGAAAATTGGATATAGTACTATGGGAAGATCCAGCACTACCTCTCCTGGGCATATATCCAGAAGATGTTCCAACTTGTAATGAGGACAAATGCTTCACTATGTCTGTAGCAGCCTTATTTTTAATAACCAGAAGCTGGGAAGAACTCAGATGTCACTCAACAAAAAAATGTGATATATTTACACAATGGAATACTACTCTGCTATTAAAAACAACGAATTTATGAAATTTTTAGGCAAATGGATGGATCTGGAGGATATCAACCTGAGTGAAGTAAACGAATCACAAAAGAACACACATGATATGCAGTCACTGATATGTTGATATTATCCAAGAAACTTAGAATACCCAAAATACAATTTTCAAAAACACAGGAAACTCAAGAAGAAGGAAGACCAAAGTGTGGATACTTCATTCCTTGTTAGAGTGGGGAACAAAATACCTATGGAGGGAGTTACAGACACAAAATTCAGAACTGAGACTAAAGGAAGTACCATCCAGAGGCTGCTCCACCTGGGGATCCATCCCATATGCCACCAACAAACCCAGACACTATTGCATATGCCAGCAAGATTTAGCTGACAGGATCCTGATATAGCTATCTCTTGTGAGGCTATGCCAGTGCCTGGCAAATACAGAAGTGGAAGCTCACAGTCATCTATTGGATGGAATACAGGGCCCCCAATGAAGGAGCTAGAGAAAGTCACAAGGAGTTAAAGGGGTTTGCAATCCTATAGGGGGAACAACAATATGAACTAAACAATAACCCTTAGAGCTTGTGTCTCTAGTTGCATACATAGCAGAGGATGGCCTGTTTGGCCATCAATGGGAGGAGAGGCCCTTGGTCTTGTGAAGATTATATGCCCCAGTACAGGGGAATGCCAGGGCCAGGAAACAGGAGTGGCTGGGTTGCGGAGCAGGACGGAGATGGGGATGGGGTACAGCAGACTTTCTGGATAGCTTTTGAAATGTAAATGAAGAAAATATCTAATAATAATAATAATAAAAAGAAATCTCAGTTCTGGATACTTATATGGTTTCACTCCTTTAAGATTCTCAACCCCTTTCTCAGCTCTCACTCTGTAATACACATCAGAGTATTAAAAATTGGATCAATGAACATCTCTGAGAAGAGACAAATTAAATCATAAAACAAACACAATTTTTCTACATGGGTTTCAGTGATGTCATGATATTTTATAATGGTAAAATAACTTACATCACCAATAGCTAGTATTAATAAATCATCTTCAAACAGATGACAATGTAGGCTACAAAATTATCACAAACTAAAGACAAGGTTTTAATTCTTAAAATTTGGTGCCTAAGAAAAATTCAATGTACTCATATGTAACACATCCAGATGTTATCAGATAATAGAACTCACAGATGATTAACACATCTGTAGGCTTTCAATTATACTTTGGCTTTGATGTTCTCAGTATTACTTCATTTCATCTTACTTTGCTTTGCAGATATAGAATAATTGAGAAAAGGTATCCAAGATTGGAAAGGAAGCAAAGAGAAACAAGACCACAATTAAAACTATTGAATTTATATTCTGAGTCAGGGATTTTGCTTAATTATAGTTATTTACACACAAGTGATTCTAATACTCATCCCCTGTGGTCAGAGCATACATAATACATTGAGAAACTAGAGGCCCATAGAAGCTCCAAAACATGTCCCTTCACAATTATTACCCCTCACTACATCTACATTGAGAGTCCCCTACTTAACCACTCTGTTATCCTAAGGAGGGAATGCCTTGGGCTTCCTTCAGCAAGATGGCTATATATTCCACCTGTTTCATCCTGAAACAAGAACTGGTAACACAAGGAAAGATTTTATTTCAAAAAATCTTTTTCCAAAATATTTATTATTTACTTGCCTTGTACCAAATAAAGGAGAGTCTCAGCCTCTTTGGAAATGCTCATGTGTGATAAAAGATAAATATCAATTGGTTTCTGAAATACTAGAAAACAATCCTGTTGGTCAATTTCCCAGAATGACTTCAACACTGCAATTGATGATGCCACATTGCTGGGGACCTGTAATTCCCAAGCTTCTATCTCTTTGCTCTGAGGACCTTGTTTTCCAGGCACATTCTTAGTTCCCAAGCCTTTTTTATCTGTCAGAGTTTACATATAACTTAATATTATAATAAATTTAGTTTAATTCAAATAATGCAGGAGACTGTGTTGAAAGACTGTGGTAACCTTGTGAGCATCTTCTCCAGCTGGTGATTGTCTGCTTTTGAAATTTTAGCTAAACACTGATGTCCTGCATTATTTTTCTAGAAAGAAACTTGGAAAACATTAGTCCAACCCACTCAGTTTACTCATAAGAATATTAAGACACAAAAAGAGAGTTTGAATTTTCACAGTCTTGTGATGAACCAAGAGAACTGAGGCAAAAACCCAATTGTACTAAACTCTAGACTCATACTATTTCCAGTATTATGACCCCCACATAGTTGGAATAAAAACAATTACTGAGGTAGAAAGGTCTTTCCAACGAATAGTTCTAACTATAGGTAGGAGAGTCACAAAATTTCTACTTATTCCCATGCCTATTCTTTAATTAAACAAGTGATAAAAGATGTTTCTGATGTAATGAACATCAAAAGGGGGAAAATAATGAAATAAACATGATGAGGTTATATGTTGGCTTGAAATCAATTCACTGGTCTTCATTATAGTTGTTCACTACAACTTGGAGATTTTCCAAATGGGCTTGACTCCACGTTATAATTCAAAAAGTAGTAGCTTCACAGGTTTTGTGCATTAAAAATTGTGAACATAAAATTCCATCAAGAGTAGTTACTTCTTTATTTGTACATAACATTGTCATAGGCAATATGGTCTTTGCAAAATATTGTCTCTGGTGTCAAAATTCATAGGATTTATTGTAGAAAGATTGGGTGCTTTTTGAGAAAAGGAATCATGTAATTCCTGGATCATTTATTCATTCATTACAGTAATTTTTGAACTTCTATAAGTTGTAATCACTCTATTATGACTAACATCAGAAAAGAGAAGCAGGGAAAACAAGGCAGCACAGGTACAGGTGTACTCAGGATATAGTTTACATTGTATTTTTTTCAATATTTTTTATTAGATAGTTTCTTAATTTACATTTCAAATGCTATCCTGAAAGCTCCCTCCCCTCCCCTCCCCCCCCACCCTGTTCCCCTGCCCACCCACTCCCACTTCTTGGCCTTGGCGTTCCCCTGTATTGGGGTATATAAAGATTGCAATACCAAGGGGCCTCTCCTCCCAATGATGGCCGACTAGGCCATCTTCTGCTACATGTGGAGCAAGAGACACGAGTTCTGAGGGTTCTGGTTAGTTCATATTGTTGTTCCTCTTCTAGGGTAGCAGAGCCCTTCAGCTCCTGGGGTTCTATCTCTAGCTTCTCCATTTGGGCCCTGTGTTCCATCATATAGATGACTGTGAGCATCCACTTCTGTACAAGACAGCTATATCAGAGTCCCTTAAGTAGACACTTGCTGTCCTATGCAATAGTGTCTGAGTTTAGTGACTGATTATGGGATGGATCCCCCCTGGTGGGGTAGTCTCTGTATAGTTCACATTTTAAAAACAGCTTCCCAAAACATAGTGGTTTAACACAACAAAATAGTACTTGATAACTTATTTCACTGCTGGTAAAATGAGCCAATTCAAGCCAGATTATATATGCAGGTTTATTGGGAAGCTTGTGTCAGACTGGAAAATTCACTGGCCCCAAGGAAGGAAGACAGAGAAGATGGGGAAAAGAAAAAGAGAAAGACAGTGCTCAGAGAGAAGGAAAAGGGTTTAGCAGGAGAAGAGAAGGAACAAAAATGTCTGGATTATATTGCAAAGAGCCTCTGGGGAGAAGGGCAGCCCAGACACCCAGAGCTAGAAAGTTCAGGGTTAGGGAAGGGTATGCTAGGTAGGGACTGAGGGATGATGGGAGAAATTAGATGGCAGGTCTGATTTGGTGTGTAAAATAGGTACCTCATCTGTTTGTTCCAGGTCTGAATTCCAACAGTATTATCTCACTGTTTCTGTTATTTGGAAACTGAGGAATGACCCACTGGGGCTCTTTTAGCTCAAAGGTCTCTTATGTACTGAATCTGTACTATCAGCCAGAGTTTCTATTTTATCTGAAAGTTCAACATCAAAGTCAGTGGAATGTTCTGCAGCTGAGCATATTCGCAGGGTTATCTGGATCAGCAAACCCCCCTTCAAACAGAGTAGGATCCTCAAGCTTAGCTTACATTGGGACAAAACAACTGACTGAACACCCAATATGGATACCATGGTCCTTGTATAATCTCCTCTGAGAAATCCCACCTTAACCGTCTCACTGTCTTCATCAAAAGCAGCTCAGTGTGAGTGACATACTGAGGAGCCTTTTGTATTGTCTCACTGTCTACTCTTTTTTATGTCAGTTTCTTTGTTATGTATTGAAAGCTACAAACTAATGGCATATTCTGAAAAGATATTTGTAGGATTATCAAAGATAAATTTTAAGAAGTACACAGACTAAAGCAAGAAGGGATTAGGATATGTATCCACTCTGTATTTCATTCAGACAAAGGAGAACCACTCATGCTTACAGACCTAAAGGTCATAATACTAGCAGATCACAGATTTTCCCATAATACCTACAAATCTCCCATTCTCCAATAATGCCTACAGATTACCCATTTTCCCATAATGCATACAGATCATTGATTACCCTTCTGTCTCACAGATGCTGAGAAGGAACTGATGATCTTCATTTCTTTTCCGCTGACCAATCTAGATTGAAGGAGATTCTAGGGCATAGGACTCAAAACACGAACACAAAGAAGATCCTAAACAACCTACAACAAATTGTCATTCTAATCCATTCCAATAATGCATTACTGATTTCAAGAAAGAGAATTGACTCTTCTGGTTGATTTACATTTCCAATAAAAATCCTCAAATGTGCTCTATTTAACTATTCCAAGACACTGTGCTTACTCTAGCGAGCTCATACTTCCATGGAAAAAACAGGAAACAAGCTCAGATCTTTCTTTTATTCACCTGGGTATCTTACTTAGGGTTTTATTCCTATGAAGAGACACAATGACCAAGGCACTTACAATTTCAGAGATTCAGTCCACTATTATTATGGCAGGAAGCATGACAGCATGCAGGCAGACATGATGCTGAAGGAGTCAAGAGTTCTACATTTTGATTGAAAGGCAAACAAGAGAGACTATCTTCTACAGGCAGCCAGGAGGAAGGTCTATTCCATAAAGGGAAGATCTTGAGCACTAGGATTCCTCAAAGCCTGCATGCAAAAGACCACACTTCTTCTGACAAGTCCAAATCACCTAATACTACCACTTCCCACGGGCCAAACCACTACATTCATCTGGGCCTGGGTTAATAAATTCAAACAGAAGTGGGGCTCACATAAGATTTTTTTTTTAACTTGAAGCAATCCCACTAAAATCAGGGACTAGACAAGGCTGCCCAATTTCTCCCTACCTATTCAAAATAGTACTTGAAGTTCTAGCCAGGGCAATTAGACAACAAAAAGAGGTCAAGGGAATACAAATTGGAAAGGAAGAAGTCAAAATATCACTATTTGCAGATGATATGATAGTATATTTAAGTGACCCTAAAAATTTCATTAGGAAACTCCTAAACCTGATAAATAGCTTCAGTGAAGTAGCTGGATATAAATTTAATTCAAACGAATCAGTGACCTTTCTCTATACAAAGGATAAATACGCTGAGAAAGAAATTAGGGAAATAACACCCTTCACAATAGTCACAAATAATATAAAATACCTTGGTGTGACTTTAACTAAGGAAGTGAAAGATCTGTATGATAAGAACTTCAACTCTCTGAAGAAAGAAATTGAAGAAGATCTCAGAAGAAGGAAAGATCTCCAAAGCTCATGGATTGGTAGGATTAATATAGTAAAAATGGCTATCTTGCCAAAGAGCAATCTACAGATTCAATGCAATCCCTATCAACATTCCTTCTCAATTCTTCACCGAGTTAGAAAGGGCAATTTGCAAATTCATCTGGAATAACAAAAAAGCAAAGATAGCAAAAACTCTTCTCAACAATACAAGGGCCTCTGGTGCAATCACCATGCTTGATCTCAAGCTGTACTACAGAGCAATTGTGATAAAAAAATTAAAAAAAAAAAAAACTGAATGGTACTGGTACAGGGACAAACAGGTATATCAATGGAATGGAAGTGAAAACCTAGAAATAAACCCACATACCTATGGTTACTTGATCTTTGACAAGGGAGCTAAAACCATCCAGTGGAAAAAAGACAGCATTTTCAGCAAATGGTGCTGGCAAAACTGGCAGTTATCATGTAGAAAAATGAGAATTAATGTAAATTAAGAAAATATCTAATAAAAAATATTGAAAAAAAAAAGAAAAATGAGAATTGATCCATTCTTATCTCCTTGTACAAAGCTCAAGTCTAAGTGGATCAAGGAACTCCTCATAAAACCAGAGATACTGAAACATATAGGAGAAGGTGGGGAAGAGCTTCGAAGATATGGACACAGGGGAAATATTCCTGAACAGAACAGCAATGGCTTGTGCTGTTAGATCAAGAATTGACAAATGGGACCTCATAAAATTGCAAAGCTTCTGTAAGGCAAAAGGCACAGTCAATAAGGCAAAAAGGCCACCAACAGATTGGGAAAGGATCTTTACCAATCCTAAATCAGATAGGGACTAATATCGAATATATATAAAGAACTCAAGAAAATGGACTCCAGAAAGTCAAATAATCCTATTTTTAAAATGGTGTACAGAGTTAAACAATGAATTCTCAACTGAGAAATAATGGATGGCTGAGAAGCACCTGAAAAAGTGTTCAACATCCTTAATCATCATGGAAATGCAAATCCAAACAACCTTGAGATTCTACCTCACACCAGTCAAAATGGCTAAGTTCAAAAATTCATTTGACAGCAGATGCTGGCGAGGATGTGGAAAAAATGGGACACTCCTCCATTGTTAGTGGGATTGCTAGCTGTTATAACCATTCCAGAAATCAGTCTGGTGCTTCCTCAGAAAATTGGACATAGCATTACTGGAGAATCCAGCAATACATCTCCTGGGCATATACCCAGAAGATGTTTGAACTGGTAATAAGGACACATGTTCCACTCTGTTCATAGAAGCCTTATTTATAGTAGCCATCAGTTCTGAAAAGAACCCAGATGTCCCTCAACAGAGGAATGGTTACAGAAAATGTGGTACATTTACTATGGAATGGAATACTACTCAGCAATTAAAAACACTGAATTCATGAAATTCTTAGTCAATTTCTGGAGGATATCATCCTGAATGAGGTAACCCAATCACAGAACAACACACATAATATGCACTCACTGATAAGCAGATATTAACCCAGAAACTTAGAGTACCCAAGATACAATTTGCTGCAGCATAAGCTATAGATAGATTCTATGTTTAGTTCTTCTGAAGAGCAGATTCATAAGATTGATAATATCTTTCTGTCTCACCAAGTGAAGTCAAGACTCTTCTCCTTTCTACAAAACTGAATTTGTTGAAACTGGGTGACCTTCATACAAAGGAACTTTTATCACATGGCAGAATCTGGGGAGCATAGTAGANAAAAAAAAAAAACCCTGTCAACCTGGATTCAAGAATGAGATAATATGGGCAGCAGATACCAGGGTGCCTAAAAATGAAAGATCGCCCATGCAAGTTGAAATTCGAACAACAGAGAAAAGAAACTCATCAAATGAGGCCAGCACGGAAAATTTAGAAAAGTTACTCTTTGTGAAAAATAGAGAAGAACCTATCAGAGGAAGGTAAGTACTATGATTTCAAAGACAATGCAGGCTTTGTAGTTGGATTCGGGGAGTGATTGAAGACTTACAGTAGTCATGCAAGTATCATAATTCATGAATGGTGACTTTCCCAAAGAAGTAAAAAAAAGCAGCATAAGTCTTGTGTGTGAAGACAATTTGACTTAGCTTCAGGGTAGATAAAACTACAGGTAATTTTTTTGACTTACCAAGATCATGAAGTAATCTCACTAAATTTATTTTCTACAGCAAATGTAGCTTATGAACACTATCAAATGTTATATCTAGATTACTTATTCATGTAGTCAATTGTCAATACTCTTTCTCAGCCATCTATCCATTTATGCTAACAAACATATTACCAGAGTAGAAGGTATTTACTGTCTATCTTGAGAAAAAAATTTAAACTGTTAACCCAAGTCACACAGCCACAAAAAAGATGCCACAAATTCTGTACTTACTAAACCAGGATCATAGTGGACCAAAAAAAAAAAAAAAAATGTTCGAAGAACAAGTTGGAATGTTCTCCATTGCTAAGGGTTGGCCAAGAGTGCCAACAAAGACAAGAAACATTGACTCTTCCATCTCACTAACTCTTGTATAATATTGTGGTGAGCAGAAAAGTTCTTATCCCCATCAGGTGACAAAGAATTGTTGACAAACTCTGATAAGAATTGCAAACAAACTCAATATTTTAAAATGTATGGAAAAACTAAATAAAAACGAAACCTTCAAAAACATGAGAGATCAAATAATATTTTGTTCTTTTTTTTTATCAAAATGCCACTTAATTTTTACCCATATACTGTCTACATGCAAAATATATATAAATATGTAGTATACTATATCATGTTACAGTTTATTATTAGTTAGTAAATATATGATTGTATTGTAAATTATGATAAAATATAATAAAGATATAATATATATTATGTATATTCATATATAAAGTTTTAGTTACAGGTTTTATTGGAGTTAAAAGTAACAGGATCTTTCTATTCTAGGTTCTTCACAAAAAGCATAGTCAAATACATAAGGACTAAGTAACTGAAGCATCAAAACCATATAATATAGTCACTTTGCTGCAGCATAAGCTATAGATAGATTCTATGTTTAGTTCTTCTGAAGAGCAGATTCATAAGATTGATAATATCTTTCTGTCTCACCAAGTGAAGTCAAGACTCTTCTCCTTTCTACAAAACTGAATTTGTTGAAACTGGGTGACCTTCATACAAAGGAACTTTTATCACATGGCAGAATCTGGGGAGCATAGTAGATGTTTTATGTTGAAGAGCCACATCCCCATGAGCAGGTGCCAGAAATGTAAGTAGAAGAAACTGTCAGCCAATTGGGAGTCACTTGTAAACAAAGGAGTTAGAAGACAATCTTAACCTCAACTCAGTTAGATATGATATTGATAAATGTAGGAAACAGAAAGAAACAATATCTACTATAATATAGAAAGTATTCACTCTCAGCATCTACTGCGTATCAAGCAAATGGCTAATGATAACTCCAATGGAAAGTTGTGATATGTCAGCATTACACTTTCCAACAAATCAACTATTACCTTACTTCTACTAGGCAGTAACTACTGCAACTAGAGTTAGCCAGAGTAACTTTGTTCCTTCTCCACTTCTCCAAAAGGTGGCTCTGGGAAAAAGCAGATAAAAAGAAAAATACATTGCACCTGGAGAGTCTTCGGCAATGATGAGTCTTCTTACTCTCAGCTAAAGAGGGATGCTGGCAAGAAGAAAAAGTCTCCACCCCATTCAAATAGAAATACAGATGATCAATAGAGATAAATTTGACTTTGTGGGGCTCAGATAAAAATCAAGGGTCTACATCTGTCCAAGATGAGGTTCACTTCAGATGATTAGATACTTCCATAGGCATTATGCCCTGTAGTCCATAATTTGATTAAAAAAAAAAAAGCTTAAGGTTTATTTACTTCAAGTGCTTGATTACAGAAACCAAAACAGTGAGCCCCAGAATTATAACATAATTAACATGGCAAAATAATAATGTGTATAGATTTATTGCATTTATTTTGAACAACAAAACAAATGTCAATCTTACTAAATAGAAGTCCTCAGATGTATTTTTTATTTTATTCTTAAAAATAATGTGAAATAAGCATAGCCTAGATTGTCTTTTTTTTTTTCTGATTCTTTCTGTTTTGATGAACATCTTAGGATTAATTCCACTTATGTATGACACAGTACCATATGGAAATTACTGTAGCCATAGAATCTCAAAAGTTGATCTTTCAACTCAGCACAGCTGTGACAGAAATTCACTCTTAAGCATCCTTTTTTATTTCTTATATTGTATTCTTTTGTGCTCTTCTTGCACATTTGTGTCATGATGCTTTTCCTTTTCCTTGTACATTGCTCAGATTTTAAGACAATTCTTTGTTTCCGTTTGTAAGACATTCTTTACTCTACATTTTAGCCACATCTCACAAAACACCCATCTTACCCCTATAACTTTCCACATTTTCCTATCCCCTCTACATTTTACATCTTAATTGTAACTCTCCATAGCTTTAACAGACTATAAAATCTATGGGCTTTAACAGGATCTCAACTTTGCTTCCAGCTACTTTACTGTCTTTTTTTTTCTCTCTTTTTTCAATGTTGATCTAACACTTAATTCTTACCCTTAACCAACCTAAGTGGCCCCCATGCCTAATCTTATTTGCCAAAACTCTAAGTCCACTCAGTAATAACCTTGGTTGTTTATCCACTAATAATTACTAAAGTCAAAGGGATTGCTGTTGTTAATTGGCTAGTATAGCATATACATAGAGATAGTATCAAGTAGTAGTTATTCTCCCAGTTAATATACTACTAAAGAAATAATATAGAGCACAAAGTACCTTAAGCTCCTGAACTGAAGAATTGTTTTCTGAACTATGTATTCAAGCCTACTATATCCAAGTTCCACTTCAACATTACAAGTACTTCAACTGAAATAATATTGCTGATAAAAACAAATAAACCGATCAACAAAATGACAATAAATGTTTAAATCAAATTCCATAATATAAAAACAAAAAATACAAACCCAAGCATTATTAAAATTAAAGATGAGAGAGGAGCTATGACAGCTGATAGTAATGAAATTTAGTCTTAGCTGAAAACATATATTCTAATAAGATGGAAAATTTAAATGAAACAGATGAGTTTTAAGATTTATATGACCTACTAAAATTAAACAAAGATGAGATGAACAGTTTAAACACATTTATATCAAGCACTGAGACTGAAGCAGACTTTAAAATCTCCCTAATTAAAATGACCAGGGCCAGCTGGATTCACTGGCAAATTTAAACAGACCCTCAAAGAAAATCTAATACTAATGCTTGGCAAATTATTATATAAAGTACCAAAGAAAAGAGCATTATATTCATGTCTAAGGGTTTCTGTTGTTATGACGAAAACCAATAACTAAAAATCAAGTTGAAAAGAACAGGACTTAATTGGCTTAAACTTTCAAAATGTTGTTCATTATTGAAGGAAGTCAGGACAGGAACTCAAACAGAGTAGGATCCTGGAGGCAGGAGCTGATGCAGAGGCCATAGAGGGATGCTGCTGATTACTGGCTCACTGCACATTGCTTGCTCAGCCTGATTTCTTATAGAACCCAAGTCAGCCAGCCCAGGGATGGCACCACCCACAATGGACCCTACCCCATTGATCATTGAGAAAATGCTTTGCAGCTGGATTTCGTGGAGGTATTTCCTTAACTGAGGCTCCTTTTTCTCTGATGGCTCTAGCTTGTTTGTTTGGCTTACAGAATAAAAATAGTCCATCACTGAAGGAAATCAAGGTAGAAACCCAAAACTGGAGTTTAACAAAGGAGGCATGGAAGAACACTGCCTACTTACTTGCTCTCCCTTCATATAGAACCCAAGCCCACCCCGCTCCAGATATGGTATTGACCACAGTGAGCTGATCCCACGTGGATCACTACTTGAAAACAATGACCCATATACCTACACCCAGAATAGACTGATCAAACTTAATTTCTCAGTTGAGGTGCCCTCTTCCCAAGAAATTTTGTTAAGTTGACAAAGACCAACTAGAATTTCAACCAAAATCAAGAACACGTCAAAAAAAGATCATTCATTGTGACAATTTGGTTTTACTCCAGAATGCAGGAGTGGTTCAGTATATATAAATCAATAAATACTATAAATTATATAAATGATCTCAAAGATAGAAGTCACATGATTATCGTTAACAAATCTATCATCATTTCACTTAAAAGTACTGAAGAAACTTAGAATAAAAAGAACATATGTAAACATAACAGAAGCTATGTGACAAGCCTATATTTATCATACTGAATGGAGAAAATTTAACCAAACTATTTCGACTAAAATCAGGATCAAGACAGGAGTAGTCATTCTTCTCCATTCTTCAATGTAGTTATAGAAGACTTACCTAGACTACTAAGATAAGAGAAACAAATAAAAGGGCTATAAAGAGGAAAGAAAGAAAGTCTCTCTACTTCAAGATGGTTTAATTTGATACATAAGAGGCCTCAAAGACTCCACCAGAAAAGCTTTCAAACTGGTAAACACTTCCAGCAAAAGAATAAGATACAAAATTAAAGCAAAAATCCATAGCCTTTGTATGTACCCATGGCAAGCTACTGAGAAAGAAATTGGGGGAACAAACGCATTGATGATAACCTCAACATAATACCTTGAAATAACCATATCCAAGGATATAAAAATCTGCTATATTGAAAACTCATACTCATGAGTTAACAGGATTAATATTATGAAAATGCTTTTGCCCCTACCCAAAGCAGCCTAGATTATTACAATCCTGATCACAATTCCAGTAACAATCTTCACAGAAATAGGAAAAAAACTTAAAATGCATGTAGAAATACATAAGTCCCTTAGATAGGCAAAGCAATTCTGAATAAGAAGAATATTACTAGATTTGAAGTATAAAATATTTAAGTTATACTACGTTATACTACAGGGTCATACTAGCCAAAATATCATGGAAGTCACACAGAAACAGTCACATAAATCAGTGGGATAGAATGTTAGAACGGATCTTCAACAAATAGTTCTGGGGAAACTGGATACATATAAGTAAACGAATAAAACTAGATCCTCATCCCTTATCCTGAACAAAATTCAACTCAAAATGGATGGATAAAGTCAATAAAAGACCTGAAACTCTCAAACTGCTGAAGAAAAAAGTAGGGAGTATACTTTTCCACATGTAGGCATAAGTAAGAGCTTTCTGAATGGGAAAACAGTTACAGTTACAGAGTAGTTTTGCCAAATAGTTAAATTGGTTGTGTGCACCATATGAGAAAGAGTCATCACTGGAGTCTTAGAGAATTTTGTTCTCCGTCTCACTTTGCTATATCTAAGAATAATCCTTTCTAAATTCTGTTGATTCTGTTCTGATATTTGGCCAAGATTTTCTTCCCAATTAAAGAGTTCTTGGCATAGGCTTCCTCATCTGAAGAAAATATTCTAAGAATTACAAATGGACTTTGAGTAAGTTTAGAAAAACACTTTTGAGTTTAGGAGTGAAAGAGACACTAGATCAGCAAGCCGCAGGTCATGAGGCACACGGAGAGCTTATATACAATGATCTCAATAATGGAAACCCTGTGTTCTCTCCCCACTCCCTTCATTCCCACTTTCTATCTTTTCTTTGTATAAAATTATGGGTACTAATCAGTAATTAATCAGTACTGCTTTACTTTGAGCTATTTAAAAATATATCCTAGCTGCATTCTTTAATGATCAACCAACTTGCTATTGTCAGAGATCAGAAAAGGAGAAGAAAGGATCTATGTAATGAACCAAGGCACACAATATATGCATTTTCCTTTTCCCGGTTTTCCTTCCCTTTGCTCTGTCAATTTTGTATTTAAATATAAATAGCATTAAATGTGGCATCTTAAGCCAGGTTAAAGATGCGATTCAGTGGCATTCAATCCAATCCCATTGCTGTCCACCCATGCCTAGAATTTTTTCATCTTACAAAGTTCCATCTCTGTATATATTTAAAAAATAACCCAAATTCATTTACATTTTCTTAATGGCCAACATGTATCAGGTAGTCAATACTTGTAGCACATGCTGTCTGCTTATCAGGTAAAATATCTGAAGGGAAGTTGAAATGTGTGTATGCCCCTAGGGAGTTAACATGTTAAGACAGAAAAGTGGACAAAGACAGGTTAGCACAAGGCCTCTAAGAGAGTACACACCTGACACTTAGGCAGGTGTTACATTTACATAAGTTTCAAAGGAGAATAGCTGATATTTTTATTTCAAATTACTCACTGGACACAAAAAAGGCACAGCTCAAATTCATGAGAATGCATTATTTTTCAAGTAGTAAGTTCTTTCTAATACAAGGAATGATGCCATTTTAATTGTACTTCTTAGAATAGTATCCCTGATGTTAACTGTGATTTGTTTTATGAATTGTATATGATAACTTAAGATAAAATGAGTCAGATATTCCCAGTTTCAGAAAATTTTAAAACATGTAGCCTTTTGTAATTTAGATCTTGATACACACAAAGGTGAATGTGTTTGATAATAATCCTGTGGGTTGGTGCTTTGTGGAAGTGGTTGAAATCTTAGAAGGTGGCATCTGATGGGAGGAACCCAGCATATTTAAAATTCTCACCCTCAAAGAATATTAGGGAGCTCTCTTTCTCCCTTGTACCCTTTGTTTCTGGCTACTGAGGTCAGTGCTTTTTTTTTTTAACTCCACAGTCTCCTCCTGTAATAACAAAACAATGGGCTTAGTTGGTCCTGAATGAGAGACTCCAAAAACAGTGATCCAAAATAAAACTCTATTTCTAGAAGCTACTTAGCTTAGATATATTTGCTACATACTAAAACTACACTGCCTAACATGTCTATCTCTCTTGGCTACTATGATCACAGAGAATTCCTGTGTTCCTAGTTCTATACATGAGTCACAAACCATTCCACTTTCTATTTCTTTCCCATCATCACATGGCAAACAACATTTCAATTAGTTTAAGTGAGCCAAAGAATGGATTACAATGCAGTTTGCCCTTGTCAATAAGCTCTGGACATCTCTGAAAGTGCCCCACCACTCAAATTACTTTCTATTCATGTTTCCAACTCAAGAAGTTTCCTTGCAAATCCAAAGTTTAACATTTTTTTTTTGTTTATTAAAGAGGAGCCTGGTATGTGTTTTTATTTGTTTGTTTATTTGTTTGAAGGCCATCTTCTTGTTCCATGGCAACACACCAAAATAGACAAGGAGATAGATTCCATGTCAGGTCTCTGGGTTCTCTTTGGTTATGATCATTTATTTAATCTTCATGGTTCATGTAAGCAATTTGCCACGATGATGATTAAGAAGTGCATTTTGAACTGCTAGGCTTTAAAATGGTAATATGTGGAATGAGAGATAATTCTCTTACAAAATACATTCTTCAAACTTTGTTTGCTTTCCAGTGATATGAACCATAAAATCATGCTAGCTAGCCCAAACTGCTTTTATGGAAATCTTGGTTTGGGATAACAAAATTTGAATCTTTCATAACCTCCTTTGGAGTCCAAACATTTGGGCTATAGCTATCTTGCATGTATAAAACTATCTAGAATTTAGGAAGATAGCACCAATGGAAAGGCATATTTCTTCAGTTCAGTTTTATCATGAAAAATGACATACTTGTTGATTTAAATGACGATTCAGGCCTCATGAAATTCTTCAAAACATGATCCTATTAAAAGAATTTTTTAGCACACTGTTTCTACAGAAGTTCTGAGTCTGTGAGTGAATTTATAGGGAAATAGAAAGTGGAGTCCACATTGCAAACCTAGTGATTTACAAATTTGCTTTTGCTTGGCTTCGTCAAAAGCTATTCAATTGACAACTTTAGTTCTTTTAATAATTTGTTTATTTCTAGTCTTCACTCTCTAGCCTCAAACAGTATTATAATTGCACAAGTCAGAGGCCCCAACACTGTATTAACAAGAGCATGTGTCATTAAAACAAGATAACTTGAAACTCTTAACTTGAAGAAACAACAGCACTAGCAAAGAGCAAAGAAAAAGATTATCTTCTTAGACTGAATCTTCTCCCCATCGGTCCAGTTTGAAGGAATTCTTTTCACTGCTCTTAATCCAGGCTTTGTCCAAGAAAGGCAAACACAAGCATATAAGGTGAATATGCAGGACAGAAGATGGAAGGAGTCAAGGATATAGCTCAGGTAAAGTGTTCTTGTCTGGCATACAAGAGGGCCCTGGCTTGAATCCTGCCACCAAAAATAAATAAATGAGTAAATAAGATTTTAAAATAGAGATAGCATATAATAATATTCAGTACAACACCTTGTATTACAGATGAAAAATGACAACTAAAATGTTTAGTTAGAGACGGGAGCTGTCAAAACCAAACCTAGTTTGTTAATTATCTTTCTATTGTCTTTTCCTAGAAGTGGTTTACATGAGTAAGCAATTTTGGTACATCTACAGAGGTGGGGATTCTTCTAAATTACAATGGGAACTAGATAATCTTCTGTGCCAAAACTGCATGGCAGGGTACAAACTGGATTCTCAAAATTATATTTTCTGTCTTTAGAAACATCTTGAGCTGTTTTTTACTTGTCTATTATCTGTAAAACATTAATGCTCTCCCAACAGGCAGATATATCAAAGGAATGTATGTATAGCTCATTCTGTTAAGTTCAATAATACATCAATTGAAAGCTTAAAGAATTTTTTAATAACTCACTATTTTCTTTAAGTATATTTCAAATCAAACATGAAGCCAAATTCCTTTCTGTACAAAAAAAAAAAAATCGAGCAATTAAGAGAAGTGATGGGATAGACAGGCGGAGGGCGGAGAGCAGACTCCTTCCCTTCCGGCCCACACCGCTCTGCTCCAGCTCAGGG
The DNA here is from genome assembly GCA_902729485.2 of Mus minutoides. Lineage (NCBI taxonomy): Eukaryota > Metazoa > Chordata > Mammalia > Rodentia > Muridae > Mus > Mus minutoides. The sequence goes on along the minus strand of LR753586.1, from coordinate 165,832 downwards.
CGCAAGGCCTGGGGGCCGTGCACCCACCCAGGTTTCCAGCTCTCCCAGCGATCCGGACCACTGCGATCTCCGGACCACTGGTAAGAGGAACACACATCTGTTCCAGTCCAATCTCGTGGGACTTGAATCTGCAGCGGGAGATAGGCGGAAGGCGGAGAGCAGACCCCTTCCCTTCTGGCCCACACCACTCCGCACCAGCGCAGGGCGCAAGGCCTGGGGGCCGTGCACCCACCCAGGTTTCCAGCTCTCCCAGCAATCCAGACCACCGGTAAGAGGAACACACATCTGCTCCAGTCCAAACTCGTGGGACTTGAGTCTGCAGAGGGAGATAGACAGGC
>LR753586.1:133003-153720 GCA_902729485.2 Mus minutoides | reverse complement strand
ACTTTTTTGAAAGAAAGAATTTTAGCACTGGAGTGAGATATATTTTGTTTGATTTCTAGTTTTATACTGAATAATTGTATATTCCTGGGAATGTTTCTTACCCTCACCAGATCTCAACTACCTCATCAGTAAAATTGAGATAACAACTGAACCTCTTCCCTGGAGTTATGAGGATTAAAGGATTCCAATCATGTACAATTGTACTCCTGTCCTACATAATACATCCTCTGAACATTAGCTAATTATAACTATCAGAAACTAATGAAACAAAAACTACATTGCTATCAAGAGCGTTCACCCAGATGGAAAGGACAAGGTATACAACACAGAACTCAGGGCATATTGTAATAGAATAAAATAATAAAAGTCTGTGCACATTGCTTCTGGATAGATTATAAAAGAATAATCAACAATGTCATGATTCCTTGATTTGGGGAAGTAATATTTCAGTTGCTTCTTTACTATAACAAGTAGTTTAGTTAAGTTTACTTTCAAAGCAAGTTTCTGAGGGTTTATGCATTTATTTTCATGTGTATAAGTTTTTGCCTATATATGTATATGTGTGTGTATGTATGTGCACCATGTTTGTGCCTAGTGACTGGAAAGTTTAAAAGTAAGGTTTAGGTTCCCTGGAACTGGAGTCATGCATGGCTGCTTGCTAGCATGTGGGTACTGGGAATTGAACCCAGGTTCTCTGCAAGAGCAACAAGTGCTCTTAACCACTGAGTCCTCTCTCCAGTCCCACTAGAAGCAATTTTCACAGCAGGACTAACCTTAGAAATTTAAAAAACTATACTCAGGTTCATTCCTTGTCATTGCCTTTATTCTGCTCCAAATTATAAAGATGGTGAGAATTATATCTCAAGTCCCTGAACTGGCAAGCTCTCAGCTGTAGAAAGAGGAAACATGTTCCTTGGTGAAGTAAAAATTCAGGAGGAGAATCCTATCTTTCCTACACTGCCTTAAATGTGTTTTTATCCTGGAAATGTAAAATATACATGAAAAAGTAGATGCTGTTAAGTAATCTTTGAGCAGTGTTTTGGTGTGTGTTGCTTTCCTGATATAAAAAGATGATAAATAAATTATCTACAACTTCAGATATTCCACCCAATGGTACAAAATGAGGTTGTTATCTTGATTTGAACTATACATCTTGGTGTTTTAGGCCTGAAAAAAGAAGATTTTTTTAAATAATCATTTTATTCATTTACATTCCAAATAATATCCCCTTTCCAGTTTTCCTTCCAAAAAGCCCCTATTCCATCCCCCTCCACTTTGCCTCTCTGAGGGTGCTCCTCCACCCACTCATTCACTCATTCCTGTTTCACTACTCTGGCATCCCCCTATGTTGGAGCCTCAAGCCTACAGAGTACCAAGGGCCTCTCCTCCCACTAATGCCAGATAAGACCATCCTATGCTACAAATGCAGCTAGAGCCATGGGTTGCTCCATGTGTATTCTTTGGTTGGTGGTTTAGTCCCTGGAAGCTCAAGGGTGGAGGGTATGTGCTTGGCTGATGTTGTTGTTCTTCCTATGGGCCTATGGGGTTGCAATCTGCTTCTGCTCCTTCAATCCTTCGCCTAGCTCTTCAATTGGAGTCCCGGGGCTCAGACTGATGGTTGGCCATGAGTATCTACATATGTATTAGTCAGATGCTGGCAGAGCCTATCAGAGAACAGCCATAACAGATTCCTGCCTGCATGGGCTTCTTGGCATCAGCAAGAGTGTCACAAAAGCATTTGGTGACACAAAAGAGAAGACTTATGTAGAACTAAAACAAAGCAGGTATTCTTACAACGCAAAGGAAAGTGTACCTATTCTTCCTCAGGTAATGAAGGAATTAACAGCCACATTAAAATATATGTTGAGTGCATTGTTTCAATTAATTATAATAATTGAACTTTAAGATACACATTCATTAAAAACATTTTTACCTTTGGAATTTTTAAATTTATTTCTTTTTAGTTTTGAATCTGGGTCTCACTGTACTTCCCAGACTAGCCTGTTACTCATCCTCTCCAGACTGGGCCTACAGGAATGTACGAGAGCATATGGCTTATTCTTGTAAATAACTGAAAATGTACAAATTAAATTGCATGTAGAGTTACATTTAACATGTGGGAAAACATTACATAATGTCCCTTGTCCTGTACTGGTGAGGCAATACTAAATTTGGAATGCTTTCTTCCTATAGAAGACATGATGGCATCTTTGCAAAAGACATAAACACAAAAATTCCAATTAAATCTGAAATATTCCTCTACACTGAACACTTGGTCACCAGGTAGTAGCACTATTTGGAGAGGAAGTAGAAGCTTCAAGGGACAGGGACCTAGCTGAAAGTCATATGTGACTTCTCGGTACCTTTGTCTCTCTCCTCATTCTGCCCACCACAATGTCAGTCACTCCACCATGGCCTTCCACCATGATGCACTGAAACCTCCAATAAAAAATGTTTATTAAGTAGAAAGAAAGAAAGAAAGAAAGAAAGAAAGAAAGAAAGAAAGAAAGAAAGAAAGAAATCAGACAATTAAAGAATATGCATAGTTAACTGCAATTCCACAAGATACATCTGTAAGTCATATTCAAATATAACAGAAACTTTTATAGCTACAAAGCCATAGATGCTTTTCATTATCTCACAAAATAAATTTTAGTTGTACTTATTTTTAACAAGAATCATACTGAAACCAAAGGGATAACTTTACAGTTGGCTCTTAGATACCATCTTACATAACCCTGAGTGAGAGTCCTTTGGTCATTTATTAATTTTCTCATAGGAATTACATTTATTCTATTTCTCATATTTTAGGCATATTGGACAAGATGAATATCCCTGTATCTCTATGATATGGGGCACTGATACAAATTTGTTAATCTAGGTCCTTTGAGAAGCCGACTCCAAAATTAAATTGGATGGGAGAGTTTTTTTTTTTTTTTTTTTTTTTTTTTTTTTTTTTTTGGAAATGCCTGCATAGAAGGGAATAGAAAGAATGGTGAAAATTCAGAAGCCAACAAAAGGCAAAGAGGGACTGGTTGTTTGAAAGAGACCTCGATTATGTCATCATCTCAGAAAAGGAGACAAAACCCTGGGAAATTCTTTGACAAGGTGATTGATAAAGATGTCCAAGAGTTTTCTGGATACCTAGCAGGGAAATCATCATGCTAGAATTTAGAATGCAGTTAGGAGGCCCTTGCCAGTGGTCTGCCACACCTATCCTCCAGGATACCATGATGCCTGTTATGCTTAGAATATACAATGACTCACATGGATTCATGTTTGACCACTTGGTTTCCAATAATGGATTGGTCTTTGTTGTGTGATGTCACCAAGGGAATGTCTTAATGGAAAGTCCAGCTTCTCTTTTGGGCCTTTCCTCCATTTCCTTCTTAGTAAATACAATATGGTCAGTCACCCTAGAGCTTCCTCAATCTCTTGGGCACTATGCCCTCCTGCCATGATGGGTTTTGCCAGCCCGACTCTCAGCTGCACTAATTCCTTCTTTCCTTAAAATTTTTTCATTAAACATTTTTATCCCTACAGTGCACTATCCTGATATATGGGGTTTTATTAGTACAATTCATGAATATTTATCTGTATGTCTTGACTGCCTTGTAATCATTAAAACATAATGAAGTCCATAATTGTAGGCCTGATGTACATATTATTTGAAATCATTTCTAAAACTATGATTTTTTTCCTGATGTGACAGTTTAATCAGCCATTGCTATGTTACAATTGGTCGGCAGATGCTAAGAGCCAACACTAGGTTACATAATACATCATGACTGTTTAGAACATTATTACTGAAGTGCTTATGATTATGTACAAACTAGTGAGCTAAAATACAAGTCACACATTCAGTCTATGAGGTCTTCTAAACACCTGAAGACTTGGGATATGTAGTCCAATATTCAGGTTCTGGACCTATTCCTAATTTGTTGAATGACTTCAGCAAAGGTATGTTTTTAAATTCTTCCTTAGCATTCATAGAAAACTTAGAAAAAAATCATCCTTCTTGAAATAATAATCCTCACTCTTCATCTTCATTAGAAAATTAATTGGATAATACATTTAAACTGCTTGGAACTATAATTAGCATGTATTGACAACATATATTACTTTCCTTACCCCCTCCACACACACATACATGCATGGGCACCACACAAGAGAAAAGTATGACTCTTACTTATTCCAGAATAAATTCAGCTTCCTTGGAATCTTTTTGTTCTTGCCTTGATCTTGAATTCCCATCACCAAGGACTTTTGTCTTAAACTCCTAACCCCAGAGAGGTACTACTGCATTTTCACAACATCTTTAAAAGGTAGGTGTAATGGAAAGTCCTATTGAGGAAACCTAATTGGAGACATGTTCTCAAAGGGGATTGTGAAAGTGCTTTTATTGTTTCCTTCCTGGCTGGTGCAGTAAGCAGATTTGCTCTGCTATCTGCTTTTACCAAGATATGCTGCCCTTCCCAGAGGCCAAAGTAAGGGTGTCAATGAATCATGGATGAGAACTCCAACCAAAATAAGAGGGAAAATAAAAGCAAAAGCAAAACATCCTTTTCTCAGCTTGTTTCCTGATCATAATAGAAAGCTGAATAACTTCTCTGTACTCATGGATCTTCCAAACACATTTGAATGTCTGGCTCATGTTTTACCTGGCCCAAGATTTCTATTTCATCAAGCTGATATCTGAATCTTCTAAATATAGTGTTCTTAATCTCAACAGCAAATGCTGTACCAGGGGCTTCCCCTGCTCCTTTCCTCTCTGCTCTTCTATCCACAGTATGCTGCCTCACAGACATATCTCTTACTTCCCTGAGACTGTACATTACTTCTTAATATGTGACTTGCAATAAAAGTATATGCTTAGTTTAGCACTGTCTATCATGCTTCATCTTCCCTGCTACATAGTAAGATACACGTTTTATCTTTGGCAGGTTTGGGGTTAACTTTAATCATTAGCAAGTCATCTTATACACAGAGATGGACCAAATTTGCATTCCATGCAGCTTCAGGCTTTGATGAGTTTGTAAAGATAACAGATGCCAATGATTTTAGTCCAAAGACGATGCTTATGGTGAGGACAATCTGATTTTATTGCTGAGACTACTGTATAAATTTAACTGTCATTATAAATTTATAAAAACACATAAGGATATGAGTACAAACATGAGAATAAATAAGGATACTATTACATGAGTTCTATAGAACCCAAACACACACACACACACACACACACACACACACACACACACACACACATATATATATATATATATATATATATATATATATATATAACATTAATATCAGAAAACCATCAATCTAATATCTTGTGCTAAGCTTTTAGTCAAGATCCCAGTAAAAATCAATTTCAAACTTTAAGCATAATTAAAATATGTCAGCACTCATACATAAGCATCTAGGTCCCAGCCAGATCACAAATACAACACACTGAAAATCTTGCAGTAATTTAAATGCGACTAAGTCCAATAGGAACTAAGTAGAAGTTCTATACACTTAGAATGTGGTACCCAAGATAGACTATATGAATAAATAGCCGAAAGTAACTAACATGCAGCGGCAAGAGAGCCACCAATCAGTAAATATTTGATGGGGCATGACATAGTGTGACACAATGTTTTGCTTCATGTGTCTATAACAAGGCTCCTAAAACAGGGAGAGGATGGGATGTAGATCAGGAGATACTTGATATGCCTTATGTAACTTGTTCTTATCAAGAAAAATCTGATTCTATTACTCAGAAAAGGTAGCACTGAAAAGGAGAAAAATGGGGGCTTGTTAGCAAAGTCAGGAGCCATGACTGCTTTGGAGAGGGAGAGAGCATGGAGGTCTTGGATTAGTAGCTAGAAGAGGATAATGCCACTGGGGAAAAGATCCTGTCAGAAGGGGTGGAAACTACAATCTGGGGGACTCTACAGAGAATTTTCCAGTCTCTGATGAAAACCACCATAAGCTATTCTGAGAACATGCTATGTAGACACAAACTAACACACTATAAAATCCATATCTGACATATCCTGGGGAATCTGTCTTTGTCTAATCAGCAAGCCTTTCTCTGCCTTACTCATTTTTCTGCAGAATCAGTATCCCTTGCCTTAAAATATCCAAAACAGAACATCCTCCAAAATTGAAGACTCCTGCAGGCTAACTCTCTCTTATCAAACTGTCTCATCTAGCAAAGTAGAGAGGAAGCCATAAACGCAGGGGTTCTTTTTACAAGGAAGGGTGCTCTAGAGTGAAGCAGAGTAAAGACCTTCCTTTGGACGCTCTATTTCACTTTCCACGGGGTGGAGGGGGTGGGGATATTTTCTTCATCGCTTATCCTAGCTGACACGAACAAGCACTTTGGGCCCTAAGTGAATGTGAACATTGTCAGAAGGAATTGGGCTAACAGGAGGGAGGCATCTGCAGCTCCGTTTCCATCGCATTTGGTTGGGACCACGTTGGCGATGTGGCAGGGAGGCTGGTGGGCAGACACCCCCGCAGATGGGTCCTCACATACTGTATGCATCATGACTAACCATAAAAACAGTCAGAATAAATCAGCTGTGTCGCAGAGAGGCTCCTTGGAGCCTTCACATTCAATTTCCATCTGGCTGACATTTGCAGGTTGTAGACAGTGGCTCAATGAAGCTGAGGTTCAAAATTCCACCACACATCCCCAACCTGCAGCGACTCACTTGGTGGCTGAGCCACAGGATTGAAAAGTTTTGCTTATCTGAGGGGGCTCGAGGAAAATGGGATTTTATTTACAGATGCTTAAATGTTTCAATTTTTCTTTCTTTCTTTCTTTTCTTTTTTTCTTTTATTGGATATTTTCTTTATTTACAGGTCAAATGGTATTCCCTTTCCAGGTTTCCCCTCTGAAACTTCCCTATTCTATCCCCCTTCCTCCTGCCTCTATGAGGGTGCTCCCCCACCCACCCACTCCCACCTTCCCGATCTGGCATCCCCCTACACTGGGGCATCCAAGCCTGACAAGACCATTTTTAAAGAATGGGTGTATCTGTGAATGCCTTCTGACCTTTTGAACGGTCAGTAGATGGGGCCTGAAATCTTCAAGAAGAGAAAAACCCCACTCAGGAATTTGACTTACAAACGCCAATTTAGAAAATGAGCTAATCCGCCTTGACATTGTGCTGTCACTGAAGAGTTGCAAAGAAAAAAAAAGATTTCACATAAATACAACTTTAAAAATTAGAGGTCTCCGCAGTTTAACAGCTTAAGTTTGCTTCAAAGAACTGTGGGAAAGGCAGTAGTTTGTTACAAGTGACAGGTAGGAATTCACTGTTCCACCACTCACTCCGGCACAAGAGCGAAGGTAACATGAGCTTTCCAACTTGTTTCGAACTGAAGTATTATAAAAAGGTAAATTATGTTTTGTATTCATGACTGAAAGCATTTTACTTTAAAGCCGGCACGGCTGACGCTGTCAAGGTAGAGATTCGAGTTTTATGTACAATGCCTGCAGCCCAGCCGATCTGAGCGAAGCAACATGACAGCTTGTAATAAGTAATTTTTATACAGTTACATTTATCACTCAAGTAGGCTTGGCAATATTAAACACAGACCTTAAAATACTATCGAGGATGAGGACGGCGGCTGCAGGCCATGGAAGCATTTCCCCTTTCCCCTTCGCTGTACTAGAGTGGGTCCAGGATTAGATTTTTTTTTTTTTTTTTTTTTTTTGCTGTTGCATTTTCCTGTTAATAGGGCACTTTTTAAAATATGCATCCAAATGCTTTTCTACTGTTAATATGTCACTAAGAGGTTAAGAATGGAGTGACCCCATTTGGCCCAAAGGATGTTATTTCAGGCTTTAATGAATTAGATATTGCTACCATTTTCAGGTGAAAATCAATTGCCTCAATTAACAAATTTCCACCAATCCAAATATTTACCAAATGAAAGGCCTGGAGTCTGCAATTTTTGCTACATTATACCTTTGTTTCCCCTAAAGCTCTTCCCTCTGAGTCCTTCATTACCATCTCATTTCTGCGGAAGCCAGGAGGCCAGCTACATCTCTGTAATGGGGAGAGGCTCGCCTGCCTTCTGAAGTTAATAATTTGGATATTCTTTCTCCAATATTATTGCTTTTACCAAGTGGAATTTTACTTTCATCATGTATTCAAATACATTTAAGTTTTAAAGGTATTGAAATTAATTGTATTCTTACACACACACACACACACACACACCTAAACAAAGAAAGCCCCATCTAAAGGGTATGTACTATTCAAGAATTTGAAAAAAACCTCACCAATTTAATATTTCTGGCATCTTTATGAAGTATGTGCTATTGTCAAATGCCTGTATCTGTTGACAAGAAAGTTAAGGCACAATGGCTTAAGAAATTATTGGAAAGTTATACATGTAGGATCTGGGTATGAACTCAGATTGTCTAACTATAGAACTTGACTCTTAATCAAGACGGTAAAACTGCTTTTCAAAGCAAACTTTGGAGAGAAAGAGATTCAAAGAAAGAAAAGTGATTGTTCCTCTCCAATGACTTCAGTATTGGGACCTCATCAAGACAAACTATTCTCATGCAGGTTTGCACATACCCATTAGAAAACATCAGAGGATTCCACGAATACTTAACTGGCCTTACAAAGCCTTTGAGAAGGCAGCGTGATATCTATGTGTTACCTCCCCAGAAACAAGATAATAGAAAAAGAAAACAAATTAGTTTTCATTTAAACTCAAAATGAAACAAATTGAATTAAGTTATTATATTGTCATTTGGACCACAGAGACAGAAAGTCATTTATTTAGTCAATACACTCAACACTCCTGTCACTTTCCCAGGGAGGTTCCAGTCTCTTGTACCACAAATGTACCAGGTACTCAATGTGTGCCAGGCATACACTAACCCTGTGAAATGTGGTGCTAAAAATTAAGTATTATTCTTTTCTTTTTGAATGTATTGGTCCAGTATGTTTCAGATACTGGGCTAGAAAATGTGGGACACACATATACAATAAATGTAGTTCCTGCCTTAAGAAACTCACATTTGGGGATAAGCAAAATGGATCAGTTGGTAAAGGGCACTTGTCACCAAGCGTGATGACCCAAGTTCGGTCTCTAAGATCCACATGAATTAAAGACTGTTGCAAGCTGTAGTCTGACCTCCACATTGGCATCATGGTATGCTCGCGCACACACACACGCACACACACACACGCACACACACACACACACACACACACACACACACACACATACATAATAAATAAGCATAACAATTAGAAGAATTTTTTTCTACAAGTGGCAGACAGACAGACAGACAGACAGATAGACAGACAGTACACAGACATACAGACAGACAGATAGGCAACACTATCATTCACTTTGATGGGAGTATAGGCACCAAATAAAGTTATAGGTAGAACTTGAGGACAATTATCACTTATCCTTTAACTAGAAAATAACCAATTACTCAAGTCAGCAATATCATCATAATAATAAATATATTTTTAATTAGATCATTCAAGCTTGAAAATGGGAGCTACTATACACTGCATGTTTGCATCCCTCTAAAATTGAAATATTGACATGCAGAAGCCGCCTCAGTGATGGTATGAATGGGTAGAAGCCCCATGAACAAGAGTGTTGACCTTGTGAGAGGGGCTGCTTTGCACTTGCTGGCCACTGTCACCGTTAGAGAACGCAGAGTGGTTCATTCTATATCTGCCAGTGTTCATCTTGGGCTTCCCGGTCTTCAGAATAATGAATTAAATTTTTGTTTATTTAAAATCCATCTCATCTATCATATTATTATAGTGACCCCCAAAACTATGTATATATTAATTTTCCTTCTTAACAACCCAGATATAAATATTATAGTCAACTCTATAGAAAATATCTATTATTGTTAGGCTACTAATTACATGTACCAACTACATGGAGAGAAACCCAAACATAGACTTCAGATTTTTTTTTTGTTGTTTTTTTTTTGAGACAGGGTTTCTCTGTGTTGCCCTGGCTGTCCTGGAACTCACTTTGTAGACAAGGCTGGCCTCGAACTCAGAAATCCGCCTGCCTCTGCCTCCCAAGTGCTGGGATTAAAGGTGTGTGCCACCATGCCTGGCTGATTTCAGATTTTTAAATAAAACTAGAATATAAATAAAGCAGGGAAACTGAGTTAAGAGAGTCCAGACTCTGTTCTTATTCCACCTCAACCAGAAAGCAACTGTGGAAAGGAAGTTAATACATAGACCCATCTATTATCCTGACATTTTGGTGAGGGTAATAACACAAATTTCATCCAACAGACTATTATTAGCATTGCCATACAGCTTGGTCTTGTTTAGACATTTAATATAATCCAGTTTCTCTATAGCTGTGGTTCTAGTACAAGGGTAATTTTGAACTCCAGTGAATTTTCAGCAATGAAGACAACAGGTTTGGTTTTTAAATTGTGGCTGGTCCTACTGAGACCTGCTAGACATTAGCCTCAACAGTTGCTAAACATCCTGCCATACGTAAGAAAACCCTTACATAAAAAGAATATTCTGGTTCGAAATATTGATAGTGTCAAGGATGAGAAACTTCTCTGTAGACAAGCCATATCTGTAAAGAATTTGGATTCTTACCACCTCCAAACACAACACATAGACAAGTCTTAGGGAAGCACTCTGGACTTCAGCTCAAATAGTATCAAGTGGCATCTTGTGGCCCTCTGGGGAGAGCTCTTGGAAGGTGGTCAGAGAGCAGGAAATGGCTTCTAATTAGTAGTGTCCTCACAGGATGCAACTGCAGAAGACAATTTCCTGTCCCCTTATTGGATGGGAAGATTAATCTGTTACTGAATTCCAGATGAGAAAGATTTTCAAACGTTTCAAATAGCAGGAGCATAGCCGTAGAGAAGGTAATTATGTGCAATTTGTACAGTGTTCGACAATCAAAAATGTAAATATGACAAGTTTATTGCAGTGAACACATACGGCATGTTTACCTTAAACAACATAAGACTATAGAAATTCTAATGGTTGCTGACAGCTAACAAGAGTTATCTTTTTGTATTAGATTTTTTTCCCAGACCTGTGGGGTGTAAAGGTAAAATAGGAGAAAACAGTTTGACTTTGTAGGGACTATTATACATGGTGTTTCTTTTCCCCTAATAAGGAACAATATAGATAAGGTGCTTTAAAAAGATGGATACTTGATAGCTGCAATGTTGTGGGAAAGTTTATCTGCACAGAAATAATTAACTTTTTCTTTTTCTTTTTGCCTCAATTGTGTTTTAAACGCATCTAAAACACTAGTAGCTCCTCAATAAACATCCTCTCCTCATATAATGAGGCATGTTCTAATTGCAGCATTCAATTTTGTATCTCCATTTCCTGTCTCAAAGGTTATCAAGAATGTAAAAAAAAAAAAAAAAAAAAAAAAAGTTTGCCAATCCTCGCAGAGGAATGAAATCCTAGCTTGCCATTGGTTATTTGTAAACATCAATTCACAGTTTAACAGAGAATAGGCACTCAACAAATAATAAATTTCGGTCCTTCCCACCCTTTTCCATCATTTACAGACATTTCTGTTTTCTTCTTTATTGCTTTATTTCCAGAACCAGAGTAAAGAGACTGTGGTACTCATTTAATGGGATAGCCACAATCAATATGTTTTGATTCAACATCAATCTCCTGACAAGCTACCAGATAATTATGGTTTTGCAATAAGATACAATAGAAAATTCGGGGAGCCATAAAGACCTAGCTTTGCTGCTGACTTTGGAAGCTTAATGCTTACCTTCCTCAACATCTAACCAGAACACATCGGGCGATTCCACCTACTCCTAATAGGATCAGCTCCCTTTCCACCCATGTTTATTAGTACCTTTACTATAGACCCTCTGTATGGAAGACAAACAAGCTGGTAGCTGACTGAAAATGTCTAGCCATTAAAATACCATATAGAGATCCTTGAAATGAATGGTATTCCAGTACCACAGCTGTTCTCCTGATGGTTAGTCTGACTGCTACCTGTACTATAAATCTCCAGCTTACATTATAGCTGTGGTGAAATGTGATAACTGTAGGCTGCCCAAATCACCTCCCAGTCTAACTTTCCTCTAGTGAATGCCTGACCCTCTTTCATTTTAGCCAAAGAGTTTTGGGATAGTGTTTGTTGCTTTGAATACTGGATCATAGAATTGTGGTCATATTAAACACAATGTACACATTATTGTCAAATATAAGAAATATAATATTGGGGCTGGTGAGATGGCTCAGCGAGTAAAAGCACCCGACTGCTTTTCTGAAGGTGATGAGTTCAAATCCCAGCAACCAAATGGTGGCTTACAACCACCCATAATGAGATCTGACGCCCTCCTCTGGTGCGTCTGAAGTCAGCTACAGCGTACTTATGAATAATAATAAATGAATCCTTGGACCGGAGAGACCGACCAGAGCGAGCGGGGCCAACCGATGCGAGCGGGGCAGTCCGGAGCGAGCAGGGCTGGCTGGAGTGAGCAGGGCCGAACAGGGACAGCCAGAGCTGGAACAAGGGGGAAAAAAAAGAAATATAATATTGTTTTTCTAAAGAGTTTGGAGATAAAAACTCATTATCCTGTACTCCCAATCATTATGGGTTTGGAGAATGAGTGACCCAGTATAATTCCCCAGGAATAATGGGAATAATTTCCAAGGTTAGAATCCTATTCCCTTCCTGCAAAACCAGCTCCTATGAAATATTTGGTCAGTACTTATAAATATAAAGTCAGTTTGATTGACTTTGCTCTTTTCTTTCTTTTCTTTATTGGCTTTGGTTCTACTCTTTAAAACATTAGACATATGCTCTACTATCTCTAGATTTTCTCATTGAAAAATTCATTTGTGGAAATTTTCAGAGATCACTTAATTCTCAAGATGTATTTATAATGCAAAAAGTAATGTCTTCTTTATCCAACTTTGCTTTTCAGTTACTGCAGACCTTGGGCAAGCTTTCAGCTACAGTGCTAAGTTGACTTCAGCTTTGTCACATGATGAACCCTTCTCCACAAGCTAAGCTCTCACACACAAGCCCAGAAGATAACAAGGAATTCATTTGGAAAATATTTACCTCCAGTTCTTTCTCTGTGGTTTGTGAACTCACATGTTTTTTTTTCTTCCTCTTCTGCCCTCTCTTGTAGCTTTATTCTGACATACATTGAATCTCTGAGGGATAAATAGAATTAGATTTGAAATCCATTACATGACTGTGATTCAACCTGATTCTTTGAATAGTTTGAAAAGAGTTTAATGTTATCTGATATTAGGCTAATAACAGTATGAGTTTCAGAAGATAGCTATAAAAACAATGTAGGTGAAGATTGCTGAGATGCTAGCATATAAGAAACACTTGAGAGGCTGGAGAGGTGACTCAGCAGTTGGGGCAGGTACTGATTGCTCTTTCAAATGATCTAGATTCAAATCTCAGCACCTACATGGCAGCTCACAGATGTCTGTAAATCCAAAATTTGATACTCTCACATAGACATCCATGCAGGCAAAACACCAATGCACACAAAATAAAGGTAAATTAAAAAGAAGAAGAAGAACTTGATTACTGTTAACTTGACCTACACTATACATTTGCCCTTCACCCAGGAACTCATATTTGGTAATAAATTGCCCAGAATTGGGACCTATTAGCGAATGCAAATGCTGCTTCTTATATTTTTTTTAGTAATCATTGTGTGTTAACTCATTAGATCATATTCACTTTTTAATATCACCATTGGTATATCTGTGCATCTCAAAATGCTTGATGCTCTGACTTCTTGTGTCTCTAGAAAAGCTACCCACCTCAAAGAGACATTTTGGGTCACCCAAGAGAGTTCTTCTATCAGGGAGTACTGTAACAAAGCTTCCACTGAACACAAAGCACCTAGATTATGTTTGACATGGTTCTAGGTCAGATTAGAGATGCTACACTTTCACCATGGTAGCTCAATATCACATACTAGAAAAAAAGCTTATGGGCAATTTTGAGATGTCTGCACAGAGAAGGTAGAATCCTATTGTCTTAGTTTTTATATCACTTCATGCTAACTTTCAACTACTAAGTCAGTGATCTTTTTCAAGGCTTCTTCACACCTGCTTTCTACATTTCTATCATCTAACCCAACCTCTTCCCAGTGTCCTAACATCTCTCGACATCATTCTGAAGAATGCAAAGCTGAAGAAGCAAACAAGGGTAATTATGAGATGGGCACTAAGTTCTTAAGACAGTGTGAGGAGACGTTTGAGGACATCTTCTTTTCCAAACCAAGCAGGCATCAGGCACTGTTTTAGTCCTAAGGCTAAAACAGTAGCCAGAAACAGCCAAAGTAATTGCACCTACCTATTGAAATATAGTTACTTCAATGAAAACAATCAAATTAGCTTAGTTATGGTGAAATCTAATTGGTATTGTGACAGCTAAGCCTTAAGCATCCTCTTCAATCATTCATAGAAACCAGGACTCAGTATTCCCAGTGGTTAAATTTCTAAAGCCTAATTGTTTGCTGCAAACCATAATAGAACCTGAGCCAGTGGTAAATTATGTCTTATTCCTGGTTCAGCATCAACTACAAACCTAACTAGGTAAATTTCTTGGCATTAGTCTTTCTCATTTAAATAATAATAATAATAATAATAATAATAATAATAATAATAATAATAACATGTTGTTAAGACATTAAGGATGCAGTCATTATGATAATTAAAATAATTGTGAAGCACCTCATTCTCCCCCTGCTGTGAGAAAGAGCTATATGTCAGCCCCAGATTCACCACCCTGTAGACACCTTAAAATTTTGGACACATCCGATTTAGTTAACCTATCCTATCTTAGTTTCTGCTTTAAAGATAGACAAAAAAAAAAAAAAAAGGACAGATCCAAGAGTAAGTACATGTGTGAGGAAAGAAATCAATGTTGGCTAATGCTTTCAGAGTTTGATTGAAAACTGCCCGGGGAAGAACATTTTTAAATAATTATGCTTGCATTCTGTTCACATAAATTCACTCACTTTTCAGTGTGGTAAAGTATAGCTTGGCCTCAAGTTTTTCTTGTTCTGTTATTTTGCTATTGTTAAATTCTACTTTGAGAGTGTCAAGTATGTATAGAATATTGTTATGATTGGCCGGTTTTGGTTTTGATTTTGGTTTTTGCAAAGTAAACTTTGGGAAATTTCTTATTTCTTGGAAATAAAAAGAATATAATTGAAGAATAGTTGACAGTCTATGTACCATCCCAGTAGACACAGGAGATTTATGCAACTGCAGTCAACAGTTGGAAACAGAGACAGACAACGTAATGAAAGCACAGATAGATGTGGGCCAGCAACTGTTAGGCTGAACTCAGCCAACTCTGCAGTTAATATTTTGTAAAGAACCGAATCTTACTAAACGCCAATGAATGTTTCATTGCAAATCATTTGTTTAACTTCATGCACAAATTATGGAAACACACCAATTTCCAAACTATTGAGACAAATTCTGGACCAAGTCGTTTAAAGGGACTGGAGCACAGGAACATCTCTTTTCAATTAGCTCTGAAGCCTCTTTCAACAGCCTTTCATAAATAGGGCAACATTAATGGCATGCTCAGCCTCAGTACTGCTCCTAATGGAAATGCACAATGGGCCTTGCGCCATGCCTGCAGGGGCAAACATCTTCCATTTCAGACAGATACAATGAGAAGCTGCGCCAGCTATTCTAGGGTTCGCACTTTTGGGTCTCAGGTTTAGTTCATTGCTAATCAATGCCTGTGTTTTTTTAATTACATAGTGCAATCAGTAATGATTTGTCAATCGCTGAACCTGGGTGATCTTCTAAACCATCACCAGTGTAAACAATTGCAAAGACAAGGTAACCTTAGCTGCTAGGCCTCCACGTTGGAAAAGAGACATTTCCCTGATAAAAAGTAATTACTAATTTGGGAAAGGGGGAATGAACTATATGGCTATTATAAGATGCTATAAACCTTAGAGTGGGTCCTTTCATTATCCAGAACTCTGGACTAAAAACATTGTCACCAAGGTGTCTATACAGTGCTGATAATTTTCTTGTCACACTTCTCAAAGGCCTGATTAAAACTATACACTCAATGGATATTTATTAATACACTATGAGCAAGTTTTAACTTTTAGAATATAGATTAATACCTCCTCTCTGGTAGATAAAAGAAATTCTGAAGTTGATTTCATATTCCACGAGACACAGATAAATGATGCAGCAGACGGGTTGTGATTTTGCACTTAAGACAGAAAATCTTCTTCCATCAATGATGCTTATAATAGCAAAAGCAATAATGATATAAATATACTTACAAATTTCACAGATGGTGAATCAATAAGAACAAACATTTAGCTAATCAAAATAGACTCTGTGTGTGTGTGTGTGTGTGTGTGTGTGTGTGTGTGTGTGTGTGTATGTTGTGATAGGCCAAATAGAATATATCTTAAGCTTCAAGAGCATGTCAGGTCAATGTGTCAGCCATGGAGATCTGAAGTTATAAATGCATGAGTAGTATGGGGAGGGATAAAAAGCAAAGAAACTTAAATGATGAGTGCTATTGTGTTTTTGTATAACACTGTTTACTAAAATATAGTCGGTAGACCACAATTTGTTCAAAATTAGACCTAACTAGTAAATAAGAAATGGCAAACCATTTAAGTCTAGCACATACCTAGCAACAATGGTATAAGTGTCTGTTAGTGTATGTAGTCAGAGATAATTCTTCCAATATATTTGCAACACATCTATTGTAGAAAACAGACATAAAAACAATCATGAAATTAAAAGGTTATTAATTTTGATTACTATTTGAATTCCAATACTATTTTAGCTGGCAAGAAAAGATGCTCTATTTATGAATTAATTGAAAGAATTCAGGACTTGAGAGATATGATACTGGTACACTTTTTCTAAAGTAAACCTAGTAAGTAGAGATACAACTAATTTCTGAGATAAATTGTGACTAAAATCCATTTGCAAAACAGAATCAAGTGTACTCTTAAAGTCCCTCTGTAGAACAAGGTTCTGTACTGTCTTCAATATATCACTTTGGGAAGCACTGCAGGCATTTTCATTAGAGCTAGAAAGATAGCTCATGAGCTCTGCAACTGATGGTTTCAAGTATGAAAGAGATATAACATTCAAAAGGAAGAAGCCAAGTTATCATTCTAAAACTACAAAGTGGTAATTAGTGCAAAGATGACTCACAGCAAAAACATAGATTCAGAGTCAGGATACTAATATCAGTTGCTTTCTTTCACTCAAGCTGTTATACTTTAGTATGCTGAAAATCAGTGAGACAGCCTTACCTAGCTTGTATTGTCTTATACTATACTAAAAAATAGCAACAGCAATCATACTGATAGTACACTTAAGGAAATGAGGAATTCACTACATAGGTCAAAATTTCTCAACCTTAAATCTTCCCAATGTTTCTCAAATTTTAACATCTAAAAGTAAAAGTAACAATAATAATATACAAGCTTCAAGTAAAGAAAACTGGGCCTTAAGAGATATATCACACTTTGATAAGAATTTCTACAAGAAAAATAATGAAGAGGGAACTTTTGAATAACAAATTACATAATAAAACAACATTACCCTTACTATTTTGATAAGAACATTAAAATTAAAGATCAAAAATTGTCTCTGTGTCATAGTATACAGCTATAATCCTGCATTGTCTCTGTGTCATAGTACACAGCTATAATCCTGGCATTGTCTCTGTGTCATAGTACACAGCTATAATCCTGGCATTGTCTCTGTGTCATAGTACACAGTTACTATAATCCTGGCATTGTCTCTGTGTCATAGTACACAGCTATAATCCTGGCATTGTCTCTGTGTCATAGTACACAGCTATAATCCTGGCATTGTCTCTGTGTCATAGTACACAGCTTTAATCCGGGCATTGTCTCTGTGTCATAGTACAGAGCTATAATCCCGGCATTGTCTCTGTGTCATAGTACACAGCTATAATCCTGGCATTGTCTCTGTGTCACAGCACACAGCTATAATCCTGGCATTGTCTCTGTGTCATAGTAGACAGCTATAATCCTGGCATTGTCTTTGTGTCATAATACACAGCTATAATCCTGGCATTGTCTCTGTGTCATAGGACACAGTTACTATAATCCTGGCATTGTCTCTGTGACATAGTACACAGCTATAATCCTGGCATTGTCTCTGTGTCATAGTACCAGCTATAATCCGGGCACTGTCTCTGAGTCATAGTACACAGCTATAATCCGGGCGTTGTCTCTGTGTCATACTACACAGCAATAATCCGGGCATTGACTCTGTGTCATAGTACACCGCTATAATCCTGGCATTGTCTCTGTGTCATAGTACACAGCTATAATCCTGGCATTGTCTCTGTGTCATAGTACACAGCTATAATCCTGGCATTGTCTCTGTGTCATAGTACACAGCTATAATCCTGGCATTGTCTCTGTGTCATAGTACACAGCTATAATCCGGGCATTGTCTCTGTGTCATAGTACACAGCTATAATCCGGGCATTCAGAAACTGGGGAAGGAGGATTGTTCTAAGTTCCAGGGTCACCCCGGACTACATAGGAATTACTAAGCCAGCCAGGTCTACATAGTTATAAAACTAACATAAAAAATTAAATAACCATTGAAACTCTAAAAACAAGGAAACACTGTAAACATAAAAAAGTTTTGTTTATTTTTCCTTAATGTTGAGAATTTCACTTATGTATATAATAAAATACAATATGTATACACCCATCTCCTCCTTCAAATTCTCCCCAACACAAAGCTAATTTCTAAATACAGGTTTTAAAAAAAATGAGTAGTTCTACAAAAGCATTTCAAATCAATAAAGTTCTCTCTTTGAATGACAGTCACTAAATCAGTTAACCTTTCGGAGGAAAAGCTAGACCTTTATATGTCAAGATAAATTTAGAATTGACTAAAGCATTGCATGTAAAATGGTTTTCACAGACACTCTGTTACTCTGTGGGCTAAATGGTCTGGGGGGAGATGATGACTCAGTAGCAACAAGCACATTCTACATTCAGGGTGGCTGACTCCATCCTATAAGAATAAAAGAGGGATTCTTGGAGAAGTGCCTGATTGGAAGGCTGGAAAGGGATATTCAAATGAAGCCAGAGTCCCTGGTACTGTCAGAAAGAAAAGATAGGCTTAAGTAACAAAGGATTGGAACTTTCTAGATGGAATTTGTAATGTAAATCAAGAAAATATCTAATAAAAAAGGAAAACAAAACAAAGAACAACAAAGGATTGGCAACCAGCACAAGAACATAGAGGCCAACCAAAACTGTACTTATTGCCCAAACCGGAACAATTGGAACAACACAATAGATAGTGCTGTGCTCAATTATAACCCAAAGCAGAAAAAGACCTACCAATCTCTATAGGTGTAAATAAACACTTTAAATGACAACTAAATGAAGAAGAAAAGACAAAGCTCATGAAGAGAAGCGGTCCAAATGTTTTCAGTAAGCTATTTCCCCTCCCAGGAAACTGGGCTTAATTGTTCATGACTTAACTGTAAGCTGTACCTTGTGACTTTCTTCCTTGTTTTAATTATTTTTTCTTTTTAGTTTTTCACATATATTACATCCCACCTGCAGCTTCCACTCACTCCTCCCTTCCCAGCCTTTCCCACCACTGACACACACACACACACACACACACACACACACACACACATACACACATGCCACTCCCTTATCTCCCATATCCATCCACACTCTGTTTTCCTACAGTAAGGGCAGCCTTCCCAGGTAAATTAAACAAGCATGGCATATCAAATTATAATAAGACTAGGCACAAACCCCAACTAGGCTAGGCAAGGCAACCCAGTAGGAGGAAACAGATTCCCAAAATAGGCAAAAGAGTCAGAAATAGACCCCACTCCCACTGTTAAGTGTCCCAAAACAAGACCAAGCTACACAATCATAATATATATGCAGAGGACCTAGGTCAGGCTCATATAAGTTCCCTTATTGTCAGTACAGTCTCTATAAGGCCCTATAAGCCTTGGTTAATTGATTCTGTGGGTCATTTTCTTGAGGTGTCCTTGACCCCTTTGGCTCCTACAGTCCTTGCTCTCTTCTGCTGGATTCTCAGATTCTCTAAGCTCCACCTAATATTTGGCTATGTTCTATCAGTTGCAGGATAAAGTTCTCTGATGATGATTATTCTAGGCTCCTGTTTAGATGTATAGCAGAGTATCATTAGAAATTATTTCATTGACGTATTTTGCCAGTAATGTTTGGTTCTGTCCTAGGTTTCTGGGCTATGAAGCCTCTATTTCCTGGTCCTACAGGCAGAGGTGGGTTCCTTCTCATAGCATGGTGCTCAAGTTAGACAAGTCATTGGGTGGTCATTCCAACAAGTTCCATGCCACCTTTACCCCAGCACACCTTGCAAGTAGGACAATATAAAACCAAGGTTTTATGGCTGTGTTGGTATCTCAATCCCTCCACTAGAAACCTTGCCTGCTTACAGAAGGTGACTGGTTCAGGCTCTAAATATGCCATTACTAGGGATTTTCACTAGGTTCACCCTCATAGAGTCCTGAGAGATTCCATTCCACTAGTTTTTTACCTTATGCCTGAAATACACCCCCAATTCCTGTCATCTCTCCCAGTACTCTCTCCCTCCATCTTTAACCCACTTGTTCTCTCCTGTTCCCATTCTCACCTACCCCCA
>LR753586.1:88898-125907 GCA_902729485.2 Mus minutoides | reverse complement strand
AGACAATCAAAGAAAATGCTAAATGCAAAAAGACCCTAACACAAAATATCCAGGAAATCCAGGACACAATGAGAAGACCAAACTTAAGGATAATAGGAGTAGATGAGAAAGAAGACTATCAAACTAAAGGGCCAGCAAATATCTTCAACAAAATAATAGAAGAAAACTTTCCATACCTAAAAAATGAGATGCCCATAAAAAAACAAGAAGCCTACAGAACTCCAAATAGGCTGGACCAGAAAAGAAATTCCTCCTGACACATAATAATCAGAACAACAAATGCACTAAATAAAGATAGAATATTAAAGGCAGCAAGGGAAAAAGCTCAAGTAATATATAAGGGCAGGCCTATCAGAATTACTCCAGACTTCTTACCAGAGACTATGAAAGCCAGAAGATCATGGAGAGAGATTATACAGACACTAAGAGGACACAAATGCCAGCCCAGGCTACTATACCCAGCAAAACTCTCATTTACCATAGACGGAGAAACCAAACTATTCCACGACAAATTCAAATTCATACAATATCTCTCGACAAATCCATCCCGTCAAAGGATAATAACAGAAAAACACCAATACAAGGATGGAAACTCTGCCCTAGAGAAAGCAAGAAAGTAATCCTTCAACAAACCTAAAAGAAGACAGCCACAAGAACAGAATCCCAACTCTAAAAACAAAAATGACAGGAAGCAACAATTACTGTTCTTTAATATCGCTTAATATCAATGGACTCAATTCTCTGATAAAAAGGCATAGACTATCAGACTGGCTACACAAACAGGACCCGACATTTTGCTGTCTGCAGGAAACACACCTCAGGAAAAACGACAGACACCACCTCAGAGTGAAAGGCTGGAAAACAATATTCTAAGCAAACGGCCCAAAGAAAAAAGCTGGGGTAGCCATTCTAATATCGAATAAAGTAGACTTTCAACCCAAAATTATCAAAAGAGACAAAGAGGGGCACTTCATACTCATCAAAGGCAAAATCTTCCAAGAGGAACTTTCAATTCTGAATATCTATGCTCCAAATGCAAGGGCAGCCACTTTCTTTTTTTTTTTTTTCCTCTTTATTAGATATTTTCTTCATTTACGTCTCAAATGTTATTCAGAAATTTCCCCTTACCCTCCCGCATACCCGCCCTGCTCCCCTACCCACCCCCTCCCACGTAATGGCCCTGGTGTTCCCCTGTACTGGGGCATATAGAGTCTGTATGACCAAGGGGCCTCTCCTCCCAATGATGGCCAACTAGGCCATCTTCTTCCATATATGCAGCTAGAGACATGAGCGCAGGGGGAACTAGTTAGTTCATGTTATTCTTCCACCTATAGGGTTNGGCTAGTATCCACATATCAGTGAGTACATGTTATGTGAGTTCTTTTGTGATTGGGTTACCTCACTCAGGATGACACCCTCCAGATCCATCCATTTGCCTAGGAATTTCATATATTCATTGTTTCTAATAGCTGAGTAGTACTCTATTGTGTAAATGTACCAAATTTTTTGTATCCATTCCTCTGTTGAGGGACATCTGGTTCTTTCCAGCTTCTGGCTATTATGAATAAGGCTGCTATGAACATAGTGGAACATGTGTCCTTATAACCAGATGGAAACTCTTCTGTATATATGCAAAGTAGAGGTATTGCTGGATCTTCCGGTAGTACTATGTCCAATTTTCTGAGGAACCGCCAGACTGATTTCCAGAGTGGTTGAACAAGCTTGCAGTCCCACCAACAGTGAAGGAGTGTTCCCCTTTCTCCACATCCACGCCAGCATCTGCTGTCGTTTTGATCCTAGCCATTCTGACTGGTGTGAGGTGGAATCTCAGGGTTGTTTTGATTTGCATTTCCCTGATTATGAAGGATGGTGAGCATTTTTTCAAGTGCTTCTAAGCCCTTTTGTATTCCTCAGTTGAGAATTCTTTGTTTAGCTCTGTACCCCATTTTTAATGAGGTTATTTGAATTTCTGGCGTTCAGCTTCTTGAGCTCTTTGTACATATTGGATATTAGCCCACTATCAGATTTAGGATTGGTAAAAAAATCTATCCCAATCCATTGGTGGCCTTTTTGTCTTATTGACAGTATCTTTGACCCTACAGAAGCTTTGCAATTTTATAAGGTCCCATTTGTCGATTTGTGATCTTACAGCACAGGCCATTGGTGTTCTGTTCAGGAATTTTACCCCTGTGCCCATATATTCGAAGGTTTTCCTCACTTTCTCCTGTATGAATTTCAGTGTCTCTAATTTTATGTGGAGGTCTTTGATCCACTTAGACTTGACCGTTCTACAAGGAGATAAGAATGGATCAATTCACATTCTACATGTTGACCACCAGCTGTGCCAGCACCATTTGTTGAAAATGCTGTCTTTTTTCCACTGGATGGTTTTAGCTCTCTTTTCAAAGATAAGGTGACCAAAGGTGTGTGGATTCATTTCTGGGGCTTCAATTCTATTCCATTGCTCTACCTGTCTTTTGCTGTACCAGTACCATGCAGTTTTTATCACAATTGCTCTGTAGTACACTTGAGGTTAGGCAAGGTGATTCCACCAGGGGTTCTTTTATTGTTGAGAATAGTTTTTGCTATCCTAGGTTTTTTATTATTCCAGATGAATTCGCAAATTGCCCTTTCTATCCCAGTGAAGAATTGAGTTGAAATTTTGATGGGGATTGCATTGAATCTGGAGATTGCTTTTGGCAGGATAGCCATTTTGACTATATTAATCCTGCCAATCCATGAGCATGGGAGATTTTTCCATCTTCTGAGATTTTCTTCAATTTCTTCCTTCAGTGACTTGAAGTTCTTATCATACAGATCTTTCACTTCCATTCTTAGAGTCACACCAAGGTATTTGATATTATTTGAGACTATTGTGAAGGGTGTTGTTTCCCTAATTTTTTTTCTCATCCACTTTATCTTTTGTGTAAAGAAAGGCCACTGATTTGTTTGAGTTAATTTTATATCCAGCTCCAGCACTGAAGCTGTTTATCAGGTTTAGGAGTTCTTTGGTGGAATCTTTAGGGTCACTTATATATACTATCATATCATCTGCAAATAGTGATATTTTGACTTCTTCCTTTCCAATTTGCATCCCCTTGATCTCCTTTTATTGTCGAATTGCTCTTGCTAGGATTTCAAGTACTATATTGAATAGGTAGGGAGAAAGTGAGCAGCCTTGTCTAGTCCCTGATTTTACTGGGATTGCTTCTAGCTTCTCTCCATTTACTTTGATGTTGGCTACTGGTTTGCTGTAGATTGCTTTTATTATGTTTACGTATGGGCCTTGAATTCCTGCTCTTTCTATGACTTTTATCATGAATGGGTGTTAGATTTTGTCAAAAAGCTTTCTCAGCATCTAAGGAGATGATCATGTAATTTTTGTCTTTGAGTTTGTTTATATAGTGGATGACGTTAATGGATTTCCATATATTAAACCATCCCTGCATCTCAGGAATGAATCCTACTTGGTCATGATGAATGATCATTTTGATGTGTTCTTGGATTTGGTTTGTGAGGATTTTATTAAGTATTTTTGCATGGATATTCATAAGGGAAATTGGTCTGAAGATCTCTTTCTTTGTTGGATCTTTGTGTGGTTTAGGTATCAGAGTAATTGTGGCTTCATAGAACAAATTGGGTAGAGTATCTTCTGTTTCTATTTTGTGGAATAGTTTGAGAATAGTTCGAATTAGGTCTTCTTTGAAGGTCTGATAGAACTCTGCACTAAACTCATCTGGTCCTGGGCTTTTTTTGGTTGGGAGAATATTAATGACTGCTTCTATTTCTTTAGAGAAAAGCGGACTGTTTAGATTGTTAATCTGATCCTGATTTCATTTTGGTACCTGGTATCTGTCTAGCAAGCTGTCCATTTCATCCAGGTTTTCCAGTTTTGTTGAGTATAGGCATTTGTAGTAGGATCTGATAATGTTTTGGATTTCCTCAAGATCTGTTGTTATGTCTCCTTTTTCATCTCTGATTTTGTTAAATCGGTACTGTCCCTCTGCCCTCTAGTTAGTCTGGCTAAGGGTTTATCTATCTTGTTCATTTTCTCAAAGAATAAGATCCTGGTTTGGTTGATTCTTTAAATAGTTCTTTTTGTTTCCATTTGGTTGATTTCAGCTCTGAGTTTGATTATTTCCTGCTGTCTACTGCTCTTGGGTATATTTGCTTCCTCTTGTTCTAGAGCTTCTAGGTGTGCTGTTAGACTACTAGGGCATGCTCTCTCTAGTTTCTTTTTGGAGTCACTGAGGGCTATGGGTTTTCCTCCTAGGACTGCTTTCATTGTGTCCCTTGAAATTGGCTATGTTGTGGCTTCATTTTCATTAAACTCTAAATATTCTTTAATTTCTTTCTTTATTTCTTCCTTGACCAAGTTATCATTGAGTAGAATGTTGTTCAGTTTCAATGTAAGTGTTGGCTTTCTATTATTTATTCTGTTATTGAAGATCAGTCTTATTTCATGGTGATCTGTTAGGATGCATGGGATAATTTCAATATTTTTGTATTTGTTAAGGCCTGTTTTGTGACCAATTCTATAGTCAATTTTGGACGAAGTACAATGAGGTGCTGAGAAGAAGATATATGCTTTTGTTTTAGGATAAATTTTTCTGTAGATATCTGTTAAATCCATTTGTTTCATAACTTCTGTTAGTGTCCATGTGTCTCTGGTTAGTTTCTGTTTCCAAGATCTGTCCATTGGTGAGATTGGGGTGTTGAAGTTTCACACTATTGTTGTGTGAGGTGCAATGTGTGCTTTGAGCTTTATTAAAGTTTCTTTAATGAATGTGGATGCCCTTGCATTTGGAGCATATATATTTAGAATTGATAATTCATCTTGGTAGATTTTACCTTTAATGAGTAAGAAGTTCCCCTTCTTGTCTTTTTTGATAACTTTTTGTTGGAAGTCAATTTTATTCGATATTAGAATGGCTACTCCAGCTTGTTTCTTTGGACCATTTGCTTGGAAAATTGTTTTCCAGACTTTTACTGTGAGGTAGTGTCTGTCTTTAACCCTGAGGTGGGTTTCCTTTAAGCAGCAAAAAGTTGGGTCCTGGTTGTGTAGCCAGTCTCTTAGTCTATGCCTTTTTATTGGGGAATTGAGTCCATTGATGTTCAAAGAAATCAAAGAAAAGTAATTGGCGCTTCCTTTCATTTTTGTTGTTAAAGTTGGGAGTCTGTGCTTGTGGCTGTCTTCTTTTAGTTTTGTTAAAGGATTATTTTCTTGCTTTTTCTAGGGTGTAGTTCCCATCATTATGTTGGTGTTTTCCCTTTATTATCCTTTGAAGGGCTGCATTTCTGGAATGATATTCTGTGAATATGGTTTTGTCATGGAATACTTTGGTTTCTCCATCTATGGTAATTGAGAGTTTTTCTCGGTCTAGTAGCCTGTGCTGGCATTTGTGTTCTCTTAGTGGCTGTTTAACATCTGTCCAGGATCTTCTGGCTTTCATAGTCTCTGGTGAGAATTCTGGAGTAATTCTAATATGCCTCCCTTTATATGTTACTTGACTTTTTCCCTTACTGCTTTTAATATTCTCTTTATTTAGTACATTTGTTGTTCTTATTATTATGTGTCTGGAGGAATTTCTTTTATGGTCTAGTCTATTTGGAGTTCTGTAGGCTTCTTGTAGTTTCATAGGCATCGCTTACTTTAGGTTAGGGAAGTTTTCTTCTATAATTTTGTTGAAGATATTTGCTGGCCCTTTAAGGTGAAAATCTTCATTCTCATATACTCCTATTATTCGTAGGTTTGGTCTTCTCATTGTGTCCTGGATTTCCTGGATGTTGTGAGTTAGGATCTTTTAGCATTTTGCATTTTCTTTCATTGTTGTGTCCATATTCCCTATGAAATCTTCTGCCCCTGAGATTCTCTCTTCTATCTCTTGTATTCTGTTGCTGATGCTTGCATCTGTGGTTCCTGATTTCTTTCCTAGGATTTCTATCTCCAGAGTTGTCTTCCTTTGGGTTTTCTTCATTGTTTCTATTTCCATTTTTAGATCTTGGATGGTTTTGTTCTATTCCATTGCCTGTTTGCTTGTGTTTTCCTGTAGTTCTTTAAGGGGTGTTTGTGTTTCTTCTGCCTATTTAGCAGTGTTTGCCTGTACTTCTTTAAGGACATCTATCTCTTTAGTAGTATTCTCCTGTAATTCCTTGAGGGATTTTTCTTCTTAGTCTTTAAGGGCTTCTTTCTGTTTAGCAGTGTTCTCCTGTATTTCTTTAAGTGAGTTATTAATGTCCTTCTTAAAATTCTCTACCACCATCATGATATGACTTTAAATCCATGTCTTGCTTTTCGGGTGTGTTGGGGTATCTAGGACTCATTCTGGTGGTCGTACTGGGTTCTGATGATGCTCTGTGTTCTTGGTTTCTGTTAGTAAGATTCTTACATTTGCCTTTCGCCATCTGGAAATCTCTAATGTTAATGTTCAAGCTGTCTCTGGTTGGAGCTTGATCCTCCTGTGATTCTGTTCTCCTCTGTCAATACTCTTGGGAGTCCAACTCTCACCTGAGTTTCAGTGTTCAGAGCTCTCTCTGCAGGCAAGCTCCTCTTTTGCAGGGCAGGTATCCAGCAGTCTGAAGCTCTGATCCACTTCCTGAGTTCTGGGGTCAGAACCCTTCCTGAAGGCAGACTCTCCTCTCGTAAGGAATGTGCCCAGGGGTCTGGTTCTCAGCTCCACCTCCTGGCTGAGGATGGAGGCTGGTTGGGACCCTGACCAAGAAGCTCTGTTTCTTCTATAGCCCATTTGCTCTCAGGTGATCAGGAGGTCCTGGGTGTGCTAGGGGCCCCATGATCCTGAGGTGATCCTGAGGTGATCCTGAGGTGATCCTGAGGTCTTGCGGCATGGAGAGTACTCTGGAGCACCAAGAAGCCTCTGCTGGGTTCAGAAGGAAGACTGCAGGGGTGGTCCTGGCCTGACTAGATCCCAGCCTTTGGTCAGGCAGGGTTCCATTGTCCCTGTTCCTCTTGGCACAAGACTCTCTGCGATTCCTGAAGCTGGTGTTGAGTTCCACCAACCCGTGATCCTGAGGTGATCCCGAGGTCCTGCAGAGTGGTGAGCACTCAGGAGCTCCCAGCAGCCTCCGCTGGGCTCAGAAGGAAGATGATTCTCATTTTCATTATCATACTTTCATGTATGCATGCAAAAAAGTTAGATTTCTCAAAATGAAGCATGAGAATCTCTGTTTTAGTCCCAGGAGATCATTCAGGTGCTAGGTTTGGGAGCCACTGCTAGGAAATAGATGGGTTTTTTTTTTTGTTTTTTTGTTTTTTTTTTTTGCCTTGAACAGCTACTGCTTGGGGCAGTTTGACTTCTGCTAAGTAAACAGGGGTAGACAGAACAGGTAAGTCCTCTTCAAGTTCCAGAACAAAGTGTCCTGCAATCCTTGACATGGCAGAGGCTACGGAAACAAAAACAGAGGGATAGATGAGATTAATGCACACAGGCTCCCTTTCTTTACAAACACAGGGATCATCACACACTGCACCTCTGCAGCAGGAGGAAATGGAAGGGTCTACTTATGTGCACTATTAACACCTGCTTATCTTTCTGCTGAAGAACTGCCTCCACTCAGGAAAAAGCAGGTGACAGCTGGCCTTAGCTGTCAATCAGCACAAGGCGTGCTTAAATAAATACTCCAGGTCTGGTTTCTGAAGCTCCTTTCTCAAACTTTTCTCTCTGTTTTTGTATTTCTAACCCCACATGGAAACTAAGCCTAGGAGCTCTCCATCACTGGTGGGCCCTTGTTCTAAATCTAAGAACTACTTCCCAGCCTTCTTCCTCTACTATTTTGTTCTCTCTTGTTATTACTCTGTCCTTAGGGTCGAGGAGATTCACCTGTGGGATTAATTGCTAACTATGTAAGCATGAGGATCTCTATGCACAGATAGGAGGACTCCCAGAGGTTCACTTTTTCTATCCAGTCTGACCATTTGTGAGCTCCTGATTTAGTGAGAGACACTATCTCATGAAGAGGAAGAAGAAGAGGAGGAGAAGGAAGACGAGGAGGAGGAGGAGGAGGAGGAGGCTGTATAGGAAGGTACTAGACATTAGCTTATGGCATTCACATGGCATTCACATAGTCATACACATGTCTTCATATCAAGCCTCTGTCCAGATCCCTCTGAGGTTTTCTCCTGTACAACAATCTTACTTGCTAACATTCAGACTTTCACCTTCTGCCTAAATGATGCTCCCTAGATTTCATGACGAGGCCATTTCTTCCCCCGACCAGCTTCCCACAGGGCTCCCGATTTTTGACTCTTTCTTATAGCTTCAGAATCTCGTTTTCAAGCTCTTGTTTGGGTTCTCAACTGCACATGAAACCGTGAGTTAGCAAGGGTTTCTACAGACAGAATGTTGCCATCTGTACTAATTATTTGCTTGAGTTTACTGTGTGTGTTTCCTTCATATACTAAGTCACATAACATGTCTCAGTTTCCTCCATGTGAGGTAAGAAAAACAATCGTTTGCACTTCAAGACCTGGATAAGAATGACATGGGTTTTCAGAGTGTTTCGCAGGTACAGCAATGTTACTACCTCCCTTGGCGATGTCCACAGAAGGGTCTCATTTAAATGACTGGGTGAGCAGGGAACACAGATACTGCCAAGGCCTCTAGAATGCACAGCATGGCCCCTGCAAATCTACAGCACTTACCTGGCTCCAAATGCAAGCATACTATTCTTGAAAAATGCTGGTAACATATATTAATAGTGTTGTGAAGGGAGTTGGCACACAGGAAGATTTTGTGTACATTAGTCATTATTGTTTTGATTTATTAGCAACTATTCACAGTACTAGATAAGAGGTTTTGCTGTGACATTTCATACACTTTTATTATGTACTTTAAATTTTTCCAACTCTAATTGCTTGTCCCTTCCTTCCATGTCTTACAAGCTATTCCCATATAGCCCCCTTTCTCTTCTCCTGTCTTTTAAAGTATCTAGCTGATATCTTTATGTCTGTATGGCATATGAAATAAAACCTTCACATTTGTCCTCCCTTTCAATGCTTAACACCTCTTTCTAGGCCCTTTCTCAGTCTGTAATGTAACTATCCACCCATTTGCTTGGGTCATGAACCTGGAAATCATCATGAATCCTTTCTTTTCTATCCTTGCATACTTGTCAGGTGCTGTGATAAAAGAGCAAACATGACTTTGGGAAGGAGAACAGTCATCTATAGGATGGAGCACAGGGTCCCCAATGAAGGAGCTAGAGAAAGCACCCAAGGAGCTAAAGGGTTCTGTAACCCTAGAGGAGTAACAACAATATGAACTAACCAGCACCCCCAGAGCTCTGTCTCTATTTGCATATGTAGCAGAGGATGGCCCAGTTGTCCATCAATGGGAGGAGAGGCCGTTGGTCTTTCGAAATCATATGCCCCAGTACTAGGGAATGCAAGGGCCAGGAAGTGGGAATGGTGGGTTTGGGGTCAGGGTAGTGGGAAGAGTATAGGGGACTTCTGGGATAGCATTTGAAATGCAAATGAAGAAAATATCTAATTTTAAAAGGGGGGAAGAAAAATAACAGTTATTTGGCTTGCACATCATAGTATAACATGGAGGGAAGCCAAGGCTCAGAGGCGTCTGGAGAGACCTAAAACAGACATCACTGAGGACCACTGCTTTCTGGTCTTCTCTTAATCCTAGTTGGGTTTCTATTGTAGTGGGAAAAAATGAATAAAAGCAAGGTGGAAAGGAAAGCATTTTTCTCTTATCACCTGAACAAGTGTAGCATTGCCTACCCCATGAGCTAAGCCAACCAACATTATTCTCAACTTAAAAAAGAGGCTTCCCACAGGTTTGCTTCCAGGCCAATCAGACAGCGACAATGCCTCCATTGAGGTTCATTTTTCCAGATATCTGCAGTTGGCATCAAGTAGACAAAAACAAACTAGTACACTCTCTCTCATGAGGACCTTAACTGGCCATGGAATTCTATGGGTTATAATGCTCCACATACATCTCAAGTTTATCCCTTTCCTCCTCTTCCAAGCCACCATGGTGTCTCCAACACAGGTAAGTTCATTTGAGTGCAGGTGTCTACAGCAGACAGAGGTTCCAGATCTCTGTGGATCAGGAGTTTTGAGGGTGGTTATGAGCCATCTGAAATGGATGGTGTAAATTAAACTGCATACCTCTGAAAAGCAGTGTGTTCTTAACTGTCCAGCTATCTCTCCAGCTTCTGAAGTACAATGTTATGAGTGAATAAGTAAATGTGAATACCAGGAAGGACTTTGAAATTATGGTGAATGCAATGGAAACACGGTACATTTGAGTCTTTCCTTCTCCAAGCACTGCCTTAACTGATTCTTGGCATCAGCTTATTTTGTTTTTATAACAGTAGACATACAGTACTGTTTTCACAGTGAAAAAAGCTCAGCCATAATACAAAAAGCACAAATTCTTAACAATGTAAAAACAAGCAATCTAAGCCATAATAAGTGAAAAGGAAAAATGCTTTAAAATAAACTTCCCAAAGGAAGACCACAGGTGGTTGATAATGAAGTGAAAACTACTCAGTTTCTTAAGTGATGAAACAAGTATAATTTGAACTACAATGACATCCCATTTCATTCTATTCAAAATGGTTGCTGTCAGAAAACAAGACACATGCCTACTTTTTCTGTGAGTGCTGGAGATCTGAACTCGAGTCTTCATGCATCCACATCCATGGCATTTAAATAATTCTCTAACCACTTATGCATAGAACTTTATGAAGGGAAACATTCTGAACAAGTAAAAATCTCTGGACATGAAGAATACTATATAATCAAAATTCCAATTGAAAGATGACCTCACCTTACAACATATAAGGGGGAAACCATTTCAATCAATACAGCTTGTTGAAGTAACCCCCTTACTTACTTATGAAGGAACATTAGCCTCTTTTGCCTCCTTCAATTTGTCTTGGCAATATACAATATGTGGCAAAGGATGAAAGATAGGAAAATGAATTACCATAGCAAGCCATCAGCACTGAAGTCCTCTTGGCCTGTCTCCCCATCAAAGCTGTATATCTTTTGCTGTGGCTGTAAGAAACCTGTGGGTTAAGTGGGGCATCCTAAATCCATACATCTGGAAGAGCCGTTATCTTTAAACCAAAAGACTAGGACCTAGTGCCTCATCATACTTCATAATCTGGAAGATGTTTAAACTCAAGATTCCAAAAATGGGACAGAAAAGGCAAACTAAAGATGTCCTTACAGGACTTCAAAAAGGCCATAAAGGAAAAGCATCAGACAAAACAAAAAAATGATCAGCTTTGCTCACTTTAGTTTACTTAAAACCCCTCATGCAGAATCCATCTGTGTACTTCTGAATGAAATTGCTCCAGGGAACAGGAAGCTAAAAGTCACCCATAAGAGCTCCAACCTTATATTTCAGAACTATGCTAATTACACTTCCTTTAGTCATTTCCATCATTCATGCAAGAATTATTTTGTTTAGTTGAGATGATGACTAGTCTCAGCTGATTGGTTACTCACCCTATTTTGCATAAATATTATTCAGCCAAGGAAACAAGGAAGAGCTTGAGGCCAGGCAAGGTATTGTCATACACATGCATCTGCTGGCTCCCTAGTAAAAGATATCTGGTAACCAAACAGAGACAGATTCTACAAGAAGCTTGAGAACACATAAGCAAACTCACTCATCTTGGAAAACTGCCTTGAGTTTCACCCCCTCTGGTTCTCCTTCTTTTCCCACCTGCATGTTTTTTGTTCTTCTGCTGTGGCCCCACAAATAAAGAAGCTGAGACTCACACAAAAGCACCTGTGGTGACTGGATGAACTGCTAATTATGAAATTTGGATACACCATCTGGGCTAACATTTGGCTGAGGACAGCTGAAACTCTCAGTGCTTCTGAGAAAAACCATGATTTTTTTTTCCTATTAATTATTATACGACTTTCCTCAAGCTGGCCTCCCTTGTTGCTTCTCCCTGCATATTCAAGCCCTAGCACTCCTCCAAGGTTCTGCCAAGTCCCTCCCTCCCCAGTGTGCTTGCTCTGACCTTCCAGCCCACACTTGTTATTATACTCAGTGCCCAAATGTCCTCTAGTTATTTCACAGGTACAAACACAAATTCCTGCTTGTAGCAGCCATGAAATACCTTATACACCTTCCTATCCCTTACTTGAACAACACCTGAGTTTATATTACATTATACCACACCCATTTCAGGACACTACTATATTGAATCATTAGTCTGTGAAGGGAAAGCATCCAATTATCAGTCTGTCTTTATGAGGTTCTTAACTATATGTGAAGGGTGAAAACAATATAAAATGTGTGTATATATGTGTAAAGATTACAAAGAACTGTAAAGTTTTTCAGTAAATCTTGAAGTGTTGTGATCAAAAGACTCTCTAACATAACTGCAGAAGATTATCTTTCTAGATAAATGGAATCTGAAGTCAGTAGAGGGCAGAGTAATTTTCAATGGAGGATAGAAAAGGTCTTTTCTTTCTTTTGTCTCAAACTGCAAGAGCAGTTCTGTTACTGTTCTCAAGAATATCAGGCTATTCTTCTGATTGCTAGTGTTGTTCCTTGAACAGTTAATCACAGTTATAGACTCAGGGAGGGTATCAGTTCCTTTGGGGTACCCTCTTCTGATTGGGGGATTTCCCAGAATATATAGCCAGAACATATCCCCAAGACCTCAGGGCATCCTTTCAACAATTACGTAAGATGGGTTGTGTTGGATAGTTGTTTCTACCAAAGCATAATTGCTCTTTTGGTCTTTGATTTTTTTTTTCAGGCATCAGTATGCAATTACCATTACACTTCTAGTCTGAAGAGCTGGCTACACAGCACTCCTTAGAAGTGCTGCCAAGTCTGCTGCTGGTGATAGTTCCTAGGCTGAGGCAGGCAGGGTAACATAGCCCTCTTCCTAGGACTAGAGTTGCTCTTTTTCTTTGTAAGTTTGAAGTTAAAATATCTTTCCTACATTTAAATAAGTTCCAGTTGTCCCTCCAGCCAGACATTATCACATTTTCAGAATGTGTTATTTTTCTTAGGGTTCCATCTATCTGAGGCAGGAAGGCAGAATAGAGGCTACCTGTGTGGGTGTCCACTGAGGGCATTGCCATGGCTAACATTTGATGGGTTACAATTCAAAATCTTGAACTATTTTCCCCATTTTTTCTGAAATTAAAAAAACATATTTTTAACTAATATATAAAAATGAATTAATGGGATAATGTGATATTTTAGCATATTGTAGAATAGTTAAACTGGTCTAAGCACGTCTATACCCTTAACTACTATTTCTTTATAGTCAACCCTTTAATAAAAACAATACTATGAAATTCCATTCTTCTAGCTTTTTTTTTCTATTGCTGGGAATTAAAGTCAAGACTTACAGGACAGTAAATTACACACACTAGACTTGAACTCACTCTATAGCTCTAAAGCTTGAACTTGAAGTCTTCTTGGCTCAATCTCTCAAATATTTGGAATGATAGAATGGCAACCACAAGACCAGTCTTTTTCTACCCATTTTTAAATGGTAACACTTTTCATTTCAAAATATCTTGCTTTTTGAACTCTTACTGATGACAGGCTCTTTGAAGTACTGGCCAATAAATTGTGTATCAACTTTGCCAAAAGAGTATTGATTGATTTTGAATCTTTTAATCAAGTGTGACAGAAGAATAGGTAAAATGGACTTGGGAAGGCTTCAAGAAAGAGACAACAGTGACAAGTATGGTTCACAACACAGGTCTGGCCTGTGACTCATTCTTTGGCTTTTAAGAAAACTGCAAATGCCCACTTCCCTGTGACACATATATACTTATGTTGAGGGTTTTATCCCAAGCAAAAGCCCATGACACCACCCTTAAGAGAGTTACCATTTGCCAACATTCTATTTACCATAATACTTCCGGTTAGAACCACCCAGAATATTGAATTTGTGTTCCCTCCTCCTAGATCTCTAAATGAGATTTCAACTGTGTCATCTCCTAGGGGCCTTGATTTGTGATAAAAGTTACCACACAAGTTATGCAAATCTGACATGTCTCCTCAGCTTCACTTCATCTTACAATTCGATCATTTTTCTTTAAGAGAAGAGATTGAGATAAATACTTCCAGAGCCCCTTTGTGCTCTAAAGTTGACTCTATCAGTGAACTACAGAAACTGGCAAACTGTTAATCAAATCTCAGGTTGTCTTGGGTTGTGCAATCTCATTATAACATATGACCTCTAGAAATGATGTCTTTCCACAACTTCAATTAAGGCAGCTCATGCCAGGCTGCAAATCAATAGCAGTGACAGATGCTCTATGACCATATATACTTCTGTCTCACTTTTTGAAACATCATGGGATGATAGAAAGAACCTTAATTTGATGTCATAGAAAGCTGGGTTTGAGTTCTGTATAACCATCTAGAAGCTCAGTGATGTGGGGCAAATTACTTCAGCTTACTGAAAGCCAAATTCCCTATTACATAGTATAATATTTAACGTTTTCTTGCTATCACTTTGCTTATAAAAAAAAATTAGCCCAGAATGGGGAATGCTAGGACCAGGAGTGGGAGTAGGTGGGATGGGGTGCAGGGGGAGGGGAGGGGATAGGGGATTTTCAGAGGAGAAACTAGAAAAGGGAATAACATTTGAAATGTAAATACAGAAAATATCTAATAAAAGAAAAAAAAGAAAAATTATGATGAAGCACATGAACAAGTACCACATCAAAATACTTCCAGCAAATGTCAATTCTGTTTTCAATCATAATTTATCTAACCTTGTCCTCCCATATGTAAAAATCCTAAACTATTTTCTGACAAATAAAATTTGGTTATTTCTATCTTCTTATAATACGATACAAATTATTAATCTAATAGAAAATAACATCAGCCTACAGATTAAACATACAATTCCATAATTTCATTGGTCACAAATGATAACAGGTCTGATTTCATGTTTTTTCTATTTTAAAAGATCAAATTACATAATCTAAATTCCAAACATACTTTGTTTACAACCATATAAAGACATTTACAAGTCTTCATCTTTAATTTTAATTAAAAAAAAACCTACAGTAAGTGTTCTTTTTTTTTTTTTGTAAGTGTTCTTAATATACAGTCACTTCCTCAACCTGAGACCTACAAGATAAGTACTGACTCATGTTTTCAGGAAGATGTCCCAAAGCTCCGCTCCTCTCCTTCCCCCCAGGCACTTCCTTTTCTCATTATCTTTCTCACAGGGAAATTGGAATGCACACATTAGTGAGTCAAATATGGCTTCAGCTATAAAGAAGCTAGGTCAAGAAATCTCTGCATGGCTATAGTTGGATTGTATTGATCTATGATACTGGGGATATTCTGGGAATAAGGGTTATAGGCCCTTAAATCCAGAGGGTTAAACATTGGGGAAAATTTGTTGTTGCCCTTTCACTACAGAATTAGAAGCAAATACAGAAACCAATACGAGGGACATAATCATTCTGCAGCTTTTGAAACTGAAATTGCTTCTGTCTTGGTGTATAGCCTGGGAAGAGGGCAATGTTATATTTCAGCCTTTCTAGAGTTTCATACTTCTCAAACCTGTCTATGCATGTCCAAGTCTCTTTTCTCAATGCCCATACCTTAACCATATCAAAACCTCATTCCTTAGCACTTCAAAAGTAGAACATAGAATTTAGATATCTCAGGCAATTTAAGTAAGATAACAAATTTTCTTAATCAAAATATGCCCCTTGCAGAATGTGAGACAAAGTAAAAAAACAAAAACAAAAACAAACAAACAAACAAACAAAAACAACAACAAAAACCCTAAATAACTTGTAAGTTATTCTGAGAAAATGGTCTCTTTCCCATAGGGATCTTCCCCATAGTGATTAGGTCCACACCTACATGCTCTCACAGTTAAAATACTCCCTTTCAGCAAAGAAAGAAGCTAAAAGATGTGTAGCATGTAGTCAACTGAATGCTGCTTTCAAATATCTGCATGGCCATCTTTAGTATCCACAGAATAAAATCAAATTGTGAAAGAATTTATTTTTCCTGAGAAACAATGGATTCAGAAACAACTAAATGCCTATAATCCTCTAGAAAAAAAATAGTTGTTTCTAATAGTAAATAGGTCTGAAAGGAAAAATATGGAGGCTCAAACTTAGAAATATGTGTATATGGGTTGTATTGGTTTAAATAAGAACAGTCTCTATCATCTGAATACTTAGTCTTCAGTTGGTGGTACTCTGTTTGGGGAGATGCAGGAGATCTGGCCTTATTGGAAGAAATGCTTCTTCAGAAGCAAGATTTGAGAGGTTTTAGCAGTGATCCATGTCCAGTTTGATCTCTCTGCTTTTTGCTTGTGTTTGAAGAGAGGGGCACTCAGCTTCCTGCTTCTACCACAATGCTGCCTTTGCTCTAAACCATAACGAACTCTTACCCTTCAGAAACCATGAGCCAAATAAACTCTTCTATAAGTTGCCTTGGTCATGGTGTTTTATCACAACAATAGAGAAGTAACCAATACATGTATTGCAGAATAAATGCATATATACATTTTCTCAAATTGCTAGGATGAAATGTTGGCTACAACTGTCATCTTCTCAGTTCTAAGGAAGTGTCTGTCCATTGCCAATGTTTAGAAATATTCCTGAGGCCTTGTTTATTTATACCTGTACAGCTATGATTTGTTACTATTCTTTCAAATGTGGAACGTACATGATATGATTACTTTTACTCTTACAGATATTTACATTTTAGTAGATAAAAGCAATGATCTTTAGTTTGTTTGTTTGTTTGTTTGTTTCAGGGAAGTAGGATATGTAAGTTTCATTCCTCTCCATTTATTATCGAGACCTAAATGATGACCAAAAAGAAATTACAAAAATAAAAGTAGTCATAAAGACAGGTGAATATTTTATTTTGTTTTTGTTTTATTAAATGACTTCCACACATATTTGATAAATGAATGGTATTTGGAAAACTCTGTAGGAAAAAATTAAGATATTTCATAGTTTAGAAGGCATGCAGAGAAAAGCTTTTCAATGTTTTAGGAAAAGTTTTTTCACTTCTTCTAAATTTCTTCAAAGCATCAATCAAATATTGTGAGAAAATAAAGACATCGTTTATACAAAAGTGCACAGAAAGTTTACCTCCTGCATACCTTTTTCAAGGAAGTAATTTGAAGATACACTCCAACAAAGTGTGAAATCCAAGAAAGAGCCTGAAGCTATTAACAATCTCTGGGAAAGACTCAAAGTCCAATAAAAATAAATCAGAGGTTGACATCCCATAAAGCAAAGCTTCTGAATTACAAAAGCAACTTTTTCCAGCAGAAAAAAAGGAACTGATCCCATTCAATAGATGTGCAAGATGCTGCAAAATGCTAACATGGAACAGAAGGCTGCATTTCATAGCCACCAACTAAAAGTTTAAGGAAGAGAAGAACCACTCAAGAGTGATGCTGACAGTTGACATGTGACATGGCTAATATACTTGAAAGATTATAGGTACCCCAAATAAGAGCCCAATACAGGGCTGGAGAAACTTTCAGTGGTTAAGAGAAGACCCTGCTCTTTCAGAGGCTAGAGGTTCTGAGCACTAATATACGGCAACTAACGGTAACTCTAACTCCTAGGACAGGATACACTTCAGGCTTCTTTGGGCACTTGATCTCTTGTTACACATATGTATACATAAATACAAACACTTGCTCACACTACACACATTCACACGTGCACACACATACACACACAGAGGCATAATTTTAAAATAATAACCACAAATAATTTTCAGGACTCTTGATTCATCAAGAAGCACAAGGAAACAAAAGATAGGACAGTCTTTTAATGTCCATAGTGAGCAACGTTTACAAAAATAGATGATGTAAATTTAACTTTGAGGATGAGTACAATTATTCATTGAATAGAATATATCTTCAAAGCAGCTTCATCCATCACCAGACGTCTCCATAAATTAGTTCCCATTTTTAGACCTTAAATAACAAGCAATAAGCAGCATGCATGTGATGGTGTCACTGTTGGAATACAGCTATAAATTGTGATTTGGATATAAGTGTTTTTTTTAAGTGTCACTTTTTAGTAAGTTGAGAAAGTTACTTATGAGCAGGTACCTCCCATAGTGCAAGTAGCTGACCCTGTAGCACCATAAAACACCATCACTTCTATTTTCCTGTTTAAAAGCCCTGATGTTGTAGACTAAGCTCTTGATTTGTGTGATTACAGACAAGCCTCCTGGATCCTGCTGCCAGAATTGTAGTCACATTGTTCCTGACTCCAACACTCAGCCAACAACACTCATCCCTAGAATATGCTGTATGCTGCAAGGTGTAACAGTGGGTAAAAAATGTCTTCTTCCCTCTGCTGATTGCAAAAATAAAAATAATGCCATTATTATCCAGACTGGATGAGTCTTATATTTCTACAATAGTAGTTTATGTATTCAAAACAAGAATGTAATTTTGCCTCAGAAATTTGAAATTAACTTTTATTTTGCTAGTGAATTTCAAAAGATGTAGCCACACTCATTCAACAGAAGACTACCACTCTTAACATTGTATTAAGAAATTATATGAAGTTCAGAGAGGCCATAAAGGAATAGAACTAGCAGTCCCCTTGTGAGATCATTGGAGAATATAGTGATTCTGTACTATCTTCCTGACTTACAAAAGAGGATTCTATTTGCCAACCCATAACTGGAGAATATCACCTACAAATTTGAGCACGTGGAACTTCATGGATGTAGAGAAGGCAGAAGAACTGTAGATGTGTGTGTGTTCATATCAGTTAACTCATGTCAACCCTGATTTCAACCCTTACTTAGTGTGAGGCTTAGACAGTTATATAAGAATTCTGAGCTTCACATTCTTCTTCTATAAAATGGAAAATGATAATGTCCAGAGTTCAAATGATAACTCAAGGTTTCTGACATGGAAAGTTTCCTCCTAGGTTAGTGGCTTTCTTGCTTCACAAATATCTTATTTATCACTCATAAGCTAATAAGCTTTCCCAACATGCCAACTACACTGGTTGTATAAGTGGGTCTAACACAGCGACTTCCTTTTTCATTTCATTAGGTATCTCACATTCCCTTCCTAATTTAAACAAAATATTACATGAAGTGAATTATCCTAGGCTCCAAAGATAAATACCACATGCTGTCTCTCATATGTGGATCACTGGTTCTGAAGTTCAACTATATACATTTACATGATAGCAAATGTTGGCAGAAACCACAGAAACAAAGAGGCTTTAAGAGAGAGGGTGACAGAACCTGTAAGATATGATAAGAGAAAAGAATTGTTAAGTCTCTTTCGTCGTTAGTCTTATTGCTGGCATAAAATAATGTAGCAAAAGCTACATAAGGACAGTTTACTTTGACTCTCAGTTTCAGAGTACAACCCATGGTGGCCAGGAAGTCCAGAAGGCAGGGGCTTGAGATGGCTGATCAAATTTCATTTGTTATTAGAAAACAGAGGGTGCTGAACACCTACCTGTTCTAGCTCACTTTCTTCTTTTCATTCAGTCTGGGACTTCAGCCCATGGAATGCATTCTCCTACAAGAGGCTGCGTTTTCCTACTTGTCTTAGTTAGGGTTTCTGTTGCTGTGAAAAGACATTATGACCGAGGCAATTCTTAAAAAGAACATTTAACTGGAGCTGGATTACAGGTTCTGAGGTTTAGTTTGTCTGTTATCATCGTGGCAGGAAACATGGCAGCATCCAGGAAGGCATAGTGCTGGAGAAGCTGAGAAGTCTATATCCTGTTCTGAGGGCAACCAGGAGAAGACTGTCTTCAGAGCAGCTAGGAGAAAGGTCTCAAAGCCCACTCCCAAAGTGACACACTTCCTCTGACAAGATCTCACCTACTCCAACAAGGACACACCTCCTAATAGTACCACTATCTGGGCAAAGCATATACAAACCACCATGCCATGTCAATTACCCTAATCTAGACAGTCCCTCACAGGCATGTCCAGAGGCTCATCTGCTAGGTGACTCCAGATACACAAGCTGACCATTAAAATTAACCATCACATTTGGGATGCAACCGGTGAGGGGCGAGGGCAACAGGAGAAAAAAGAAAATGAATGGGTCAGGGAATAGCATGAGTACTAATAATGAACGGTTCTGTTTCACTAGTTCCTCAGTACATTATAAACATAGTATTTATACTGTACTTAATATTGTAAGAAAGTCATAGAAAGAAACTAATCAAGTGTAGTTGAGCCAGGACCCTAGAAAGAGCTTGAGGTGGTTGGGCACCCACTAAGTGCCATGCAGAGCTGTGAAGTGCCCTGTAGCTGAGAGTGAAATTGAGCGGGAGCCCTTGGCCAGAGTCAGCTCTTCCTCTCCAACAAGGATCTCTTAAGCCTCTCCACTCTCTTCTCCAGCTAATAGTCTCAGAGGCTACACATCATCAATGTCCATGAAGGTCTGAAACCATTGGCCCTTTCAGGTACTGACTTCACTGTGTAATTAGAAATTCTGATTTTGATATATTTCTTATAAAGGTTTTTCATCTACCTATCTTGTTAGGGTGGAAGAATCACACCTGTGTGTAATTATGTATCTTGATAAACTTCTGAATATTTTGTCTTTATTGATGGTCCCTTGAAAAATCATCCTTTTCCCCTTCTTTTCCTTTAAATGTCATGGCCAAGAATTATTTACTGGTGCCTTATCAGGCGAGCTCAGATCACCGGTCCATTTAATGCCGCTTCACTTCACTTTTTGTGCCAGGGACAAGGTTCAGTAAGAGCACACCATGGTAACCCCTCCCTGTCCAGTTGGCTGATCACTCTTTCATGGCCAGACATTGGGAGGGGCGGGAGGGGCAGTAACAAAGCAACACACTCTTCCACTAACAAGGAAGGGATCTTAATCCAAAAGGAACAAATAGGCTTCAGCCTTGAAACTCATGAAGCTGAAATTCTAAATTGAAAAGGCCATATTTATCCATAGGTAGTCCAAAAGATCTGAGGGTCAGTCCACTTGAAATACTAAAGAGGACCACAATAACAACCTGTGTTCCACACAGCCAGTTTTCCACCACCTTTCGATAATCTTTCTT
This sequence comes from Mus minutoides, assembly GCA_902729485.2. Classification (NCBI taxonomy): domain Eukaryota; kingdom Metazoa; phylum Chordata; class Mammalia; order Rodentia; family Muridae; genus Mus; species Mus minutoides. The sequence continues at coordinate 104,855 of LR753586.1, read as the reverse complement.
CACGAAGCCTCTACATTGTCTCATACAGTTTTCAATGTTCCCTTAGCCCACCATTCAAATTCAGGCCATTGGACTTTCTCAGGACCTCTCTGACAATAACCTGAGTCAGCTCACTGCAGGTCCCCTGTGGCCTTTGTATTTCAAACCACTTCTGTTCCTTTGGGATACCACTCTCTTACCTGCAGAAAGACCAATGATAAGAACTTTGCATATAGGCACTATATTCTGTGGGAAGGTCTTTTAAAAGTGTGGAGTATAGGATCTGACACACATATCCCTTGTATACCCGATCTTCTGTGCCTTGCCCCTGAACTGACTGTCTTATGAAGAGATACAGTTTGCAGCTCACCAACCCTGACTTGCCACTTCCCTTAAGTAGGCATATAAGGCATATACATATATGTGTGTGTGTTCATATATATATATATATATATATATATATATATATATATATATATAATTATATGTATGTATGAATATGACATATCATATAACCTAAAATGGAGGTTGCCTTTTTGCTTTCAGTGTAGCTGAGCCAAGAAACGCTCAGTCATGCATACACTGTCAGCTCTCTCATCTTGCACTGATGTGTTTACAACAGCAGGTCATGCTTTGCTGTCTAGTATGTCTTCCAGAAGCTCTGACTGCTTATGTGTCTGGAACTGTAGCTCCTGTTCTTACCCATGATAAAATCTCAAGTGGCTTCACAGTCACATTAGTTTAAAAAAAAAGACCAAAAATAAATAAATAAACAAAAGCCTGTTTGAGAATAAGGAGGGACATTGATGCATACTTATAGACACTCAGCAAAGCTATACACAGCTTTTTTCATACCAAAACCATTTAGACACTGCAGTTTCAAAACGTATGTGCCATGATAAGCATCCCAAGGCACGAATGTATGCCTGTGAATATCCACAATCTGCCCTACCACTGAGCTACACACACAGACCAAAACCTGCAATGACTAAGACGGTGGATATAGAAATCAAAGTGGTGATACAGAAATAAAAGAAAGATACGATAAATTGAAACTGAAAAAAAAATGAGCACAAGCATATTAGGAATTGCTTAAAATTGGCATTTGTGAGTGATAAGAGAAGTAATGTTTTTTCATAAGCAGTGCTTCGAAAGTTGATCTTTATTTGTCATTTATATTTAATTAAATAAGAAGGCCTACCTCACTCACCATTTCATGTTCAACTCCAATGGCTCATAAAATATGATTACATATTATAAATTTAACTACAAAATCATTGGCTTCCCATCCCTATTACACAGCCCACATATATGAAGATGTGATGAGAAAAATAGATTTTGCCTACTTTTTCACTATTTTGTTTCCCTAGAACCCATAATAGTATATTATAAAGTCATATTTTATGATGCTAAAACAATATATGATATTACCATGAAAACAGAATTGAATATAAGAAGTAAAATGCACTAGGGCTGTAGCTACCTCAGTAATAGGCCCCAAACTTATGCATGAAGTCCTGGATTCAGTATTGAATACTGCAAATACACAAGCAAGAACCACAAAACCCTGACCATGTAGCCTGCTTATCTCAGGGAATATTGACTGACGTTGGGAATGTGGCTCCGTGAATCATGTGCTTCCCTGGTAAGCAAGAGGACCTGAATTCAAATCCTCAAAATATTCTCAATGCCCTGTTCAGGGTCATACATCTGCAATCACAGAGATCCTATGGGAATCACAGTGAAAGATGGAAGGAGGCCAATGCAGAAGAATCTCGTCAAGCTAGTCTGCTATATGGAACAGGAATAGTAAACTAAAGACCCTGTCTCAAAGCAGGATGGGAGGTGAGGACTGAAAGCTAAGGATGGCCTCTAACTTTGATACCCATACTGAAGCAAGATACATCATCACTCATACACATACATTCAACACCACAGAGGTAGATTTTTTTTATTTTTAAAATGAAATATTGCCTGGTAGCCATTACATTGTTTTTCCTTCAGAATAGCACAAATTACTTTATACTTGCCTCTCTCATTCTCTGGCAAGATCATCTTATAGAAGGTGGACCAGGGTATTCCTATAATTGTCAGCAGTCACATATGGTAAGAACCATACAGTACAATCCTTACTCCCATAGTGGAAGGGGAAATTATATATATATACATATATATGAATATAGAAGGCACTGCTGACATAATCTAGCTCATGTAGCAGCCATAGAGAAATCATAGTTTGAACAAGAAGGGTGAGGTGGCCTTTTTATAGTAATAAAACCCATCACTTTGTATGCTGTACTGGCTAGTTTTGAGTGTCAACTTGACACAGGCTGGAGTTATCACAAAGAAAGGAGTTTCAGTTGGGGAAATGCCTCCATGAGATCTAGCTGTGGGCATTTTCTCAATTAGTGATCAAGGGGGAGGGCCCCTTGTGGGTGGTACCATCTCTGGGCTGGTAGACTTGGGTTCTATAAGAGAGCAGGCTGAGCAAGCCAGGGGAAGCAAGCCAGTAAGTAATATCCCTCCATGGCCTCTGCATCAGCTCCTGCTTCCTGTCCAGCCTGGGTTCCAGTCCGGACTTCCTTGGTGGTGAACAGCAGTATGGAAGTGTAAGCCGAATAAACCCTTTCCTCCCCAACTTGCTTCTTGGTCATGATGTTTGTGCAGGAATGGAAACCCTGACTAAGACATATGCTAACTCAAAAACATAAGTAAGTAAATAGAAACCCTGTCAGGTATAACGTCATTGAAAATGGAAAGCAGCATGGTAAGAGAAATAATCTACTGTCACAAAGATAATTATATGTTTAACTCATACACAGATGCATTTTACATTCATTTTTCATGTGTATGTATATGCTTCACAATCACACGCTCCACAGTGAGAGGCCAGATCTTGGGTTCAGCCTCCATCTTGGAGTACCTGACCTAAGGTTGAACTCGAGTTAACTAATGAGCTGGAAAGCTAGCACCAGTGTCCAAGTTACTCCCCAAAACCCTGTGCCTCTAGGTTGCAAGTCTTGCCCCGGCTCTTCACTTCCTAACAGCCACCAAATCAGGAGGAAAGCAGAAGTTACATTTATGGTTTGTCTCCAAACACCTGCCAATTATATTAAATGGCAACAAAAGTCCATAAAAGATGTGTGCCTGGCGAAAATTCTCCTCGATTGCTTGACATTTCCTATAAAATCTTGTCCCACTAAGAGCTCAGGGCTTCATCCTCCTGTTCTGCTGCATCAGACACCCAAGTGTGATTGCATCGGAATCAGCTCCTTGGTGGTCTTTTGGACTTGGGAATGCCAAACAGGCACAACAACAGTACATGTGGACATCTTGCAGGAGTCAGTTCTCTCATTCTACATAAAGACTCCAGATCCATGTCAGATCCTTACACTTAGCAGCAAGCACCTGTACCCACTGAGATATTTCACCAGCCCAAGAATCTCAAACTTTTACAAGTCATCCAAATAGGGCAGAGACTGTTAGAGAAGAGGAAGGGGACATGTGGGAGGGGAAGGGGGACAAGAAGTAGGAGTAGGGATTGAATATGATCAATGTACATGATATAGCACATAGTATCACAATAAAAACCATTATTTTTACCATGAATACAAATTGTTTATTTTTATTACATTTTATTTCTATACATTTCAAATGTTATTCTCTTTCCTAGTTTCCCTTCTCGAGTCCCCCACCCCATCTCCTGTCCCCCTGCTTCTATGAGGGTGCTCCCTCACCCTCGCACCCACTCCTTCCCCCACCAGGCATTCCCCTACACTGAGACATCAAGCCTTCACAGGACCAAGGGCCTCTCCTCCCAATGATGCCTGACAAGGCCATCCTCTGCTACATATGCAGGTGGAGCCCTGGGTTGCTCCATGTGTACTCTTTGATGGGTGAAGAAAGATGTGCCACCTATCTTCAAAAATTCAAATAGCTCATTATCTTTCTATCTTTGCAGACTCACATAAGTAAAATGTAAATATGAAGTATAAAAGTAACTTATTTAACTAATGAAAACATCTTATCAGATGATTACAGCTGAAGTAACTCACCTTTTCTATTTTTTTTTTTCTTTTCTAGATTCTAGCTGGCTAATTAAGCTGGTCTGGCTCAAATTCTTCTCCAAGCTGTCTGACTCAATCAGGCTTCTCTCAGCTTCTCACTGAATTGATTGCATGGCCTCAAAACTAACTCTGGCAATTCATTCTAATCTTCAGGCCCTTTCTTATTCTTTGGCTTCAATTGGTTCTGCTGACCTGCACTGAACTGCATGGACTCAGGAATGAACTCAACTCCACTGCACTGCTATGCACCCACTGCACTGATGCCGAACTCAACTTGACTCAACTGCCCTGCCCTCCCTCAATTCAAACATGGCTGCTTCCTTCCACAAACTAATTTTACCTTATTTGTTTGGGATCAAGTTATATTCCAGCCACAGGGATTAAAGGTGTGCCATTCCAGCCCGATCACACAGACCTAGAAGGTCTTTGCCTGTGACCCCTTGCCAAAGCAGCCTTACTACAGGATTAAAATTTCTCTACATATGAAATAACAAAGTTTTCAGTTTCATTCTGGTGATGTACAATGGCAAATAATTTAAGAAAATATAATCAATGGATTTCCCAGTGCAGGTTTTGACACATCAATAACTCTTCTAAACTAAATATTAGCTCACTTAGTTCTTTCAAGGGGAGGAGCTAAGGAGGTTTTTCAGTGGACAAAGTTTTTGCTAAGCAAGCATGAGTGACAAAGTTCAATCTCAGCTCCCACATACAAGCTCAGGACAATAATGCAACCAAGCCTCTAAACCCAGTGATAGAGAGGCAAAGATAGAAGAATGCCTGGAGCATGATGACTACCTGCTTAAGCTGACTCAGTAAGTTCAAAGTTCTTTGAGACCTTGTCTCAAAAAATATGGAGCACAATTGAGAAATATCCTTTGTGTTTATGTGTGCCATGCATGTGCACCCAAACAGGCCTGTACATTCGTGAGCATATACACATATGCACTTATGCACACACAAAGACTCTTAGTTTGAAAACTTAACATAAAATGAGTCTATTGATTTGTGTCGTGTTTCTTTTTTTTTCATTTTTATATTAGATATTTTTTTCATTTAAATTTCGAATGCTATCCCGAAAGTCCCCTATACCATCCCACCCACCCTGATCCCCAACCCACCCACTCCCACTTTCTGGCTATGATCTTCATAAGACAAAGGGCCTCTCCTCCCATTGATGGCCCACTAAGACATCCTCTGCTACAAATGCAACAAGAGACACAATTCTGGTGTGTGTGGGGGGGAGTAACTGGTTAGTTCATATTCTATAGCTCCTTCATTGGGGTCTCTGTGTTCAATCTAATAAATGACTGTGAGCATCTACTCCTGTATTTGCCAGGCACTGGCACAGCCTCAAAAGAGACAGCTATATCTGGATCCTGTCAAAAAAATCCTGTTGGTATATGCAATAGAGTCTGGGTTGGGTCATTGTTTATGGGATGGATCTGCAGGTAGGGCAGTCTCTGGATGGTCCTTCTTTCACTCTCAGCTTCAAATTTTGTCTCTGTAATTCCTTTCATGGAGATTTTGTTCCCAACTCTAGAAAGGAACAAAGTATCCATACTTTGGTCTTTCTTTTTCTTGAGTTCCATGACTTTTGCAAATTGTATCATGAGGAGTCTGAATTTCTGGGTTAATGACTGCATATCATGTGTGTTCTTTTTTGATTGGCTTCCCTCACTCAGGATGGTATAGTCCAGATGGATCCATTTGCCTAAGAATTTCATAAATTCATTGTTTTTAATAGCTGAGTAATACTCCATTGTGTAAATGTACCACATTTTCTGTATCCATTCCTCTGTTGAGGGACACCTGGGTTCTTTCCAGCTTCTAGCTATTATAAAAAAGGCTGCTATGAGCATAATGGAGGATGGGTTCTTATGACAGTTGGAGCATCTTCTGAGTATATGCCCAAGAGAGGTATATACTCAGAACAATGTCCAATTTTCTGAGGAATCACCAGACTGATTTCCAGAGCATACCAGATTGCAATCCCACCAAAAATGAAGGAGTGTTCTTCTTTCTCCACATTCCTGCCAGCATCTGCTGTCACCTGAATTTTTGGACTTAGCCATTCTGACTGGTGTGAGGTGGAATCTCAGGGTTGTTTTTATTTGCATTTCCCTGATGATTAAGGATGTTGAACATTTTTTTTCAGGTGCTTCTCTTCCATTCAGTATTCCTCAGTTGAGAATTCTTTGTTTAGATATGTACTCCATTTTTAATGGAGTTACTTGAATTTCTGGAGTCCAGCTTCTTGAGTTATTTATATATGTTGGATATTAGTCCCCAATCTGACTTAGGACTGTTAAAGATCCTTTCCCCAATCTGTTGGTGGCCTTTTTGTTTTAATGACAGTGTCCTTTGCCATACAGAAGCCTTGCAATTTTATGATGTGCCATTTGTCAATTCTCGATCTTAGAGCACAAGACATTGTTGTATTGTTCAGGAATTTTTTTCCCCTGTGTCCATATCGTCAAGGCTTTCCCCCACTTTCACTTCTATAAATTTCAGTATCTCTGGTTTTATGTGGAGTTCCTTGATCCACTTAGAATTGACCTATTTACAAGGAGATGAGAATGGATCAATTCATATTCTTCTGCATGATATTGCCAGTTGTGCCAGCACCATTTGTTGAAAATGCTCTTTTTCCCACTGGATGGTTTTAGTTCCCTTGTCAAAGATCAAGTGACCATAGGTGTGTGGGTCCATTTCTGGGTCCTTCAATTCTATTCCAATGATCTACCAGTCTGTTGCTGTACAAGTACAATTCAATTTTTATCACAATTGTAATGTAGTACAGCTTGAAGTCAGGCATGGTCCACAAGAGGTTCTTATATAGTTGAAAATAATTTTTGCTATCGTATTTTTTTTTGTTGTTAATCTAGATGAATCTGCAAATTGCCCTTTCTAACTCTGTGAAGAATTGAGTTGGAATTTTGACAGGGATTGCAATGAATCTTTAGATTGCTTTTGGCAAGATAACCATTTTGACAATGTTAATCCTGCCAATCCATGAGCATGGGACTTTTTCCATCTTATGAGATCTTCTTCAATTTCTTTCTTAAGAGATGTCAAGTTCTTGTCATACAGATCTTTCAATTCCTTAGAGTCACAACAAGGTATGTTATATTATTTGTGATTATTGTGAAGGGTGTTATTTTCCTAACTTCTTTCTCAGCCTGTTTATCCTTTGTGTAAAGAAAGGCCACTGATTTGTTTGAATTCATTTCATATTCAGCTACTTCACTTAAACTGTTTATCAGGTTTAGGATTTCCCTGGTAGAATTTTTAGGTTCACTTATATATACTATCATATCATCTGCAAATCGTGAAATTTTGACTTCTTCCTTTCCAATTTGTATCCCCTTGATCTCCTTTTGTTGACTAATTGCTCTGTATAGGACTTCATGTAGTATATTGAATAGGTAAGGAGAAAGTGGGTAGCCTTGTCTAGATCCTGATTTTATTAGGATAGTCTCTTTTTTTTTCCAATTTTTTATTAGATATTTTCTTAATTTACATTTCAAATGCTATCCCGAGAGTTCCCTCCACCCTCCCCCTGCCCTGTTCACCTGCCCACCCACTCCCACTTCTTGGCCCTGGCGTTCCCCTGTATTGGGGCATAAAAAGATTGCAATACCAAGGGGCCTCTCCTCCCAATGCTGGCCGACTAGGCCATCTTATGCTACATATGGAGCTAGAGACATGAGTTCTGGGGGTTCTGGTAAGTTCATATTGTCCTTTCTCTTCTAGGGTTACAGACCCCTTCAGCTCCTGGGGTTCTATCTCTAGCTTCTCCAATGTGGGCCGCGTGCTCCATCTTATAGATGACTGTGAGCATCCACTTCTGTACGAGATAGCTATATCAGGGTCCCTTCAGTAAACACTTGCTGTCCTATGCAATAGTGTCTGAGTTTAGTGACTGATTATGGGATGAATTCCCCGGTGGATGAGTCTCTGTATGATCCATCCTTTCATCTTAGCTTTAAACTTTGTCTCTGTAACTCCTTTCATGGGTATTTTGTTTCCTATTCAAAGGAGGAATGAACTATCCACGCACTGGTCTTCCTTCTTGATTTTCTTGTGTTTTGCAAATTGTATCTTGGGTATTCTAAATTTCTGGGCTAATATCCATTTATCAGTGAGAGTATATCCAATGACTTCTTTTGTGATTGGGTTACCTCACTAAGGATTATATCCTCCAGATACATCAATTTGCCCAAGAATCTCATAAATTCATTTTTTTATTATTAGAGAGTTTCTTCATTTACATTTCAAGTGTTATCGCAAAAGTCACCTATACCTCCCCCCCTGCCCTGTTCCCCTACCCTCCCACTCCCACTCCTTGGCCCTGGCATTCCCCTGTACTGGGGCATATAAACATTGCTAGACCAAGGGCCTTTCTTCCAGAATGATGGACAACTAGGCCATCTTCTAATACATATGCAGCTAGAGACATGAGCTCTGGGGGTTCTGATTAGTTCATAATGTTGTTCCATCCATAGGGTTGCAGAACCCTACAGCTCTTTGGTACTCTCTCTAGCTCCTACATTGGGGACCCTGTGTTCTGCCCTATAGATGATCATAAGCATCCCCTTCTGCATTTGTCAGGGACTGTCAAAGCCTCCCAGGAGACAGCTATATCAGGGTCCTTTCAGCAATGTCCTGCTGGTGTATGCAGTAGTGTCTGCATGTGGTGGCTGATTATGTGATGGACCACCTGGGTCGGGCACTCTCTGGATGGTCCATCGGTTCATTTAGCTCCAAACATTGTCTCTGCACCTCCTTCCATGTATATTTTAATCCCTATTATAGGGAGGAATGTAGTATCCACGCGTTGGTCTTTCTTGATTTTCTTGTGTTTTGGAACTTGTATCTTGGGTATTCTAGTTTTCTGGCCTAATATCCGCTTATCAGTGAGTGCATATTAAGTGACTTCTTTTGTGATTGGGTTACATCACTCAAGATGATATCCTCCAGATACATCCATTTACTCAAGAATTTCATAAATTCATTGTTTTTAATAGCTGAGTAGTACTCCATTGTGTAAATGTACCACATTTTCTGTAACCATTCCTCTGTTGAGAGACATCTGCGTTCTTTCCAGCTTCTGGCTATTATAAATAAGGCTGCTATGAACTTAGTGGAGCATGTGTCCTTTTTACCAGTTGGAACATCTTCTAGGTATATGCCCAGGAGAGGTATTGCTGGATCCTCTGGTAGTACTATGTCCAATTTTCTGAGAAAACACCAGAGGGACTTCCAGAATGGCTGTACAAGCTTGCAATCCCACCAGCAATGGAGGAGTTTTCCTCTTTCTCCACATCCTCACCAGCATCTGCTGTCACATGAGTTTTCCATCTTAGCCATTATGACTGGTGTGAGGTGGAATCTCAGTGTTGTTTTGATTTGCATTTCCCTGATGATTAAGGATGTTGAACATTTTTTCAGATGTTTCTCAGCCATTCAGAATTCCTCAGTTGAGAATTCTTTGTTTAGCTCTGTACCCCATTTTTTAAAGGGGTTATTCGTTTTTCTGGAGTCCAGCTTCTTTAGCTCTTTGTAGATGTTGGATATTCGTCCCCTATCAGATTTAGGATTGGCAAAAATCCTTTCCCAATCTGTTGGTGGCCTTTTTGTCTTGGTGACTGTGTCTTTTGCCTTACAGAAGCTTTGCAATTTTATAAGGTCCCATTTGTCAATTCTTAATCTTACCGCACAGGCCATTGCTATTCTGTTTAGGAATTTTACCCCTGTGCCCATATCTTCGAGGGTTTCCCCCACTCTCTCCTCTATAAATTTCAGTGTCTCTTGTTTTATATGGAGGTCTTTGATCCCCTTAGACTTAAGCTTTGTACAAGGAGATAAGAATGGATGAATTCGAATTCTTCTACATGATAACAGCCAGTTGTGCCAGCACCATTTGTTGAAAATGCTGTTCTTTTTCCACTGGATGGTTTTAGCTCCCTTGTCAAAGATCAAGTGACCATAGGTGTGTGGATTCATTTCTGGGTCTTCAAATCTATTCCATTGATCTATCTGTTTGTTGTACCAGGACCATGCAGTTTTTATCACAATTGCTCTGTAGTACAGCTTAATGTCAGGCATGGTGATTCCCACTGAGGTTCTTATATTGTTGAGAATAGTTTTTGCTATCCTAGGTTTTTTATTATTCCATATGAATTTGCAAATTGCCCTTTCTATCTCAGTGAAGAATTGAGTTGAAATTTTGATGGGGATTGTGTTGAATCTATAGATTGTTTTCGGCAGGATAGCCATTTTGACTATATATATATATTTTCTGCTATGTCAGTTTATTGAACCATCAACAATAAGCACTCTATGTCAGCCTGTTATAGCTCCAAAGCTAAATTGTTAGCTGTACTTCCAGTGCCAGGCATTGAACCCTACCTCCATGCAGTAAGCCTCAAATCCAATCAAGGGCAATTGGTTAAACAGCTGTCCAGCCACTGTTTCACAGAAGGTATATCTTGCCTTACATGTAGTTTCTCTATTCTTTCACATATAAATTTAGTTAAGTTTCTTATTCTTTTTTTGTTTTGATATGTGGTAGCTTGACTATATAATTCATACTTTCACTGTAGATCATAATTTATTTTCTGAGAATATACATGTTTTACATCAAGGATAAAATATTCTGAATTCTTTGGTTTATATTACCAATTGTTTGCCAGATGATCCTTAATTTTCACAGTATTTATAAAGTGTTCCTTTTTCTAAGACTGAGCTAACATTGATAATCATTTTCAATTTTTCCTCGCTTATTAGATCCTGAACTTTTTAAATTTAATTTTAATTTATTCTAAGTTAAACTGATATGACAACATTATAATATAATTTTTGCCCACTATTTCAACTACTTGTTTTCGCTTTTAAATTGTTCCTTGGACAATTTATTCTTTTCACTTCCTATTGAGTTTTTTTTTCTCTTTATTAGATATTTTCTTCATTTACATTTCAAATGTTATCCAGAAATTTCCCCTTACCCTCCGCATCCCCGCTCTGCTTCCCTACCCACCCCCTCCCACGTAATGACCCTGGCGTTCCCCTGTACTGGGGCATATAAAGTCTGTATGACCAAAGGGCCTCTCCTCCCAATGATGGCCAACTAGGCCATCTTCTTCCATATATGCAGCTAGAGACATGAGCGCAGGGGGAACTAGTTAGTTCATGTTATTCTTCCACCTATAGGGTTGAAGACCCCTTCAGCACATTTTGACTATATTAATCCTGCCAATCCATGAGCATGGGAGATCTTTCCATCTTCTGAGATCTTCATCAATTTCTTTCTTCAGAGACTTGAAGTTCTTGTCATACAGATCTTTCACTTCCTTAGTTAGAGTGACACCAAGATATTTTATACTGTTAGTGACTATTGTGAAGGGTGTTGTTTCCCTAATTTCTTTCTCAGCCCTCTTATCCTTTGTGTAGAGAAAGGCCACTGATTTGTTTGAGTTAATTTTATATCCAGCTACTGCACTGAAGCTGTTTATCAGGTTTAGGAGTTCTCTGGTGGAATTTTTGGGGTCCCGAATATATACTATCATATCCTCTGCAAACAGTGATATTTTAACTTCTTCCTTTCCAATTTGTATCACCTTGATCTCCTTTTGTTGTCGAATTGCTCTGGCTAGGACTTCAAGTACTATATTGAATGGGTAGGGAGAAAGTGGGCAGCCTTGTCTAGTCCCTGATTTTGATGGGATTGCTTCCAGCTTCTGGTTTGCAGTAAATTGCATTTATTATGTTGAGATGTGGGCCTTGAATTCCTGATTTTTCCAAGACTTTTATCATGAATGGGTGTTGGATTTTGTCAAATGATTTCTTAACATCTCAGGAGATTATCACATAGATTTTGTCTTTGATTTTGTTTATATAGTGGATTACATTGATGGATTTCAGTATATTAAACCATCCCTGCATCCCTGGGATGAAGCCGACTTGATCATGATGGATGATCATTTTGATGTGTTCTTGGATTCTGTTAGGTAGAATTTTATTGAGTATTTTTGCATCGATATTCATAAGGGAAATTAGCCTAAAATTCTCTTTCCTTGTTGGATCTTTGTTTGGTTTAGGTATCAGAGTAATTGTGGCTTCATAGAATGAACTGGATAGAGAACCTTCTGTTTATATTTTGTGGAAATGTTTGAGGATAGTTGGAATTAGATCTTCTTTGTAGGTCTGATAGAATCCTGCACTAAACCCATCTGGTCCTGGGCTTTTTTTTTTAATGGGAGACTATTAATGACTACTTCTATTTCTTTAGGGGATGTAGGACTGTTTAGATCTTTAATCTGATCCTGGTTGAATTGTAGTACATATTATCTGTCTAGGAAGTTGTCCATTTCATCTAGGTTTTCCAGTTTTGTTGAGTATAACCTTTTGTAGAAGGATCTGATGGTGTTTTGGATTTACTCAGGATCTGTTGTTATGCCTCCTTTTTCATTACTGATTTTGTTAATTAGGATACTGTCCTGTTCTCTGTAGTTAATGTGGCTACGGGTTTATCTATCTTGTTGATTTTCTCACAGAACCAGATCCTGGTTTGGTTGATTTTTTGAATAGTTCTTTTTGTTTCCCATTTGGTTAAATTCAGCCCTGAGTTTGAATATTTGTTGCCTTCTACTCCTCTTGGGTTAATTTCCTTCCTTTTGTTCTAGTGCTTTTAAGTGTGCTGTGAAGCTGCTAGTGTATACTATCTCTAGTTTCTTTTTGGAGGCATTCAAGGCTATGCGTTTTCCTCTTAGAACTGCTTTCATTGTGTCCCATAAGTTTGGGTAAGTTGTGGCTTCATTTTTATTAAACTCTAAAAAGTCATTTATTTCTTTCTTTCTTTCCTCCTTGACCAAGGTAGTATTGAGTAGAATGTGGTTCAGTTGCCATGTGAATGTTGGCTTTCTATTATTTATGATGTTACTGAAGATCAACCTTAGTTCTTAGTTATCTGATAGGATGCATGGGATTATTTCAATATTTTTGTATCTGATAAGGCCTATTTTGTGACCAATTATATGATCAATTTTGGAGGAGGTACTGAGAAGGTATATCCTTTTGTTTTAGGATAAAAATGTTCTGTAGACATCTGTTAAATCAAGTTGTTTTATAATTTCTGTTAGTGTCCATGTGTCTCTGTTTAGTTCCTATTTCCACGATCTCTTCAATGTTTAGAGTCTCCCACTTTTATTGTGTGAGGTGCAATGTGTGCTTTGAGTTTTTCTAAAGTTTCTTTAATGAATGTGGCTACCCTTGCATTTGGAGTATAGATATTTAGAACTGAGAGTTCATCTTGCTATATTTTCCTTTGATGAGTATGATGTGCCCCTCTTTCTCTTTTTTGATAACTTTGGGTTGGAAGTCAATTTTATTTGGCTATTCCAGATTGTTTCTTTGGACCATTTGCTTGGAAAATTATTTTCCAGCCTTTTACTCTGAGGTAGTATGTGTCTTTGTCCCTGAGGTGGGTTTCCTGTAAGCAGCAAAAAGTTGGGTCCTGTTTGTGTAGCCAGTCTATAAGTCTTTGTCTTTTTATTGGGGAACTGAGTCCATTGATGTTAAGAGAAATCAAAGAAAAGTAATTGTTGCTTCCTGTCATTTTTGTTGTTGAAGTTGGGAATCTGTTCTTGTGGCTGTCTTCTTTTAGTTTTGTTGAAGGATTACTTTCTTGCTTTTTCTAAGGTGTATTTTCTATCTATGTGTTGGTGTTTTCCCTTTATTATACTTTGAAGGGCTGGATTCATGGAAAGATATTGTGTTAATTGGGTTTTGTCATAGAACTCTTTGTTTTCTCCATATATGGTTATTGAGAGTTTTGCTGGGTATAGTATCCTGGGCTGGCATTTGTGTCCTCTTAGGGTCTGTATAATATCTGTCCAGGAACTTCTGGTTTTCATAGTCTCTGTTGAGAAGTCTGGAATAATTGTAATAGTCCTGCCTTCAAATGTTACTTGACCTTTTATCCTTTACTGGCCCTTTAAGTTTAATATCTTCATTCTCATCTACTCCTAGTGTCCATAGGTTTGGTCTTCTCATTGTGTCCTGGATTTCCTGGATGTTTTGAGTTAGGATGTTTTTGCATTTTGCATTTTCTTTGATTGTTGTGTCCATGTTTTCTCTGCAATCTTCTGCACCTGAGATTCTCTCTTCCATCTCTTGGATTCTGTTACTGATGCTCGAATCTATGGTTCCTGATTTTTTCCCTAGGATTTCTATCCAGAGTTGTGTTCCTTTGTGATTTCTTTATTGTTTCTACTTCCATTTTTAGATTCTTAATGGTTTTGTTCAATTCTTTCACCTGTTTGTTAGTGTTTTCTTGTAAACCTCTATGGGAGTTTTGTGTTTCCTTTTTAAGGGCTTCTAGATGTTTACCTGTGCTTTCCTGTATTTCCTTCTTAAAATCCTCCATCATCATCATGAGAAGTGACTTTAGATCCATGTCTTACTTTTCTGGTGTGAGGGTCTATCCAGGACTTGCTATGGTGAGAGAGTTTGGTTCTGATGATGCCAAGTAACCTTGTTTTCTCTTTCTTCTGTTCTTATGCTTGCCTCCTGCCATCTGATTATCCAAAGTGCTTGCTGCCCTCAATATATCTGATTGGAGCCCGTCTTTCCTATAATCCTATTTGATTCAGGACTCCTCACAGACCAGCTTTCTCTTGGATCCTGTAATTTTGGGATCCTGTGAACTTGAGATTCTGAGTGTGTCAGAGTTCTTGGCAGTCAAGCTTTCCCTGAGACCCTGAGACTCTGGTGTGACCAAGCTCCTTTTATCCTGAGATCCTGGAATCCTAATATCCTGGGCATGTAACAGTGCCTGGAAGTAGTGTCTCCTCTGAGAACTTGGGGGCTATCTGGTCTGTTGGAAACCAAGGTATACCAGTACTGATCAGAAAGAACCCAAACCTCTGGTCAGGCCGGGCTCCAGTGTCCTTGTTTCTGCTGTCACAGGCCCATCACAATTGGATGGGAATAGATGTTGTATTCCACTCACCAGTGATCCTAAGATCGCTTAGAGAGACCTCTGGGGACTGAGGGACCTTGCGTTGAGTTGGTCCTCAATGTGACCCAGAGCTGGCATTGACCAGAAGGGACTTGTGCCCCTGGTCAGGCTAGTTTTTGGCTTCCCTGCTACTGGCTCAGGCCTGGCAAGATTGGATTGGAACCCATGTGTTCCACCCACCAGTGATCCTAAGATTGTGTGGAGAGTCCTCTGGGGATGTTGGGACAGTCTGCTGATTCATGCTCAAGGTGATTGGGAGCTGGGGCCAACTGGAAGCCATGTTTCTATTTAAATGTGTTTTTGTGTGTGTGTGAAATAATTACAACAGAGCAGTCGTGTAGTGGTGGTGCACCCCTTTAATCCCAGCACTTGGGAGGCACAGACAGGTGGATTTCTGAGTTCGAGGACAGCATGGTCTACAAAGTGAATTCCAGGACAGCCAGGGCTATACAGAGAACCCTGTCTCGAACCCCTCCCCCCAAAAAAACATTACAACAGCACATTAAAAATAAGAAAAAAACTCCCTTCCCTTCCGGTCTGGTCCGGTGCACCCGCACCAGCCCAAGGCTCGGGCACAGGCTCTGCGCACACTCCCCGGGACTCCCCAGGCTATCTTGGGACCACAGGTGAGCAGCTGAAGGCAGCATCTGTTCCTGCCCAATCCCCTGCGACCTGAGACACCAGCCAGAACAGAGATAAAGGCCCAGACCATTTCAGACTCTCCCTTCTGGCCTGCACCAACACCAGGTCTCCTTGGTTAGAGATGGCAGGAGGTAAGCGTAAGAACAGAAGCAACAGAATCCAAGGGTACTTGGCATCACCAGATCCAAAGTCACCCACCCCATCAAGTCCTAGATACAACAGCACACCAGAAAAACAGGACATGGA
>LR753586.1:71835-86693 GCA_902729485.2 Mus minutoides | reverse complement strand
GTGTGAAGCTGAATCAAAAGGATGGACCAACCAGTGACTGCAGCTGCCAGGGATCCTTCCCATAATCAGCCACCAAAATAAACACTATAGCATATGCCAGCAAGATAATGCTGAAAGGGACCTGATATAGCTGTCTCATGGGAGGCTATACCAGTGCCTGGCAAACATGGAAGTGGTTGCTCACAGTCAGCTATTAGATAGAACACAGGACTCCCAAGGAAGGAGCTAGAGAAAGTACTCAAGGAGCTGAAGGTGTCTTCAACCCTATAGGTGGAAGAATAACATGAACTAACTAGTTCCCCCTGCACGCATGTCTCTAGCTGCACATATGGAAGAAGATGGCCTAGTTGGCCATCATTGGGAGGAGAGGCCCCTTGGTCATACAGACTTTATATGCCCCAGTACAGGGGAACGCCAGGGCCAATATGTGGGAGGGGGTGGGTAGGGGAGCAGGGCGGGATATGGGAGGGTAGGGGGAAATTTCTGGATAACATTTGAAATGTAAATGAAGAAAATATCTAATAAAGAAAAAAAATAAGGAAAAATATGTTTGTGTTCCTCACGGGAGAACCTAATACTGTTTCTCTTTCTCTCTGTCCCTCCCTCCTTTCCTCACTCCCTCCTTCCTCACCTCCTCCCTCTCCTTTTTTCTGCCTCCCCCTCTCTGGCTTTAAAAATACTTATTTATTTTATTGTGAGTACACTGTCACTTTCTTCAGATACACCAGAAGAGGGTATCAGATTCCATTACAGATGGTTGTGAAACATTATGTGGTTGCAGGGAATTGAACTCAGAACCTCTGGAAAAGCAGTCAGTGCTCTTAACCAGTGAGCCATCTCTCCAGTGTCTGTCATGGTATTAAACTACCCACAAAGCTCTTATCTTTATTCCACAGATAAGTGCAGCTCTCAGCCATCATCAGAGATGTTTGAAGTTTTGTTTGTATTTGTGTATTGTTTTGTTTTGTTTTTCCAGTAGATGAAGATTAACACAGAGATGCACAACAGACCAATGTGCAGAGAAGAGACTATGCAGTGCTCACCTCTGACAGATGGGGAAATCTATATCACAGCCCTCCTCTCATGGCTCAGAGATCACTGAGAAATATTGAGTAGAAATATTATAAGAGGCAGAGGGAGTAGATGTCTATATGAAAACAGAATTGGCCAGACATGACATCACAGTTCCATGAACTTATAGCAACTATGACTACAAGCACAGGACAAAGCCATCAAGGTCCCAGCACTGGTAGCAGATAGTTCACGAAGTTCCATCCCCAGCTGAGGAATTATTAGCAATTGATGGTTGCTGAGGTAGGGAAAGTCAGCTTTCTTAGGTGGTTCCCCATGCTCCAATAAGTAGTCCTGCACTCATTCATATTCGGGCATAGAGTAGCTGGTCTCAATGTGTTTAAAAGTGTACATGAAGGTAGGAGTGAAAATGAGGGTGTGAGGGGAATAGAGAAGAAAGTAGAAGGCAGGTAAGGTGGGGGTAGATTAATTAAAACATTATATATTTTAATTTTGATGAAAAATAAGGACAGATAAAGTATTATAGATAACATAATTGTCTCTGTAGAAAAAAAATCCCAGAAGAAAATGGAAGTACATATTTGTGTGTGCATGTATATACTTTATATGTATGTATACATATAATGTATATATGGGTATATAGATTATATGTATATATAATTTATGTATGTATATGATGCATGTGTGTCTGTCTGTATATGTGTATCTATGTGTATGTATATAGGAGTGTGTTTATATGTGTATATGTATGTGTTATGTATATATGTATGCATATGTGTGTGTATATACATGTATATAAACTATTCTGATCAATGGGGACAGGCGGAGGATCAAAACCATGTGACCCTGCTCTCCTATAGCAAAAATATGCTATCACATAATTTTAAAACACTCACTTTCCCTTCCCACACAGAGTTAGCACACACCATGGTGGTGAAGCAAGAAGCTCACCAAGCAAGAAGCACAGTGTCGACTGCTCACTGTGCCTGTTTCCCCCATTGCTCTCCTCGTGGGCCTTCCTGGGTTTGTTATACTCTGAAATATGGAGCATTAATGACCTTTTAGAAAGTGCCAACACATGTCAGGAGGTGGCTACTTGCTTTGCTAACTATTTAAAAAGGGTGTTAATAGGCTCCAAAGGGGGGTCCTAGTAAGGAGAAACAGTACTTTCTGTCTTCATTAACTGGCTGCTATCTTGTAGGGGGCTCCAAAGTAGTGAGCCCTCAATTTGGAGAAAGGCTACATCAAGAACAAGGGGAGAGGCACTAATGGGGTCCTTTTACAATTTGAATTAGATGTGTGACCTTGTAAAACCTGATTAACTATTGTATTTTCATCTCCCCCTGTTGACAATTGGTTTGTTAAGTAGCTTCTTTTAACAGCAAAATGAGTGTCACAGAGAGGGTGCTGCTGGAAGCCAGTCTCTGCAATTGCCCTTGGATGGCAGATTCTTTCCAGCTGATTTTGGTTCATAGATAAAAATGATCTAAAATTTGAAACCAAAAATAGAGACATTCTTGCTCCTTACAACAGCCTTGTCTCTGCTGTCCTTGTGAGTAGTTTCCCAATAATCTTTTAAAGCATTTGTCTGACAAGAATCGTAAGATCCTGGCTTCTTTTCATTGTGCTTGTTTTTCCCTCTCAGAACTGCATTGCAGATAATGTCTGGCTTGATTAACAATTAACTCCAAATTGCTGAGCTACGACATTAGTACAGCTATAGTACAGCTTGCCCTGCCTCTCCACATAACTGAGAAATGGTATGTCATTCAGTTGATGCACCTATTCAACACAATGTTTCTCTCAGAGGTGATAATCGTGAGGTGAAATAGATTCATTCTCAACCATGGACACCTGCACCCACTCTCCATCAGATTTACCCTGTGATGGAGCCTAACACTAAATTTGCCTTTTTTGGTTTTTTGAGTTGTTTTTATTTTGGTTTTTTTTTTCTAAGCCACATTCTCAATGCTTACTAGGAGGGTGTTTCCCAGCTCAATTCTAGTCACGACCAGAACTGGAGGCACTAAAATATCCTGGGAAAACTAGTTTCCTGCTACATCTGGTCAACACTGGAACTAGTACATTAGATATTTCACTAGAAAGTATGTTCCCATGATAAATGTAACCCAGAAAAGTTTGGGACCCAGTTAGACCAATGGAAGTCAGTGTGGCCCCAACTGACCCTTGGGAGTTAGAAGTTATAGCTGTGGATTACTGACTCTCTCCTCCACACACAGCTTTGCATAAAAGTAAAATGAGGGCCAAGAAAAGACACTGTCAATAAGACAAAAAGGCCACCAACAGATCGGGAAGGATTTTTACCAATCCTAAATCTGATAGAGGACTAATCCAATATATACAAGGAACTCAAGAAGCTGGACTCCAGAAATTCAAATAACCCCATTAAAAATGGGGTGTGGAACTAAACAAAGAATTCTCAAGTGAGGAATACTGAAGGGCTGAGAAACATCTGAAAAAATATTCACCATCCTTAATCAACAGGGAAAAGCAAATCAAAATAACCTTGAGATTCCACTGCACTCCAGTCAAAATGGCTAAGATCAAAAATTCAGGTGGCAGTAGATGCTGGCGAGGATGTGGAGAAAGAGGAACACTCCTCCATTGCTGGTGGGATTGCAACCTGGTACAAACACTCCGGAAGTCAGTCTGGCTGTTCCTCAGAAAATTGGACATAGTACTACTGGAAGATCCAGCAATACCTCTCCTGGGCATATACCCACAAGATGCTCCAACTAGTAATAAGGACACATGTTCCAGTATGTTCATAGCAGACTTATTAATAATAGCCAGAAGATGGAATGAACCCAGATGTTCCTCTACAGAGGAATGGATACAGAAAATGTGGTACATTTACACAATGGAGTGCTACTCTGCTATTAAAAAACAATGAATTTATGAAATTCTTGGGCAAATGGATGTATCTGGAGGAAATCATCCTGAGTGAGGTAACCCAATCACAAAAGAAGTCACTAGATATGCACACACTGATAAGTGGATATCAGCACAGAATGTTAGAATACCCCAGATATAATTTGCAAAACACAAGAAAATCAAGAAGAAGGAATACCCGCATGTGGGTACTTCATTCTTTTTTAGAATGAGGGGGGACATTAAAGGAGTCACAGAGACAAAATTTAGAGCTAAGACAAAAAGATGGACTATCCAGAGACTACCCCACCAGGGGATCCATACCATAATCTGTCACCAAACCCAGACACTATTGCATATGATAGCAAGAGTTTGCTGAAGGGACCCTGATATAGCTTTCTCCAGTGAGGCTATGTCAGTCCTGGCAAATACAAAAGTGGATGCTCACAGTCATTTATATGATGGAACACAGGTTCCCCAAAGGAGAAGCTAGAGAAAGTACCCCAGGAGCTGAAGGGGCCTGCAACGCTATAAAAGGAACAACAATACGAACTAACCAGAACCCCCAGAGCTCGTGTCTCTAGCTGCATATGTAGCAGAAGATGGCCTAGTCAGCTATCATTGGGAAAAGAGACCCCTTGGTATTGCAAGTTTTATATGCCCCAATGCAGGAGAACGCCAGGGCCAAGAAGTGGGAGTGGGTGGGTAGGAGAGAAGGGCAGGAGGGTGGGTATAGGGAATTTTCGGGATAGCATTTGAAATGTAAAATAAGAAAATATATAATAAAATTTAAAAAAAAAATGATGGCCAAGAACATTAAGACAATCTGAAAAGGTGCATCCTGAGAAGCCCCGAGAAGCAAGGTACAAGCAATGATCTGTTATCTGTCTTGGTGGTAGAGTCAGGAAGGAAAGCCACTCCACCTCACTTTACTAGGTTGCATGCACACTTAATTACTACACTCAAGAACTGAGATAGAGAAGGAGATATAAACAAAAGAATATAGAAGAGTCTGGAAAACCTATTACAGGTACTGGGAGCCTTTAGAATGCAGTTTCATGGAAAGTAAAAAAAAAAAAAAAAAATCATGTGAATAGAGAAGACAATGTGCCAATAAAGCACTTACATGGCAAATGTAGTGACCTAAGTTTGAATCATCAGAACCCATGTTAATCACTGAGTGTGCTAGTTTCCATGTGTGATTCTAGGAATCCTTCACTGAGACAGCAGAACCCCTCAGAGCTTGAAGTCTAGCTATCTCATGTACCCAATGGCAAACAAAAGAGAAGCCATTCTCAAAGACTGTTGGGTGTGGGGGTGGCATCTGGTTAGAATGTATAACTAGAGTTGTCCTCTGACCTCGAGGTATGTGCCAGTGTTGTGACAGGTGCTCACATATGCTCCAACATACAGGTACATGCAGAGTGTAAGCCTGAGATTAAGATGAAAGAAAAGACAAAGTATATGAGACACAGTGCCTGACAGAGGTATAACACCAATGCCCAGCTATGACTTTGAACTCCAACCTCTTTATGATACCTTACAGTGAAACAATCCCCCCCAAAGATTTCCATGTTCATACATCTGAAGTCAATAGTTGAAAACTATCTAGTTCAGTGAAATGATAACAATAATATAAGAACTGCTTTATTTTTTGCAGGTAGCCTGTGCTAGGTGTCTCCTGAGTTTTCATCTCATTCCTGCTCCAACAAACAATGCACTGAATATCTCGGACGTGAGCAATTGTCATAAATAAAATATCTCATGGACTTAAATCAATATAAACTAAGCCTTTTAGCTTAGTGGACTTTGAATATTCCTCATGACCTGTCTGAAGAACTATAAAAGAGAAATGGTGTTTTTAAAATTATGTGCCCATTTGAGTTGTTTCCAGCCTCTGGCTATTATAAATATGGCTGCTATGAACATAGTGTAGCATATGTCCTTATTACATGTTGGAACTTCTTCTGTATATATGCCCAGGAGTGGTATAGCTGGGTCTAATTTTCTGACTAACTACCAGATTGATTTCCAGAGTCATTGCACCAGCTTGCAATCCCACCAGTAATTGGGGAGTGTTTCTCTTTCTCCACATCCTCACCAGCATCTGCTGTCACCTGAGTTTTCATCTTAGCCATTCTGACTTGTGTGAGGTAAAATCTCAGGTTTATTTTTATTTCTATTCCCCTGATGACTAAGGATGTTGAACATTTCTTTAGGTGCTTCTCAGCCATTCAAGTTTCCTCAGTTGAGAATTCTCTGTTTAGCTCTGTTCCCATTTTTTAATATGGTTATTTGTTTCTCCGGAGTCTATCTTCTTGAGTTCTTTGTATATATTGGATATTAGCCCTCTATTGGATGTAGGGTTGGTAAAGATCTTTTCCTAAACTGCTGGTTGTCATTTTGTCCTATTGACAGTATCCTTTGCCTTACAGAATCTTTGCAATTTTATGTGGTCCTATTTGTCAATTCTTGATCTTAGAGCATAAGTCATTGGTTTCTGTGACTTCATGAAAATCACAGGCAAATGGATGGAACTTGAAAATATCCTGAGTGAGGCAACTCAATCACAAAAGAACACACAGGGTATGTACTCATTGATAAGTAGATATTAGCCCAAAACTTCAGAATACTCAAAATTCAGTTCACACACCATACAAAGCCCAAGAAAAAGGAAGACCAAACTATGGAACGAAGTCACGAAGAATTTTCCTTCTTGTTTTATGAGTTTTCGTCTTTATACCACAGTTTAACACCTCGTCACTGACTTCTTTTCCGGTAGGTCGCTGACGGGGTGGACCCATAGTTAGGGTATATGTCAGTGATTTAAACCTGTGACAACATCTACGACCCTTCAAGAACGATTACCTTCGGACTATACTGACAAAGGTGAGAGAATCTGTCAGAGCTTGACAAATATAGAGCCAGATGCTTACAGAAAGCCATTGCTGCAAGGGTCCCCGATGGAGGAGTTAGAGAAAGAACTGAAGGATCTGAGGGGGTTTGCAGCCCCATGGAGGGAACAACAGTGTCAACTGGCCAGAACCCCTGGAACTCCAGGAGACTAGACCACCAACCAAAGAGTACACATGGAGGGACCCATGGCTCTGGCCGCATATGTGACAGAGGATTGCCTGTTGGACATCAGTGAGAGGAGAGGCCCTTGTGCCTTAGGGTTCTTGATGCACCAGTGTAGGAGAATGCCAGTATAGGAAGACAGGAGTGGGTAAGTGAGTGGGAGAGCACCCTCATAGAGGCAGGGGGAGGGGGAATGGGGTAGGAAGTTTCTAAAGGGGAGACCTTGAAAGGGGAAATCATTTGAAATGTAAATAAATACCAAATAAAGAAAAAGAAAAGAGAAAGAAAAAAAAGAAATTTTGTGCCCAAAGTCTCTACATTCTTGCTGTGTGAAGACTTGTAGGCAGAAGATGAAACTGGAGAAGGAGTGGGGCAGACATGAGAAGTGATGGAAAGAAAATGGTCTTTCTGGGTAGTACTTCAGCAATCAGAGAAAGCCCCAGACAGAAACATGGCAACATCCACCAGCTGGTGTTCTGCAAGATACTTCTTTGATCTTCTGGTGGATATTAAGTTTTCTTGCTCTGTAGATGATGATTTTAAAATGCCTTTGTCTTTAAAGTTGTTGTATCTTACATGGCAGTCTCACCTAATTAAATAATATTCAGTTTGGGATTATATAGAAATGACTTAAAAAAAAAAAAAAGACCCCAGGGTAAACAGGATCTTCTGGATGAAAAATCAAATTTAGCTACCAATAAACTGAATTCAATGGAAAATGGAAACCAGAACCCAGACGCCCTGGTTCTTTGGCGTGTATGCTAATGTGCCAAGAATATCTGATGCATTAGTGCAAAATGTTTAGCATATTTCAGATGCAAAACCATGTCTTAGAAGTAAATAGGAAAAAATCAAATAAATAAATAGCAACTGGACATTGTTCCTCTTGCAACCTCTTCTTAAAAGCAAGAAGATCCCTCTGAAGTTTAAATAATAAGTTAATTTTTAGAGAAACAAAACCATCAATTATAGATTTCCTTCAATTAGAGAGGTCTGGGTATTGTGATGTGTCTATTCTGTTCTGATATCTATAAAGTAGAAAGAAGGGAAATAAAAGAGCATTTGAAGGTATCTAAAAAGAGAAGCCAGGAAAGGGAACCATACATGGGGATATTTTTGCTTCCAGTGATAGATGAGTTCCACACTTTCTCCTAACAACCTTGACCTGCTTTTCCTGGCTCAGCAAAACCAGCTGTGTCACATCAGCTTAGCATATGCTTGTCACTCTGTCTGTGCAAACCTGACTCCTCCTCCCAGTGCCCTTAGAACTCAGATAGTGACCAGGTTGACTGAGCAGCCTGCAGTACAGGAAAAACAATCTGTTCTTAGGGGAAAGTGGGCAGGACCAAAGATGAAGAGCCCACCAGAATATGATCCCTTAATTGTCCAATGATCACAAATGGAAAGAATAATTGTCAGGCAGCACATGGAGCAGGTTTTTCTCAAGTTGCAGAATTAATAAGTTGTTGAATCATAAAAAATTTCATAGTACCACATACTTCAATAGAGATGTGATGGTCAGTCAGTTCTCAGAGGGCTTCACTGCCCTGATAATGCGATAGTCAGTCAGTTCTCAGAGGGCTTCACTGCCCTGATAATGTAATGGTCAGTCAGTTCTCAGAGGGCTTCGCTGCCCTGACGATGTGATGGTCAGTCAGTTCTCAGAGGGATTCGCTGCCCTGACGATGTGATGGTCAGTCAGTTCTCAGAGGGATTCGCTGCCCTGACGATGTGATGGTCAGTCAGTTCTCAGAGGGATTCGCTGCCCTAACAATGCTGTATGATATTCATGTATTCCCAACTCCAAGTCAGCAGAGAGAAAAGATGAGACTACAAGTGTAAAGACTTTGAGCGAGACCCCCTAGCCTTGTTTCTAGGGTTCAAATTTTGGATCTGAAATGATCTGTGCAACCTATTCAGATTCAATACTGTCCTTGTGTTCTTGGGAGTAAATGACATCACAAATAGAGAGTCATCAAGTTAACCAAGGCCTGGTAATAATGGTTGGAAATAATCCTATCTACTCAGAAAGTTAAGGCAGGAGAATCATAAGTCCAAGACCAGCCTGGGTAACTTAGTAAGATCCTGTCTGAAAATAAAGATAAAAAGAGAACTTGGATATAGTCCAGTATATCCAAGACACACTCCAGCATTGGAAGACAAGACAAGTAAATTCTCGGAGCACACTGGCCTGACAGTCAGGCTGAAATGGTGAACTACCAGTTCAAAAGAGAGATTGTCTCATAGCAGTAAAGCTAAGATCAATAGTCAATAGAGGCATATACCCAATGTCCTCTGGCCTCTATAAACCTCTCTCTCTCTCTCTCTCTCTCTCTCTCTCTCTCTCTCTCTCTCTCTCTCTCTTCTCCTCTCCTCCTTCATCCTTTTTCTCTCCCCTTTCTCCTTCCCTCTCTATCTCCCTCAGTCCTTCTGTCCCTCTGTCCCTCTCTCTCTCTGTCCCTCTCCCTCTCCCCCTCATTCTTTTTACCTAATGCTCATAAATATACACATTAAAAAAGAAATTTTTACTGGAGACTTTTAGAGAGCAAATGAGGTAAACATTCTATTGTCCTTGCTAATATGGTCTAAAGTGAGATTGCAAAGGGAACATGGCAATGACTAGTTGCACATTCATGAAGGACTTACAAAAATAGAAGAATATGGCCATGAAGTCAGTAGGAGCAGAAGAATCTCTGATTGAAAAGTCAGTCAAAATTCTTCCAAAGATTGATTTGTAGAACCTGCATTTCAGAAAGGAACACAGTAGTTGATGTTCTAAATTGGCATTAAAAGAATAGTTTATTTTGGAAATAATTTCTGAGTAGAGAAAATAGAAATCAGATGAAAGAAAAGATAATGACAAAAGAAGGATGTATTGGGTACCACCTAGCTCTGTCTTCTCTTCTTTTCCTTTACATTTATAAAACAACTTGCCACAAAGATGCTATCTGAAGTGGCTTAATTATACTCACATATGAACCATGCTAATCAAAACCAGCCACCATTTACTTATCTTTTCTTCCCTTTAGACTTTCCACTGGGGACCAGAAAGTTTTATGGACTTATAAAGATGGACCTGGAAATCACTGAATCTCTAGACAAGCCTCTATGAATGAATTTAAATGGTACTCTACAGATATGGGAGATACAGTGTATCTTGAAATTACTTTAGAGCGCAGAACAGAAAGGCAAGTATGATGACTGCAAATGTTTGGCTCACTAGTTTAAAACAATTACCTGTCTATTTAAGATCCATTAGCTTCATAACCATTGCTAATCCACCATGAGAAATCATTATGCATTTGCTTGAAGTCAACATTAACACTGTCACACTATCCTGCCCCTTGGGTTTTTGGTAGCTACTGTTTTAGGTAACACACATGTTGAGGTACAGAGATGTTTGTTCATACTTTTACTTCTCAGTTTTCTATGTTTCAGTCCTTCACACACACACACACACACACACACACACACACACACATCATCCTCCCGAATGAATTGCTTAGGCCATTTTTACCTTACAGCTGAGCTTAATCAAGATAGCCAATAGGAAGATATAGAACCTTGAGGATTCCTAGACAAGCCTCCCTCACTATGTCAACTCTTTTGAAACTCATATCATCAGTTATAAAAGTTTTAAAAATCATCAAAATAAGCCTTTATAACCAGTCCTCTCAGTGCATCTTTCTCTGTATGAGAAACACACTTTAGAGGCAGGGGTTCCATGCATGTCCTTATTCTCCCTGCCTACAGTAGTTCTCAAGACACCTTGGTGAAGTTTGTCTTCAATGACCCCACTGTGGGAGCCATAGCACTAGAGCAGCATCACCCTGCATTCACACAAGCATTTGAATATGGAAACCAAGTGTTCACAGCAATTTGAACGGTAAGAGGTTTTGTTTTTTTTTTGTTTTTTTTTGTTTTTTTTTACAGTGTCCCTTGTGCAAGTCTGTGTAATGGCAAAAGGCAACTGGAAAAACCAGTCTAGAGTATAGAGCCCAGAGAATATTTACAAAGGTTTCTTGGACTCAGCAGAGTGAATTTCAAGGACATGCATTTCCCACACTGTCAAGAAAACAAAAATATCAAAGCTAAATAACAGGAACGTAAGAATATAGCCAGGAAGCTGGGAGCCTCCCAAAGAGGAAAGAACAAATGGCGCCTGGTATTCATAGCTCGGATCCCGACAGCAAGACAAAGGACACTGCTTATTTTTCTTTATTCTTTAGAGTTCCTATAGATTGAACTCCTGCTTTTACATCTAATATCCAAGCACCCAAGTACTGAAGGCCCAGACTATGTAAGGCAGGTTTCTACATATATGGAGCCAAGTCCAGGAAGATTTAAAAAAAAATAATAAGGAAAGTGTACATCATGTTTGTTTACTTGCTTTGCTTAAGTTCAGTACTATACCCATGGAAGAAACAAGACTCGAGACAAAATAAATTCCCAAGAACATAAAAAAAGCACAAAACAGGAAGTAGACTGAATAAAATAAGCCTGAATCTCAAGGAGAATACCAAATGGTCTATGGTACCATGAAATTTAAAAACATGTAGTTTAATTTTAGATAGAAAACTAAGACTTTGGATCCAAAGTGACACATTACATCCAAACACAGACAAGGGTGGTATTCAAACTTAGCACCAAATAAGACCTGGATTTAGAGAGTTCAACACCAGAAGAGTAAGAAAATAGGACAAGTTTACGATCGCATAACAAACTATAGATCAAACCTGCTTCTTAGGGAGAAAGCAAACCTGAGCTAACCCATCAGAGAAATGACACTTACAGATTTTTTAATTTAATTTTATTTATAATTAATTTTTTACACACCATAGTCCATTCGCTGCCCCTCCCCACCCACCCTCCTACTACCCCACATCCCACACCTCCTCCCTACCCCACCCTGTCTTCACATGCATACCCACCCCCTACTGCACCTTACCTCTAAACTACATGGGCCCTCCAGTCTCTTGAGGGTTAGGTGCTCCATCTTTGAATGAACACAGACCTTGATGTCCTCTACTATATGTGACACCAAATTTTTTGCAGTTTGCAGTCTCTTGTCATCCTAAACCCATTGCTTTTTAAGAATACAAATACTTTTAGGGAGAACTAAACACTTCAAAAAGGTTTTTTTTATTACTTGCAACAGTTGCACATTACTCATAAGCCTTCATAAATGATGAGGATCCCAGGAAAAGAGTTCCAAAGAATTATTTACTGGAGAGATGGCTGAGAGATTAAGAGCACTTGCTCTTTCGGAGAACCTGAGTTTGGATGGCAATACCCTTATCAGGTGGTTCCTGACCTCCTGTAACTCCAGCTTCAGGAGCTCTGGTACTTTCTTCTGTCCTCTACTGACAACTACCCACATGCTCATAGATGAACCTATATACACATATAAATAAGGAAGAACAAAAATAAATCTCTTCTTAAGTTCTCTCCAGGATTCAGAAGGCTGATTAAGGTGAGGCTTCATCATTGGACAATGTGCTCACTGATAAATGGATATTAGCCCAGAAACGTAGAATACCCAAGATACGATCTGCAAAACACAAGAAAATCAAGAAGGAAGACCAGCCCATGGATACTTCATTCTTCCTTTGAATAGGAAGCAAAATACCCATGTAAGGAGTTACAGAAACAAAGTTTAAAGCTAAGATGAAAGGATGGACCATACAGAGACTAACCCACCAGGGATCCATCCCATAATCAGTCACTAAACTCAGACACTATTGCATAGGACAGCAAGTGTTTACTGAAGGGACCCTGATATAGCTGTCTCGTACAGAAGTGGATGCTCACAGTCATCTATAAGATGGAGCACGCGGCCCAAATTGGAGAAGCTAGAGATAGAACCCCAGGAGCTGAAGGGGTCTGCAACCCTAGAAGAGGAGCAACAATATGAACTAACCAGAACCCGCAGAACTCATGTCTCTAGCTCCATGTGTAGCAGAAGATGGCCTAGTTGGCCATCATTGGGAGGAGAGGCCCCTTGGTACTGCAAACTTTATATGCCCCAATACAGGGGAACGCCAGGGCCAAGAAGTGGGAGTGGGTGGGCAGGGGATCAGGGAGGGGGCAGGGGGGAGGGGATTTTCAGGATAGCAGTTGAAATGTAAATTAAGAAAATATCTAATAATAAAAAAAAAGGTAAGGCTTCAATCCACTTCCCTACTGTCCCAGGTAAATCTTAAGAACCTCAGAAATGGGTATTAATATCCAAGAGTAATGCATGATGTAATTGTTGCTTTAACTTGGGTTGAACTGTTGAATTCTACCATTCTGTGTTTGTTTATAATTCTACTTTTAAAAAATAATGATGTTATTAATAGAGAAGGTCCAACACATTTCAAATTTCCATCAACTCCTTCTACACTACACTTCTTTAGTTAGAGGCCAATTGCTGATTCCTTTGATGTAAAGCTAAAAAAATAACAATCTTCAAAACTGAGCACAGTCTATACAAGTGATTTCCCTCTGAAGCTATTCCCTGTTTTTTTGTTATAAATGTTACTGTTTAGAAGGACTTTATTGCCCCAGTATGGGTGCAGTCAAGGAAAATAAATCAACATCACTTATGGCAACTTTGTGTGTATTACATCACAGTCTTAAAAATATAGTTATAGCTCATAGCATTCATCGATCTGGACTTTCATGCTTCCTTCTCAAATGATGGAAATGTGTAAGTTTGTTTAATTTTTTAGATATGTATTTAATTAAAATGTTTGACATGAATATGATGAAATAAATAGTGTGTGTGTTTGTGTGTGTGTGTGTGTCTGTGTGTATGAAATGTAGTACACAAAAAGTGAGTTGGGCACAACTGTAAGAGATACATGTTGGAAACTTTGAATTTCTATGATTTCAAACAGAAGATAGTGTCTTCAATAATCATGATATGTTAATACTCTAAATTTCTAATGTTCTTAATAAATAGAACAAGAATAAAGCAAATTTTATGGGACTAGAGCATGCAATGCTTTCAAAAATGAATGAACAAGGGGAGAGAAACTGAACTTGCAAAAGTTAGAGAGATATTAAAGTGTTAGAGATTCATGCAGAGGAAATCTTGATTAGAAAAGGATAAGGTGACCGCTCCGCTCCAGCGCAGGGCGCAAGGCCTGGGTGCCGTGTACCCACCCAGGTTTCCAGCTCTCCCAGCATCTCCAGACCACTGATAAGAGGAACACACATCTGTTCCAGTCCAAACTCCTGGGACATGAGTCTGCAGCCGGGAGATAGACAGGCGGAGGGCGGAGAGAGGACCCCTTCCCTTCCGGTCCACACTGCTCCGCTCCAGCGCAGGGCACAAGGCCTGGGTGCCGTGCACCCACCCAGGTTTCCAGCTCTCTCAGCGATCTCCGGAACACTGGTAAGAGGAACACACATCTGTTCCACTCCAAACTCCTGGGACTTGAGTCTACAGCCGGGAGATAGACAGGTGGAGAGCGGACCCCTTCCCTCCTGGTCCACACCTCTCCACGCAGGCGCAGGGCACAAGGCCTGGGTGCCTTGTACTCACCCAGGTTTCCAGCGGGACTCTCCTAACAATCTAAGGACCACTGGTGAGCAGCTGAACTCAGCATCTGTTCCGGCCCAATCTCAAGCTACCTGAGACACCAGCAGAAGATTGAGAAAGGCCCAGGAAAAGACAGATGCTCCCTTCTGGTCTGCACCAACACCAGGTCTCCTTGGGCAGGGATGGCAGGAGGTAAGCATAAGAACAGAAGCAACAGAATCCAAGGGTACTTGGCATCACCAGATCCAAACTCACCCACCACTTCAAGTCCTAGATACAACAGCACACCAGAAAAACAAGACATGGATATAAAATCACTCGTCATGAT
>LR753586.1:7589-70991 GCA_902729485.2 Mus minutoides | reverse complement strand
TGACAAGAACTTCAAGTCTCTGAAGAAAGAAATTGAGGAAGATCTCAGAAGATGGAAGGATCTCCCATGCTCATGGATTGGCAGAATCAATATAGTAAAAATGGCTATCTTGCCAAAAGCTATCTACAGATTCAATGCAATCCCCATCAAAATTCCAACTCAATTCATCAAGGATCTAGAAAAGACAATTACCAAGTTCATCTGGAATTACAAAAAACCTAGATTAGCAAAAACTCTTCTCAACAATAAAAGAACCTCTGGTGGAATCACCATGCCTGACCTCAAGCTGCACTACAGAGCAATCGTTATTAAAACTGCATGGTACTGGTACAGCAACATACAGGTAGATCAATGGAATAGGATCGAAGACCCAGAAATGAATCCACACACCTATGGTCACCTGATCTTCGACAAGGGAGCTAAAACTATCCAGTGGAGAAAGGACAGCATTTTCAACAAATGGTGCTGGCACAACTGGCAGTTATCATGTAGAAGACTGGGAATTTACCCATTCTTATCTCCTTGTACGAAGGTCAAGTCTAAGTGGTTGAAAGATCTCCACATAAAACCAGAGACACTGAAACTTATAGAGGAGAAAGTGGGGAAAAGCCTCAAAGATATGGGCACTGGGGAAAAATTCCTGAATGAAACAGCAATGGCTTGTGCTGTAAGAGCGAGAATTGACAAAAGGGACCTCATAAATTTGCAAAGCTTCTGTAAGGCAAAAGATACTGTCAACAGGACAAAAGGGCCACCAACAGATTGGGAAAGGTTCTTTACCAATCCTAAATCGGATAGGGGACTGATATTCAATATATATAAAGAACTCAAGAAGGTGGACACCAGAAAATCAAATATCCCCATTAAAAAGTGGAGCACAGAGTTAAACAAACAATTCTCAACTGAGGAATACCGAATGGCTGAGAAACACCTGAAAAAATGTTCAACATCCTTAATCATTAGGGAAATGCAAATCAAAACAACCCTGAGATTCCACCTCACACCAGTAAGAATGGCTATGATCAAAAAATCAGGTGACAGCAGATGCTGGCGTGGATGTGGAGAAAGGGGAACACTCCTCCACTGTTGGTGGGACTGCAAGCTTGTTAACCACTATGGAAATCAGTCTGGTGGTACTTCAGAAAATTGGACATAGTACTACCGGAAGATCCAGCAATACCTCTATTTAGCATATATCCAGAAGAGTTACCATCTGGTTATAAGGACACATGTTCCACTATGTTCATAGCAGCCTTATTCATAATAGCCAGAAGCTGGAAAGAACCCAGATGTCCCTCAACAGAGGAATGGATACAAAAAATTTGGTACATTTACACAATGGAGTTCTACTCAACTATTAGAAACAATGAAATATACTTTAAGGATCCGTTTACCTACCTAGACCTCCCACAGTAGGACTCACTCCATTGGGTTAGTGTTTTCTTGAGTGTATTGTACATGAGTGACTATACACCTATGATCGGGTCTTCGGATCTGATGGGTTCTATGTTGAATGATTTGTGTACTTAGAGTTCTTCTTACTTCTTCAAAATGTGGTCTCTGTGCCCCTACCTAGAATTAAGAACAAAGCACACACTGAAGGAGCTACAGAGATCATGTGTGAAGCTGAATCAAAAGCATGGACCAACCAGTGACGGCGGCTGCCAGGGATCCCTCCCATAATCAGCCACCAAAATAAACACTATAGCATATGCCAGCAAGATAATGCTGAAAGGGACCTGATATAGCTGTCTTGTGGGAGGCTATACCAGTTCCTGGTAAAC
Source organism: Mus minutoides (assembly GCA_902729485.2). Classification (NCBI taxonomy): domain Eukaryota; kingdom Metazoa; phylum Chordata; class Mammalia; order Rodentia; family Muridae; genus Mus; species Mus minutoides. Next base: position 69,207 of record LR753586.1, on the reverse strand, counting down.
ACAGAAGTGGATGCTCACAGTCAGCTATTAGTTGTAACACAGGACTCCCAAGGTAGGAGCTAGAGAAAGTACCCAAGGAGCTGAAGAGGTCTTCAACCCTCTAGGTGGAAGAATAACATGAACTAACTAGTTCCCCCTGCACTCATGTCTCTAGCTGCATATATGGAAGAAGATGGCCTAGTTGGCCATCATTGGGAGGAGTGGCCCCTTGGTCATACAGACTCTATATGCCCCAGAACAGGGGAATGCCAGGGCCATTACGTGGGAGGGGGTGGGTAGGGGAGCAGGGCGGGGACGCGGGAGGGTAAGGGAAAATTTCTGGATAACATGTGAAATATAAATGAAGAAAATATCTAATAAAGAGAAAAAAAGATTCAAATAAAAAAAAAAGAAAAGGATAAGGTAAAGCATGTTTCAAATAAAATCAAATGGCTGTGCCACAATTAATGAAACAAAGACAAGAAACTCAGATGCAAATAAAAGAATACATATAGGAAATGAAGTGACAACAAAACATATGTCAGCAAAGTATATAGTAAAATGGAAACTGAATATAAAGATTCATATAAAGATGCAGAAAAAATTCATATAAAGATAAAGAAGCAAATAACATGACAAAATAAAAAAAATGTAGAGGAGTTGAGTCTTTCAGTGTAAAGCCATCATTCAAAAAGATATCACTCTGAAGTGGCATGTTGATAATAATAAAGTTATCCAAGTGTTGGTTTAAGAGGTGGACTAGAACATTCTATTCTCTTCTCAGTTTGATACAAACTTAAATATTAAAGAAAGTAGAAGTTGATTAAATTCATACAGAGTCGTGGAGATAGCTAAATCAGTAAAGTACTTGCCTTGCACACAGGAGGACCTGAGTTCAATCCCCAGCAGCCATGTGAAACGCCAGACTCCATGATGTGAGCTCCACATCACAAGATTGGGGTGGTGGAGACAGGCAGAGAACTAAGACTCACCCACCAACAAGCATCCATTCTTTTGTGGGCTTTAGGCCAATAAGAGACCTTGTCTAATATAACAATGGGGGTTGTACCATGGCTTGGCTCACCAGGTAAAGGTATAATAACAGCAACAGAATGCTTGCTGGTCACACTGAATAAAAAGTTAGGAAGCAGAAAGTAAGCAGAAAATGGGGTGGGTTAGAAAATGTCAAGCCTCTCACCAAACCCAGTGATTCATGTCCTTCCTCATGGTGATATCTCTTAATGTTTCCACAACCTTCTAAACTAAAATCATCAACTGGAGACTGAGGATTCAAACTCTTGCACCTGCGGGGATATAACACATGCAAAACACATTTCAACCTTGTCTTCCATGGGCTCATAACTATCACATGACTCACTCAAAAATGCATTCAGATCATCTCACAAAGACTACCTAGTCTTTATGAATCTCAAAAGTTCAAAGTCTAAGAATAGAGGCCATCTCTTAACAAGACCCTATAAAGTCATAAAATCACATCAATACCATATCCAATTTGATTCAACTCACCAAAAACATAAAATGAGGTCAGACTATATACAAAGCAGATATGTTTTGCTGTCTTATTGAAAAGAAGGGTCTAGGAAGGAAAATATGGTCCCACGGAGTCTACAAATGCAGAACTTTACTGTCTCAGTTCAGAGTGATGGCCTGAAGATTTATTAATAAAATGATGGAAAATACATCAAAAGAATAACTTTGAGAAATGTAAAAAATATTCTTGCATTGGTAATGGAAAAACACTAAAAAGTTTATTTGTAGTCTGCACAAATAAATATTATTATTATAATATGTTCAGGTCCAATGAGAAATACTTCCAAGGCAGAGACACTGAAACCTATAGAGGAGAAAGTGGGGAAAAACCTCGAAGATATGGGCACTGGGGAAAAATTCCTGAATAGAACAGAAATGGCTTGTGCTGCAAGAATGAGAATTGACAAATGGGACCTCATAATATTGTAAAGCTTCTCTGTAAGACAAAAGATACTGTCAACAGGACAAAAGGACCACCAACGGATTGGGAAAGGATCTTTACCAATCCTAAATCAGATAGGGGACTGATATCCAATATATATAAAGAACTCAAGAAGGTGGACACCAGAAAATCAAATATCCCCATTAAAAAGTGGAGCACAGAGTTAAACAAAGAAATCTCAACTGAGGAATACCGAATGGCTGAGAAGCACTTGAAAAATGTTCAACATCCTTAATCATCAGGGAAATGCAGATCAAAACAACCCTGAGATTCCACCTCACACCAGTAAGAATGGCTAAGATCAAAAATTCAGGTGACAACAGATGCTTGCGTGGATGTGGAGAAAGGGGAACACTCCTCCATTGTTGGTGGGAATGCAAGCTGGTTCAACCACTCTGGAAATCAGTCTGGCGGTTCCTCAGAAAATTGGACATAGGACTAACAGAAGATCCTGCAATACCTCTACTGGGCATATATCCAGAAGATATTCCATCTGGTAACAAGGACACATGTTCCACTATGTTCATAGCAGCCTTATTCATAATAGTCAGAAACTGGAAAGAACCCAGATGTCCCTCAACAGAGGAATGGATACAAAAAATTTGGTATATTTACACAATGGAGTACTACTCAGCTATTAANCCATCATCCTGAGTGAAGTAACCCATTCACAAAAGAACTCACATAACATGTACTCACTGATATGTGGATATTAGCCCAGAAACCTAGACTACCCAAGATACAATTTACTAAACACATGATACTCAAGAAGAAGGAAGATCAAAATGTGGACACGTCACCCCTTCCTAGAATTAAGAACAAAGCATACATTGAAAGAGTTCAAGAGATCATGTGTGAAGCTGATTCCAAAGGATGGACCCAATGACTTCAGCTGCCAGGGATCCATCCCACAATCAGCCACCAAACATAGACACTATAGCATATGCCAACAAGATAGTGCTGAAAGGGCCTGGATATAGCTGTCTCGTGGGAAACTATACCAATGCCTGGCAAACATGGAGGTGGAAGCTCACAGTCAGCTATCAGATGGAACACAGGGTTCCCAAGGAAGAAGGAGCTAGAGAAAGTACCCAAGGAGCTGAAGGGGTCTTCAACCCTCTAGGTGGAAGAATAACCATGAACTAACTAGTACCCCCTGAGCTCATGTCTCTAGCTGCATATATAGAAGAGGATAGCCTAGTTGGCCATCAGTGGGAAGAAATACCCCTTGGTCATGCAGACTTTATATGCCCCAATACAGGGGAACGCCAGGGCCAAGAAGTGGGAGCGGATGGGTAGGGGAGCAGGGCCGGGAGGGGGGAGGGTATAGGGAACTTTCTGGATAACACTTGAAATGTAAAATGAAGAAAATATCTAATAAAAGTTGAAAAAATAATTGTAAAGCTTCTGAAAGGCAAAAGATACTGTCGATAAGACCAAAAGGCCACCAACAGATTGGGAAAGGATCTTCACCAATCCTAAATGATATAGGGGACTAATATCCAATATATATAAAGAACTCAAGAAGGTGGACACCAGAAAATCAAATAACTCCATTAAAAATGGGGCACAGAGCTAAACAAAGATTTCTCAACTGAGGAATACTGACTGGCTGAGAAGCCACTGAAAAAATGTTCAACATCCTTAATCATCAGCGAAATGCAAATCAAAACAAACCTGAGATTCCACCTCATACCAGTCAGAATGGCTAAGATCAAAAATTCAGGTGACAGCAGATGCTGGCGAGGATGTGGAGAAAGAGGAACACTCCTCCATTGCCAGTGGGATTGCAAGCTTGTACAACCACTCTGGAAATCAGTCTGGTGGTTCCTCAGAAAATTGGACATAGTACTACAAGAGGATCCCACAAAACCTCTCCTGGGCATATATCCAGAAGATGTTCCAACTTGTAATAAGGACACATGCTCCACTATATTCATAACAGCCTTATTTATAATAGCTAGAAGCTGGAAAGAACCCAGATGTCCCTCGACAGAGGAATGGATACAGAAAATGTGGTACATATACACAACAGAGTACTACTCAGCTATTAAAAACAATTAATTTATGAAATTCTTGGGCAAATGGATGGATCTGGAGGATATCACCCTGAGTGAGGTAACCCAATCACAAAAGAACTCACATAACATGTACTCACTGATAAGTGGATATTAGCCCAGAAACTTAGATTACCCAATATACAATTTGCGAAACACATAAAACTCAAGAAGAATGTAGCCCAAAATGTGGACACTTTGCTCCTTCTTAGAATTAGGAACAAAAGACACATGGAAGGAGTTTCAGAGATTAAGTGTGGAGCTGAGACAAAAGGAGTGACTGCTGCAGCCAGAGATCCATCCCAAAATCAGCCACCAAATGCAGACACTATTTCATACACCATCAAGACTTTGCTGAAAGGGCCCAGATATAGCTGTCTCGTGTGAGGCTGTGCTAGTGCCTGGCAAACACAGAAGTGGACGCTCATAGCCAGCTATTGGATGGAACATAGGTTTTCCAATGGAGGAGGAGAGAAAGTTCCCTAGGAGCTGAAGGGGTCTCAACCCTATAGGTTGAACAACAATATGAAATAACCAATATCCCCAGAGCTCCTGTCTCTAGCCTGCATATGTAGCAGAAGAGAGGCCCCTTGGTCTTGCAAACTTTATATGCCCACTACGGGGGAATGCCATGGCCAACAAGTCGGAATGGGTGGGTAGGGGAGCAGTGTTGGGGATGGGGGAGGGTATAGGGGACTTTCGGGATAGCATTTGAAATGTAAATGAGGAAATATCTAATTAAAAATGGAAAAAAAAAGATGTGCAAAAATGACCTCCATTCTCCAGGATGTATCTACAGTTCTTGTGCAATGCATTTTCAAACACTTATGCAGCCAAATCCAACATGGTGATAGTATTTAAAAAAAATTATGCCTCAACCTTTGAACTTTCTTTGAGTGTATTATCTGGCTATTTTGACATCCACCTAAGCTCTGCTTCTAGTGAACTGCTAAGAAGGAAGGCATCACTTAGCCACAGGAATGATTTCTAGGAAGTTACAGTAAAACAAATTTGAAGTAAGGACTCTGCAACTTGGAAGCTAAGCTGTTAACCTAACCACCACCCACTGGTTAGGGCTAGCCATGAAATGAATTAGTAAAAAGGTTTTCCTGACCAGTAAAAACCCAAAAAGCTTGGAAAAGTTTATTTTTAAAATGGTATGAGGCAAACAGAGAGGAAAATTGTTGTAACTGTGGCCTAGAAGTGAAGCAAAAGTACCACCTGCAGAGCTGATGGCCCTTACTGCTGATCTGAATTCTCTCTCTAATCCACCTAGTGAGAAAGAGCAAAGTGTCTGGTCCACATCACTGTCATCAGAGCATGAGCTGCCTCTTGCAGGCTGGTGTCCACCATCTGAGATCCATCTATCTCTACACACCTATAGTAAAGAACAAGCAAACCTTGCATACATGACTTCAACCAAGTAAAGTCATACACAGGTAAAAAAATTAGCATTCACTGAAGTACTGAGCTTTAAGGGTTTTTTTTTTTACACAGTTATAGTCATGTCAATGTATATATTTATTTATACATACATGCATACATACATACATACATACATACATACATACATACATATTCTTGTTTAAGGCATTAGTTTTAGAATTGTTGTATGTATTAATAAATCCATTGAAATGGTAGAATTGTCTATAAAGACAGTTTTTTTTTTGTTTTTTGTTTTTGTTTTTTTGCAAAACACTGTTTAAACTTTATTATAGGCATTTTCTTATTAATGAGCTTTGTGAATCCAGGAGTGATAAAATTCAGACTGCTTCTTTCTAAACTGTTAGTGCTTGAAGAGTGGTATCTAAGAAATGATATATGACTTTGTAGGTGGGAAATTTTGTCAGATAATATAACATTATGGATTATATTTACAGCAAGGAAATCACAAACACACACACACATACTCACAAAATGTATAAAGACAGTTTTATAAATATGTATTTTTTATCTTTCCAAAAAGGCAATAAAATTCTGTCCTTATCACTTTTCCAAGAAATTATTATTATTATTATTATTATTATTATTATTATTATTATTATTATTATTTATTATCATTATTTTAAAAAAGAGTGGTTGTAGAGATTCCTCTGTTGGGAAAGTACGTGCTCTAGAAGCACAAGAACCTAAATTTGAAACTCATGTAAAAATACAGGCTATGTGTGGTTTTCAGTTGCACATACTTCCTATTTCTTGTGAAAATGTTTAACAGATCCATTCTTTATAAAAAGAAACCAAACTGTATCAGAAAATAAGTTTATTCAACTTCATTGTTGAAAACCTTCACCCTTCAAGTCAGTGACTAACACATTCTGAGCTGTGAAATCACACCAAAAATGATCCAACACCAGTATGAGGACAGAAAGTCAACACTAAGATCGCTTTTCACCAAGCATCTCTCTGTGTTCTGGAACCACAGAAACTCTAGAAATGGAACACACCAAACTTATGTTAGACTGAGCTATTTCATGGCTGGAGAATATCTCTGCCTGAGGAGATTTTGGCATGCTTCTTAAGTCAAAGCTCCCAAGAGACATCCTAACAGTATGAAACATAGCCCAGATAGCATTACTAGTCAGAAAAATAATGTGGGATTTGTATAAACAAAACAAGCAAGTGATAGATAGAAACTCAAATTCCTTCTCTATGATCAAAACATGGCAAAGCCTGTTGCCAGCTACCTTGTTGTTGCTTGATGGTCTAGTCAGGTAGAAACTCCTTTGCTATCAAGTAAAAACTATACAGAAAGACTATTATAATTGAAAACAGTTTTATTCTTTGGAAATGTGGGAGGGAGCTTATTAAAATATAGAGGTCAAGAATACAGTAGAGGTTCCAGTCAGTGCCAGCCATGCCCCACCTTGGGCGCAAACTCAGCAAACAGTCCCAAGGTCCCAAGAGTCTAATATCGAATAAAATTGACTTCCAACCCAATGTTATGAGAAAAGACAAGGAGGGGCACATCAAACTCATAAAAGTTAAAATCTTCCAAAATGAACTCTCAGTTCTGAATATCTATGATACAAATGCAAAGTCATCCACATTTCTTAAGGAAACTCTACTAAACCTCAAAGCACACATTGCACCTCACACAATAATAGTGGGAGACTTCAACACACTACTCTCATCAATGGTCAGATCCTGGAAACAGAAAATAAACAGAAATACATTAAAACTAACAAAAGTTATGAAACAAATGGATTTAACAGACATCTACAGAACAGTTTATCCAAAAAACAAAAGGATATACCTTCTCAGAACCTCATGGCACCTTCTCCTAAATTGACCATATAATTGGTCACAAAACAGGCATCAAAAGATACAAAAATATTGAAATTATCCCATGCATCCTAACAGATCACCATGGACTAAGGTTGATCTTCAATAGCAGCAGAAATAATAGAAAGCCAACATTAACGTGTAAGCTGAACAACATTCTACTCAATGATACCTTGGTCAAGGAAGAAATAAAGAAAAGAGATTAAAGACTGTTTAGAATTTAATGAAATTGAATCCACAGCATACATATCCAAACTTATGAGATACAATGAAGGCAGTCCTAAGAGGAAAACGCTTATCTCTGAGTGCCTCCAAAAAGAAACTAGAGAGAGCATACACTAGCATCTTCACAGCACACCTAAAAGCTCTAGAACAAAAGAAAGCAAATTCACCAAAGAGGAGTAGAAGGTAGGAAATAATCAAATTCAAGGCTGAAATCAACCAAGTAGAAACAAAAAGAACTATACAAAGAAACAACCAAACTAAGACCTGGTTCTTTAAGAAAAGCAACAAGATATATAAACCCTTAGCCAGACTAACTAGAGGGCACAATGACAGTATTGCAATTAACAAAATCAGAAATGAAAAGGGAGATATAACAGCAGATCCTGAGGAAATGCAAAGATCATCAGATCCTACTACAAAAGCCTATTCTCAACAAAACTGGAAAACCTGGATGAAATGGACGATGTCCTGGACAGATACCAGGAATCAAATACCAGGATCAGATTAACGATCTAAACAGTCCTAATTCCCTTAAAGAAAAAGAAACAGTCATTAATAGTCTCTCAACCAAAAAATGCCCAGGACCACATGGGCTTAGTATAGCGTTCTATCAGACCTTCAAAGAAGACCTAATTTCAATTCTCCTCAAACTATTACACAAAAGAGAAACAAAAGGTGCTCTACCCAAATTCATTCTATGAAGCCACAATTACACTGAAACATAAACCACATAAAGACCCAATAAAGAAAGAGAACTTCAGATCAATTTACCTTATGAATATCGATGCAAAAATACTTAATAAAATCCTCGCTAACCAAACCAAGAAAACATCAAAACGATCATCCATCATGACCAAGTAGGCTTCATCCCAGGGATGCTGGGATGGTTTAATATATGGAAACCCACCAATGTAATCAACTATATAAACAAACTCAAAGATAAAAAACACATGATCGTCTCCTTAGATGCTGAGAAAGCATTTGACAAAATCCAACACCCATTCATGATAAAGGTCTTGGAAAGATCAGGAATTCAAGGCCCATACTTAAACATAACAAAAGCAATCTACTGCAAACCAGTAGCCAACATCAAACAAAATGGAGAGAAAGGTGATGCAATCCAACTAAAATCAGGGACTAGACAAGGCTGACCACTTTCTCCCTACCTACTCAATATAGTACTTCAAGTCCTAGCCAGGGCAATTCTACAACAAAAGGAGATCAAGGGGATTCAAATTGGAAAGGAAGAAGTCAAAATATCTCTATTTGCAGATGATATGATAGTACATATAAGTAAGTGACCCTAAAAGTTCCACCAGAGAACTCCTAAACCAGATAAACAGCTTCAGTGCAATAGCTGGATATAAATTTAACTTAAACAAATCAGTGGCCTTTCTTTACACAAAGGATAAACAAATTGAGAAAGAAATTAGAGAAATAACACCCTTCACAATAGTCACAAATAATATAAAATACCTTGATGTGACTCTAACTAAGGAAGTGAAAGATCTGTATGATAAGAACCTCAAGTCTCTGAAGAAAGAAATTGAAGAAGATTTCAGAAGATGGAATGATCTCCAAAGTTCATGGATTGGCAGGATTAATATAGTAAAAAAGGCTATCTTGCCAAAAGCAATCTACAGATTCAATGCAATCCCTATCAGCATTCCAACTCAATTCTTCACAGAGTTAGAAAGGGCAATTTGCAAAATCATCTGGAATAACAAAAAAACTGGGATAGGAAAATGTATTCTCAACAAAGAGCCTCTGGTATAGTCACCATGCCTGACATCAAACTGTACTACAGAGCAATTGTGATAAAAACTGCATGGTCCTGGTACAGTGACAGACAGGTAGATAAATGGAATAGAATTGAAGACCCGGACTAAACCCATACACCTGTGGTGACCTGATCTTTGACAAAGGATCTAAAACCATCCGGTGGAAAAAAAGAGCATTTTCAACAAATGGTACTGGTTTAACTGGAGGTTATCTTGTAGAGGAATGTGAATTCATCCAGTCTTACCTCCTTGTACTAAGGCCAAGTCTAAGTGGATCAAGGAACAACACATATAACCAGAGACATAAAACTTATAGAGGAGAGAGTGGGGAAAAGTATCGAAGATATGGGCACAGGGGGAAAAAAAAATCCTGAACAGAACATCAATGGCTTGTGCTGTAAGACTGAGAATTTCCAAATGGGACTTCCTAAAATTGTAAAGCTTCTGTAAGAAAAAAGAAACTGTCAATAAGATAAAATGGCCACCAAAAGATTGGGAAAGGATCTTTACTAATCATAAATCAGATAGGGCACAAGAAAATCAAGAAAAACCAACGCGTGGATACTTCATTCCTCCCTATAATAGGGATTAAAATATACATGGAAGGAGGTGCAGAGACAAAGTTTGGAGCTAAAATGAAAGGATAGACCATCCAGAGAGTGCCCCGCCTGGGTGGTCCATCACATAATCAGCCAACAAATGCAGACACTACTGCACACACCAGCAGGATATTGCTGAAAGGACCCTGATATAGCTGTCTCCTGTGAGGCTTTGACAGTCCCTGACAAATACAGAAGTGGATGCTCCAATCATCTATAGGGCAAAACACAGGGTCCCCAATGTAGGAGCTAGAGAGAGTACCCAAGAGCTGTAGGGGTCTCCAACCCTATGGATGGAACAACAATATGAACTAATCAGAACCCCCAGAGCTCATGTCTCTAGCTGCATATGTATTAGAAGATGGCCTATTTGGCCATTATTGGGGAGGAAAGGTCTAACAATGTCTATATGCCCCAGTACGGGGGAATGCCAGGGCCAAGTAGCCGGAGTGGGTGGGTAGGGGAGCAGGGTGGGGGTAGGGTATAGGGGATTTATGGGATAACACTTGAAATGTAAATGAAGAAATTCTCTAAGAATAAATAAATGGATAGATAGATAGATAGATAGATAGATAAATAGATAGATAGATAGATAGATAGATAGATAAAAAAGTAAAAATTATTTAAAAAAAATAAATCAGACAGGGGACTTATATCCAATATAAACAAAGAACTCATGAAGCTGGACTCCAGATTATCAAATAACCCCATTAAAAAATTGGGCACAGATCTAAACAAAGAATTCTCAACTGAGGAATATTGAATGGCTGAGAAGCACATGAAAAAATGTTCAACATCCTTAATGATCAGAGAAATGTACATCGAAATAAAGCTGAGATTCCACCTCACACCAATCAGAATGGCTAAGATCAAAAATTCAGGTGACAGCAGATGCTGGCAAGGATGTGGAGAAAGAGAAACATTCCACCATTAATGGTGGGATTGTAAGCTTGTACAACCACTCTGGAAGACAGTCTGGCAATTCCTCAGAAAATTGGATATAGTATTACCGGAAGATCCAGCAATATCCCTCCTGGGTATATATCCAGAAGATGTACCATCAGGTAAGAAGGACACATGTTCCACTATGTTCATAGCAGCCTTATTCATAATAGCCAGAACCTGGAAAGAACCCAGATGTCCCTCAACAGAGGAATGGATACAAAAAATGTGGTACATTTACACAATGGAGTACTACTCAGCTATTAAAAACAATGAATATATGAAATTCCTAGGCAAATGGATGGATCTGGAGGATATCATCCTGAGTGAGGTAACCCAATCACAAAAGAACTCACATAACACGTACTCACTGATAAATGGATATTAGCCCAGAAACCTAGAATACCTAAGATACAATTTACTAAACACACGAAACTCAAGAAGAATGAAGATCAAAATGTGGTCACTTCGCCCCTTCCTAGAATTAAGAAAAAAGCACACATTGAAGGAGTTACAGAGATCATGTGTGGAGCTGAACCAAAGGATGGGCCAAGCAGTGACTGCAGCAGCCGGTGATCCATCCCATAATCAGCCACCAAACATAGACACAATTGCATATGCCAGCAAGATAGTGCTGAAATGCCTTGATATAGCTGTGGGAGGCTATACCAATGCCTGGCAAACATGGAAGTGGACGCTCACAATCAGCTATTAGATAGAACTCAGGACTCACAAGGAAGGAGCTAGAGAAAGTACCCAAGGAGCTGAAGTGGTCTTCAATCCTATACGTGGAAGAATAACAGGAACTAACTAGTACCACCAGAGCTCATGTCTCTAGCTGCATATATAGAAGAAGATGGCCTAGTTGACCATCATTGGGAAGAGAGGCGCCTTGGTCATGCAGGCTTTATATACCATAGTACAGGGGAACTCCAGGGCCAAGATGTAGGAGTGGGTGGGTAGGGGAGCAGGGCAGGGGATGAAGGAGGGTATAGGGGACTTTTGGAATAACATCTGAAATGTAAATGAAGAAAATATCTAATAAAAATGGGGGGGGGATAAAAAATTCAGGTGTCAAAAATGCTGGCTAGGATGTGGAGAAAGAGAAACACTCTTCCATTGCTGGTGGGATTCCAAGCTTATACAACCACTCTGAAAATCAGTCTACTAGTTCCTCAGAAAATTGGACATAGTACTATGGGAAGATCCTGCAATACCTCTACTGGGCATATACCCAGAAGATGTTCCAACTGGTAAAAAGGACACATGTTCCACTATGTTCATAGCAGCGTTATTTATAATATAATATAATATAATAATATAATATAATAATAGCCAGAAGCTGGAAATTACCTAGATGTCCCTCAACAAAGGAATGGATACAGAAAATGTGGTACATTTACACAATGGAGTACTACTCAGCTATTAAAAACAATGAATTTATGAAATTCTTAGGCAAATGGATGGATCTGGAGGATATAATCCTGAGTGAAGTAATCCAATCACAAAACAACTCACATAATATGTACTCACTGATAAGTGGATATTAGCCCTGAAACTTAGAATGCCCAAGATACAATTTGCGAAACACAAAAAAATTAAGAAGAAGTAGGACCAAAGATCCCTCTCTGAGCCCAGAGGAGCCCATTAGGGCCTCTTGTGCACTGTCCACACCCCAGGACATTAGGTACACATCAGGGTTACAGGTGAGTGGAGTGCACCATGGGCTTTGAAATCACAGAGGGTCCAGTTTCAGCAGCAGCAGGAACAGAGGAACTCCGCCCAACCAGAGGCTGGGACCTCTCCCAGCCAGGACATCCCAAGCTGCTGCTGCCTGCCATCATCTCTCTCTGAGCCCAGTGGCGGCCACTAGGGCCACTTGTGCACTCTCCACACCCGGGACATTAGGATCACCTCTGGAATACAAGACCTTAGGATCACCTCAGGATTACAGAAGAGAGGCAGCCTGCTGGGAGAGTTCTGACCCTAGCACTCAGGAAGTGGATCAGAGCTCCAGTCTGCTAGAAGCCGGACTTGCATGAGTAGAGCTTACCTTCAGAGAGTGCTCTGATCACTGGATCTCTAGGGGGAGTTGGTCTACCAGAAGTGCTGTCAGAGGCTAACAGAATCACAGGAGGATCAAGCTCAAACCAGTGACAGCTTGGACATTAACATCAGAAATCTTCAGATGGCGAAAGGCAAACGTAAGAATCTCACTAACAGAAACCAAGAACAATGGGCATCATCAGAACCCAGTACACCCACTGCAAGGAGTCCTGGATACCCCAACATGCCTGAAAAGCAACACACAGATTTAAAATCATATCTCATCATGAAGGTAGAAGATCATAAGAAGAACGTTAATAACAAACACACTTAGAGAAATACAGAAGAACAATGCTAAACAGGCAGAAGCCCTTAAAGAAGAAAAACAAAAAATCTTCAAGGAACTACAGGATAACAATGCTAAACAGGTAGAAGCCATTAAAGAGGAAATACAAAAATCCCTCAAGGAATCACAAGACAACACTGCTAAACAAGTAGAAGCCCTTAAAGAACTACAGGCAAACACTGCTAAACAGGTAGAAGAAACGCAAAAATCCCTTAAAGAACTACAGGAAAACACATCCAAACAGGTGATGGAATTGAAGAAAACCATTCAAGATCTAAAAATAGAGGTAGAAACACTGAAGAAAACCCAAAAAGAAACCACACTGGATATAGAAACCCTAGGAAAGAAATCAGGAACCATACATGTGAGCATCAGCAACAGAATACAAGAGATAGAAGAGAGAATCTCAGGCGCAGAAGATTCCATAGAGATCATGGATACAACAATCAAAGAAAATGCAAAATGCAAAAAAATCCTAACTCAAAACATCCAAGAAATCCAGGACAAAATCAGGAGACCAAACCTATGAATAATAGGAGTAGTTGAGAATGAAGATTTTCAACTTAAAGGGCCAGAAAATATCTTCAACAAAATCATAGAGGAAAACTTCCCATACCTAAGGAAAGAGATGCCCATGAACATACAAGAAGCCTACAGAACTCCAAACAGACTGGACCAGAAAAGAAATTCCTCCAGAAACATAATAATCAGAACAACAAATGCACTAAATAAATACAGAATATTGAAAGCAGTAAGGGAAAAAGGTCAAGTAACATATAAAGGCAAGCCGATTAGAATCACTCAAGATTTCTCACCTGAGAGTATGAAAGCCAGAAGATCCTGGACAGACGTTATGCAGACACTAAGAGAACACAAATGCTAGCCCAGGGTACTATACCCAGCAAAACTGTCAATTACCATAGATGGAGAAACCAAACTTTTTCCATGACAAAACTAAAGTCACCCAATATCTTTCCAGGAATCCAGCCCTTCAAAAGATAATAACGGGAAAACTCCAGGTCAAAGAAGGAAACTACACCCTAGAAAAAAATAAGAAAGTAATCCTTTAACAAAACTAAAGGAAGACAGCCACAAGAACAGACTCCCATCTTTAACATCAAAAATGACAGGAAATAACACTAACTTTTCTTTGATTTCTCTTAACATCAATGGACTCATTTTCCCAATAAAAAGGCATAGACGAATAGACTGGCTACACAAACAAGACCCAACATTTTGCTGCTTACAGGAAACCCACCTCAGAGACAAAGAAAGACACTACCTCAGAGTAAAAGGCTGGAAAACAATTTTCCAAGCAAATGGCTCGAAAAAACAAGCAGGAGTAGCCATTCTCATATCGAATAATATTGACTTCCAACCCAAAGTTGTCAAAAAAGACAAGGAAGGGCACTTCATACTTATCAAAGGCAAAATCCGCCAAAATGAACTCTCAATTCTAAATATCTATTCTCCAAATGTAAGGGCAGCCACATTCATTAAAGAAACTTTAGTAAAGCTCAAAGCACACATTGCACTTCACACAACAATAGTGGGACACTTCAACACCCCACTCTCACCAATGGACAGATCCTGGAAACAGAAACTAAACAGAGATACATGGTCACTAATAGAAGTTATGAATCAAATGGATTTAACAGACATCTATAGAACATTTTATCCTAAAAAAAAGGATATACCTTCTTCTCAGCACCTCATGGTACCTCCTCCAAAATTGACCATATAATTGGTTACAAAACAGGCCTTAACAGGTATAAAAATATTGAAATTATCTCATGCATCCTAACAGATCACCATGGACTAAGGCTGATCCTCAATAACAGCATAAATAATACAAAGACAACATTCACATGGAAACTGAACAGCACTCTACTCAATGATACATTGGTCAAGGAAGAAATAAAGAAAGAAATTAAAGACTTTTTAGAGTTTAATGAAAATGAAGCCACAACACACCCAAACTTATGGGCCTCTCCCAGCCAGAGCACCACCCACCCCGCCATCTTTCCTCTGAGCCCAGCGGACACACCTAGGGCCTGTCCTCTGGTTCCCACACCCCAGGACTTTAAGATCGCATCGGGGTTACTCGTGAGTGGAGTGCAGGGGTGGTTTTGGGAGCAGTGGGTCAGCAGTTGCCCGCAGAAGAGTGGGTCCTTTCTGGTCTGCACCATCGCCAGGTCTCCTCAGGAAGAGATGGCAGGAGGCAAGGGTAAGAACAGAAGCAACAGAATCCAAGGGTACTTGGCAACACTAGATCCAAACTCACCCACCACATCAAGTCCTAGATACAACAGCACACCAGAAAAGCAGGACATGGATATAAAGTCACTGGTCATGATGATTAAGGAGGACTATAAGAAGGAAATACAGGAAAACTCAGATAAACAACTAGAAGCATTTAAAGAGGAAAAACTTAGAGAGTTACAGGAAAACACAGATAAACAACTAGAAGCATTTAAAGAGGAAAAACATAGAGAGTTACAAGAAAACACAGATAAAAAACTAGAACTATTTAAAGAGGAAATACTTAGAAAGTTCCAGGAAAACAATACCAAACAGGGGATGGAATGGAACAAAACCATCCAGGACCTAAAAATGGAAGTAGAAACAATTAAGAAAAACCAAAAGGAGATAACCCTGGAGATAGAAAACATAGGAAAAAAATCAGGAACTGTAGATATGAGCATCAACAACAGAATACAAGAGATAGAAGAGAGAATCTCAGGCACAGAAGATTCTATTGGGAGCATAGACAAGACAATCAAAGAAAATGCTAAATGCAAAAAGATCCTAACACAAAATATCCAGGAAATCCAGGACACAATGAGAAGACCAAACTTAAGGATAATAGGAGTAGATGAGAAAGAAGACTATCAAACTAAAGGCCCAGCAGATATCTTCAACAAAATAATAGAAGAAAACTTTCCATACCTAAAGAATGAGATGCCCATAAACATACAAGAAGCCTACAGAACTCCAAATAGGCTAGACCAGAAAAGAAATTCCTCCCGACACATAATAATCAGAACAACAAATGCACTAAATAAAGACAGAATATTAAAAGGAGCAAGGGAAAAAGGTCAAGTAAGATATAAGGGCAGGCCTATTAGAATTACTCCAGACTTCTCACCAGAAACTATGAAAGCCAGAAGATCATGGACAGAGATTATACAGACACTACGAGAACACAAATGCCAGCCCAGGCTACTATACCCAGCAAAACTCTCATTTACCATAGAAGGAGAAACCAAAGTATTCCATGACAAATTGAAATTCACACAATATCTTTCCACGAATCCAACCCTTCAAAGGATAATAACAGAAAAACACCAATACAAGGACGGAAAGTATGCCCTAGAGAAAGCAAGAAAGTAATCCTTCAAAAAACCTAAAAGAAGACACCCACATGAACAGAATCCCAACTCTAAAAACAAAAATGACAGGAAGCAACAATTACTGTTCTTTAATATCACTTAATATCAATGGACTCAATTCTCCTATAAAAAGACATAGACTATCAGACTGGCTACACAAACTGGACCCAACATTTTGCTGTCTTCAAGAAACACACCTCAGGAAAAACTACAGACACTACCTCAGAGTGAAAGGCTAGAAAACAATATTCCAAGCAAACGGCCCAAAGAAAAAAGCTGGGGTAGCCATTCTAATATCGAATAAAATAGACTTTCAATCCAAAATTATCAAAAGAGACAAAGAGGGGCACTTCATACTCATCAAAGCCAAAATCTTCCAAGAGGAACTTTCAATTCTGAATATCTATGCTCCAAATGCAAGGGCAGCCACTTATCTAGGCTGACAATTCTTTTTTAAGATTTATCTTTATTATTTTTAAATTATGTGCATATAAGGGTTATATATGTGCACATGTGTACAGGTGCCTGTGCTTTCATTTGGAGGAATGTGGATATTGGAACTTTGGATAAAGAAAGCAGGAGAATGCTTTAAGAAGGGTTTGATAGGCCAAAATAGTAGAGACATGAAAAAGAGTAGTGCTCAGAGGGAATTGAACTTTGAGAATCTGGCTCAAGACATTTCGAAGGAGAAGAATTGATAATGTTCCTTAGAGATTGGTCTTGTGATATTTTGGTGAAGAATGTGTCTGTTTTGTGACCTTGTCTGAATAATCTGTCTGAGAATAAAATTGTTTAAAAATTAGATTAATTGTGTTGACAAAGGAAATCTCAAAACAGCTTATCATAGACTCTATCTTGTGTGTCATTCTTATGAGGAGTATTTAGATTAAATGTCAAGCTGAGAAAGGAAAAATACAAAATGTATGGTTTGAGTGTTAAAGAGGTACCAGGAAGTGAAATGGAGCTAAATTCTATGTTCAAAGAGATAAACAGATTAAATATATTAAATGGAATTAAAAAAATGATGAGCTCAAGGTTCCACCCAGCTAACCTTCTATCTTCTGAAAAGCATGTTCTGCAAGGGACATTGTTACATATTCTAAATATACAATGCATTTCCAGGTGTATGAATAGTTATATGTGTTACTATAACCTAGTTACCTTTTTCATTTGGAAATAGAAGATATGATTTTGTGTGAAGTTGATAAAAGGTGGATTGTGATGGCTATTCTCAGTTGATTATATCTAGAATGAACTAAAATCCAAAAATGGAGTGTACAC
The DNA here is from genome assembly GCA_902729485.2 of Mus minutoides. Classification (NCBI taxonomy): domain Eukaryota; kingdom Metazoa; phylum Chordata; class Mammalia; order Rodentia; family Muridae; genus Mus; species Mus minutoides. The sequence goes on along the minus strand of LR753586.1, from coordinate 51,284 downwards.
CTGGCCTGGATCATGAGACAGGAAGACAACATATTCTTGATCCAGATCTTGAGGTAAGATGAAACACATGCCTTATCCCTACTGACACACTCTTTTAATATAGACCTTGAGTTGTAGGGACCATGCTTATAAAGATAAATAATGGAAAGAAATTAAAGAAAGATATGGTAGTACTTACCTTTAATCCCAACACTTAGGAGACAGGGGCATGCAGATCTCTGAGTTCAAGGCCAGCCTGGTCTGCAGAACAAGATCTATAACAGCCAAGCTTAGAAAATGTTGGAAACAGAAAAGCTGGTAAAGATGTAATTTAACAAGGGATCCACGTTTCAGCTCCAACAAGCAGCAGAACTTGGCAGCTTCAGCCACGTGGTTCTTGATTTAGAATCAGTAAATCTCCCTTCTCAACTAAGTAAAATTGCTGGGGCCAGATGTGTGGCAGGGCTAACCCTGCATGGAGGCCAAGGAAGGCCATTGCGAGATGTTGTGAAGGTGGAGCATAAATTGTCTTGGAGACTCCAAGATATTAGATATGCTAGAGCTGTGGGATACTTGCTGAGGAAAGATGCTAGCAGAAAGTGGAACTAGGACCAAGAGAAAGAAGTGTGTTGCAGTCAACAAAGCTGAAAGGGGTGGGAAATCTGAACAGCATTTTGACATCAGACATGGAGATTCAGAGTTTGGAATTTTCCCAGCTGGTTTTCAGTCTTGATTTGGTCCAGTATATCTTCATTGTTCTTTTTCCATACATTTTGGAACAGTATGTTGGAAGTATGTGATCTTTTTTTGATTTTTATATTTTTGGAGATTACATTTAATAAATTTCAATAATCTCAGAAAGTACTTTAAACTTTGGACTTCTAAGCATTGTTGAGATTGTGATAGACTGTGGGGACTTTTGAGTTGGACTAAATGCATTTTGCAATGTGTTTGGCTAAAAGCCTATGGGATCTAGGGAGTGGAATGTGGTGGTTTGAATAGGTTTGACCTCCATAAACTGTTTGAATGCTTGGCCCATAGACTAGGGTGACACTACTAGGAGTTATGGCCTTGTTGCAGTATGTGTGGCCTTGTTGGAGGAAGTGTGTCACTGTAGTGGCAGGTTTTGACGTCTTAAATGCTCAGTGTAAAATCAACTCTCCTCCTTCCGCTGCCTATGGATCAAGATGTAGAATTCTCTGCTTCCCCAGCACTGTATGTGCTGTTGGCATGTTTTCTGCCATGATGATAATGGACTAAACTTCTGAAACTGTAAGCCAGCCCTAATTAAATATTTTTCCATATAAGAGTTGACATGCTCATGGTGTCTCTTCACAACAATGGAAACCCTAAGACAGCCTTAGTTCTCTTCTTCCATTGAGAGTTCCAGAAATCTAACTCACAATTGAATTCAGTTTATCAAGCTTGTATGGCAAGTACTCTTATCTACTGAGACATCTCACCAGCCCCTATATCTTCACTTAAAATACCTGTGTGTTGCCTAGCACCCAGTTGTATATCAAAACCTTAAGGATGAAGCCTTCATCCTTAGCTGGAGCACATTTCCCTCATAAAGTCAACCCTGCCATGAAGAAGTACTGTCATGATACACTTAATACATGAGAGTTTTAAACACTGTCTTTGCCAAGATACTTTGGGAGACCATCTGTGCTGATCACTGTGAAAAGCACTTTGCAAGGATTCTTTCACTTCTGTTTAGGCTCACAATGGCTAACAGGTTAAAACTAGCATGGTAATTAACCCCTTAAGAGATAACAATTATAATAGACAAAAGGTTACATGGAACTACTTAGACTCACAAAGAGCTACTTAGAAATCATTGAAAAAATAGGGGATTTGGTAAGTGAATCAGCAGTATGACCAGAGCCTCTGTGTATAGCAAGTCTGCTGGTCCACAAGGGATGACCAAACACCAGGGCGACACTGTACAGAGAATGCCACAGGAGTCAGAAGTTTAAATAAGCAAGGAACCAGTCAGGAGGAGGGCAAATATCCCAAGAAGGAAGGATCTGTTAGTAATTCATGAATGGATCAGTAGCTCCTTGTATACATGTTTGTACTTTGGCCTTGGATGGCAAGCAGGACAATCAAAAGCTTTCAAAGAACACTAGAGAAGCCTGAGTTTGTCTTGCACTAGTTCATAAACTTTGCACTTGTCATTCAAAGTGACTCTGAGAAGCTGCCAGAAAAGAACAAAAGCAGTATTGCTCACTGTTATTATGATAGTGCTTTGAGACTGATTAAGCCCTTAGCACAGTGGAAACAGAGCTCTGTTTGGGGGGCTTCCGTTGACAGACCCCTTCTGAGTGAGTCTTTAGATTTTCCTGTGACCTCTCAAGGCTTTTCTGCTTCCTCCTCCTGACACCCAATAGAAAGTCATCTTTCAGTTTAAGATAACTTACATTTCATCACATCTGTAAGATTCAATTTCAACTCTCTGCACAGTTTGCAAACTTTTCCCCTCCATCCAGCTCCCCCCCCACTTTGCCATCTTGTTTGCTGAGGGAGCACTATTTTTCTTTTCCTTTTGTGGGCCTGAACAAAGGCAGGGGCTGCTTAGGCAGTAACATAAGTGTATTTAGGAAAACAGCTCTACTTACTACAGAACATCTTGTTTAGTACTTAACGCTACATGATGAAGACAAACTTCATCCTGGAGTTTTCTAGGTCTACTTTCTTCCACCATTTCCATCTGTTATTTGGCTGTAATTCTGACAGCAACTCAGATGGATAAGTACTCATCCAGCGCTCCTATATCAGGGTCCGTCTGTTAACCCATGAGTTTGGATCAGTCATTCACAGACTTCATTTCTTTGATGCCTACAAAAGAGTTTCATAGTTTGGTCACTTAACAAAACAAATATCTCCCATCTTATCACTGCATTTTTTTCATATCTTCCAACACAAAATTGCTATGACTCCTCCCCATAAGTATGGTGTCTAAATTAAATGTGTCTTTTATATAATGTTGTTGTTGATCTGTGTATCCATTTGTAGATAATCATCACAAGCATACATTCATGCATACATACAGAAATCAAGAATACTATTCACCTAAATTCTCAGTAGATATTTATGGTGGTTATGCTTATGTAATAAGGTTATATGATATCAGTAGGTAAATATATTTGCTTTCCAAGTGTAAGGAGAGAATAATTCAAATTCCCAGAACCCATGTAAAGTAATGGATGCACAGAGCAGATATTGTGAAAACTCATGAGGTAGCTAGCCTGGTATGTTCATCAGAAAAACAACAAAGATACCCTGTCTCAAGCAAGATGAAAAACAAGAACATGAACCTGCATTCAAACACATAAATGAATGAGCGCACACAAACACACACACATACACCATATACATACAAATATAAAATTAATTTTTAAAACACTATGAGTGATTTTCTCTATTTTATATAACAGTATTACTAAAATTTCCATAACTGTCATGCATTTCTTATGAAAGATGTTAAAGAAAAATTTTCTGTGTTTATATGTATGGTATGCACATGGGTACATGAATATATGTATGTGTACATGTGTGTGCATGTGTGTGTGGCTCTGTTTGTCTGTGAATCAGTGTGTGTGTTTATGTATGGTTTTCTGCACACATGTGAAAATTGCCTGGGTACCTGTGTATGTATGCTTATGGAGTCCTAAATTTGATATCAGGAATCGTCCTCCATCACCCTTCCATTTTATTATTTAAGGCAAGTTAGGCTATCTCAGTAAAACCCAGAGACTATTGATATGTTTAGTTTTATTAACCAGTTGGCTCTAAGAATCCCCATTCTCCCCTTTGCAAGGCTTAAATTACCGGATGATTGCCAACCTACCTGACATTTATATGGATTCTATGGGTCAAATGCTAGTCCTTAGCCTATTATGGCCAGAGCTTTAACCACTGACATATCTTCTTAACCCTAAAAGGAATATTAAACAGTATATAAAATAGGCTTTTAATTTATAACAAGTAAAAACCTGAGTGGAGTAAAGAAGGCACTCCCTTGCTCAATTTAGATCTTTGATGGATGCAAATACATTGTCAAACAGAGTCTAGTAAGGATTGAATACATCTACTTCTGATTCCTTTTCTGTATCTTTGAGATAAGACAATAAGTGAATACATGTGATATTCAACTTTAAATCTTATTCAAATATAATCAAAATTCAAAAGTTAATTCTGAAAGATCATAGTAGTAAGACTGTGAATTTGAGGCCAGCTTGGACTACACAGTAAGTTTAAGGGGAAAAGAACAAAAGAAGGAAAGAGGAGACAGGGACAGACATACAGACAGAAAGAGAGAGAGAGAGAGAGAGAGAGAGAGAGAGAGAGAGAGAGAGAGAGATTAGGTCTTAAAGCTGTATTTCAAGTTCCCAACATTCTTATGTGACTAGTGAACAGCTAATTATTCATCACAGCAAAATAGATTTACTAGCCTACCCTTCTGTATTGCTAAAACATTTAGCTACTATTGAGCCCAGTATTATAATTATAATCTAGGTGAACTCAGTAATTAGAGTTTAGCTTATTGGCAATTCATGTATATTCATTGTAAAATGAGTTTTATAATGACATTTCCATAGTCTGCAAATAATATATGATCCTCTTCTCCTCTATTGTTTTTTTTCTACCCATCATCTTCTTTGTTTCTGATAATGGTCTCCCTCTTTTTGCATGTCTTCTACACCACCACATCCAGATTCCACATGCAAATGGAAGCATGAGACTATTGTCTTTGTGAGACTGGCTTCCTTCGCTTAACATGATGAGCTCAGCTTATTTCATGTCCAGTATCCTCATCCTGTCATTTAGATTCTGGATACACAAATTATGGCCCTTCACTAGCAACCTCAGCAGTAACTAAGAAGTACAAAGTTTCATGTCTGTTTCAGGAGCAACTTGTGTGTACAGGATCCCTCAAAATTAAAATGTACACTAAAAGTCAAAGAACCTTGATGTTCAATCTACTTTGATGTTCTAGAAATAATAGAAGAGACTAAAATCTACCAACGAAATCTATGCAATTTAGAGGGACTGCCAAAACTGCTTGAAGATTAATAAATATGCATAGATTAATTGAAAATCTGAGTTTTGTCTTTCAAAATAAATAGACCAATGAACTTTGAATGAGTCATAAAATATCCTTAGGAAATTGTGTGACTAGTTTAATGTTCTTCTTTGGTTTACAATGTAGGAAAGAAGTAGAGAGTCTCATGTAGTAATATTAATACTCAGATAATTCAGTATGTATGACTCTTTTGTTCTCTGTATTGCTATCTAATGGGGCAATCATTTTTAAAGAGTTTTTATTGGCTAGCTTGAGCAGAATCATGTCCTAATTATAGTGTTCCTTTTTATGTGCCACTGAGAGAAAATACACCAGATGAAGCTCTTTGAAACACTAAGGTTTGTTCGGCTGTATTAAATGCTTCTAACTGCTGACTTTTATCGTTCTTAACAAGTCAAGACCAGACTGGATGTCTTTGAGGATAATTGTTTTTATTCATTTACCTTCTGTATTGCTAAAATGAAGGCAATATGTAAATTAAGGGAAACGATTTCAATTCAGTACTGCCCCAGACTTCTACTGATACTTCACAGAAAGAGATGAAACCTAATCTCCCCTTTGCATACTGCTTTGTTCCTGACCAGTGGGTTCTTCTAGAACAATCTTCTCATTGATAAAGGTGATGGCTATGTCACTAAGTTGCTTAGCTAATGCACAGAAGCCACTAAAACTTTGATCTCCGTATCACTTATATTTACATTTTATTATTGTCACTATAGTCAACATTACAAATGTGTAGGTTTCTATCTTAAAAATTATTCAAAACCAGGGCTTGTATCCTCTGGATCATTTTCTAAACTTATACTTATTTAGTATGGCCTTGAGATAAAGGAACAAAATGTGGTACTTAACTGGAATGGGTTTTTATCTTCCATGGGACATTGAATATCTGGAGACAGATTATCAGGAATATGGAGTTACTATTATTCTGATGGAGAGGCCAGTGGTACTATAACACAATGTACATGAGCCCTTTACCCAGTACCAAACCACACCTGGATCTCAATGGTAGTGATGTAGACAAGTCCCAGACATGACATCTGCTTCCATCATCATTCAGAACCAATGGGTTCAAACCATCTTTGTCCAAATACCAGGGCTGAGCTCTGGAGCTCTCAGCCTGATAATCTAACATTCACGCACTTCTCATTCAATTTCAGCACTGGTTTGGGAGCTGTGAAAAACACTGTAGGAGCTGAAAGCGATTACAACTCCATAAGAACAATATCGACTAACTGGACCACCCAGAGCTCCTAGGGACTAAACCACCAACCAAAGAATACACATGGAGCACACACACACACACACACACACACACACACACACACACACTATGATGGCCTTGTCAGACATCAATGGGAAGGAGGGAAGCTTGATACCCCAACTTAGGGGAATGATAAAGGGGTGAGGCAGGAATGGGTGAATGGGTAAAGGAGCACCCTCATATGGGCAAAGGGAGGAAGGGAGAAGGGGACTGGGACAGGAAGATTTGTGGAGGGGTAACCAGGTAGGGGGATATCATTTGAAATGTGTATGAGTGAAATGAAATGAAAGAAAGAAAGAAAGAAAGAAAGAAAGAAAGAAAGAAAGAAAGAAAGAAAGAAAGAACACAAAAGTCTAAGACCTGGTCATTCACTTATTCCTCCAGAAGTCAGGAAGTAAAATAGAGTATGTGTCCTGTAGGACAATCCCTCATTCATCCACTCCAGTCATTTTTTGTTGCCTCTCGCCATGGCGCCCTGTCTAATTACAATGACTCTCTTTCCCCTGGGATGCCACTTTTTCATTCGCATTCACTTCCTTGTTCTAAAGGAACAGCAATTTGCCAGTGAATGGTTATTAGCCTTTTTTCCCTTTCAGAAACTAAGAAGGGAAAGAAGCCCAGGGGATAATTTTAAAAGTTGTTGCTCCAGTTTTTCTCCAACTTTAGAAATCTCTGTTGGCTGTTAATTAAGAACTTGCATTTAAACTGTGAGATGAACCAGATTTGAAGGATTGTTTTTTTCTTCCTCTTCTTTTAATGAAATTGCACTTTTTTTCCCTAGGAGGGGTTTTCCCTAGATTCATATTGTTCTACTAAAGATAATTTACATGGGCATCTGTGGAGGCAGCTGAAACTGTTATTGGTATATGAGGCCAGGGTAGGCACAGCGTGGCTTCTCTTCCACAAACTGGGAAATACACACCAGAAGGACACGGGCTCCAAATCCTCACATTGTAGAGTATGGAGTCTCCTAGAGATGGGGCAAGAGGCCCTGAGAGCTTCACGGAGGTCTTAATGTGAGTGTAACTGTCAGCTCTTTCAGAATTCTGCAGAGCAACATTCAACCCATTGTCTCTGCACCACATTGATAAATTAATGCATGTTCAGAAGAACTTGGGCTGAAATATATACATTATTTTAGCTCCTAAATTTATCTTTCTGTCTATCTATCATCTGTTTATTTCTCCTGAGCCATGTTGCTAAGACTCATGGTAAACTCAAAGGGCTCCAGCAAAGATACCAATTGATGGCTAAAGGAAATTTAATTACTGTTTGGTGGTTAACCCTGGGAGACAGTGACCTAAGAAAGAGATAAAAGGCAGCCTCATCACAATAGGACACACAGAAACACTTCGTCATTCCTGTACTGAATGAATGAGGATACTATAACATTTCTGTGGTGATCATTCCAAAAGTAAGTAAAAATCAATCTAAGTATAACTATATCATCAAGCAACCTAAACTGAAACACACCCTACTAAATAACTAGCTATTTCTAAGTCACAAGAGACAAAGGATGACTTGGAAGCCATCACAGATAAAAAGACCGAGGACAACAAAATGTGCTTGAAGACCTAGACAGAGATTTAGATTGTAGGAAAGGCCATTAATGGGAAGATAGTGATGCATGTGATAAGATGTATAACTAAACTAAATGAATTGAATTGAATTGAATTATACCTAATTTTCTGATTATTATAATTGTAACTATAATTAACTTCTATAGTTATAATAATATTCAGGAATTTCTATGGAAGCTATATAAGACTACAATAATATTGTAAAATTTCTCACTGAAAAATTATTTCAAAAGAAGGTGAAAGTCAGTGGAAAACTATATATAATCTAGGAACAGCTCAGGCAATGAGCATAAGGTCATTGCCTTTGTAAATACAGCAATATATATATATTGAGCCCTTCCTGTCGGCGCCAGGACCTGGCTACCTTGGGCACACAGTCTGCGCACACCCACATGGTCCCTAGAGGGCTCTCCATATGATCTTGGGACCACTAGTGAGTGGAGCACAACATCTGTTCCAATCTAATCGCACAGGACCTGTGACAGCATTGGGGGAACAGAGGATCTGCTAGACCAGGGGCAGAGGTCCCTTCCGGTCTGCACCAGCTCCTGGTTACCTTGAGCACACAGCCTGTGCACACCCCCACGGTCCCTAGAGGACTCTATGCTATCTTGGGACCACTGACCAGACAGCTCCAAGCTCCTCAAAGGAGACACCACACCCAGGATATTAGGACAACAGTATCCCAGTTTAACAGAAGTTGAATCACACCAGTATTCCAGGGTCTCAGTGGAACTTGAATGCCAAGAACTCAGACACAGGCAGAATATCAGGTACACAGGAGCCAACAACCAAAGAAGCACAGTGAAAGCTGGACTCCAAGGAGTCCAGAATCAACTGGGATTATAAGAAGGACAGGCTCCAATTAGATATATTGATGACAGCAAGCACCTGAGATAATCAGATAGCAGGAAGCAAGCATAAGAACAGCAGCAACAGAAACCAGGATTATTTGACATCATCAGAACCAAATTCTCCCACCATTGTAAGTCCTGGATACACCATCACTCCAGAAAAGCAAGACTTGGATCTAAAGTCACTTCTCTTAATGATGATGGAGGACTTTAAAAGGAATTACAGGAAAAACACAGGTAAACAACTAGAAGCATTTAAAGAGGAAACGCAAAAATCCCTAAGAGAGTTACAGGAAAACAATAACAAAGGGGAGATGGAATTGAACAAAACCATCCAGGACCTAAAAATGGAACTAGAAACAATAAAAGAAGCCCCAAATGAGATAACCCTGGAGAAAGAAACCATAGGAAAGAAATCAGGAACCACAGAAGTGAGCATCAGCAACAGAATACAAGAGATAGAAGAGAGAATCTCAGGTGCAGAAGATTCCATACAGATCATGGACAAAACAATCAAAGAAAACTCAAAATGCAAAAAGATTCTAACTCAAAATATACAGGAAATCCAGGACACAATAAGAAGACCAAACCTATGGATAATAGGAGTAGATGAGAATGAAGATTTTCAACTTAAAGGGCCAGCAAATATCTTCAACAAAATTACAGAAGAAAACTTTCCATACCTAAAGAAAGAGATGCCCATAAACATACAAGAAGCCTACAGAACTCCAAATAGACTGGACCAGAAAAGAAATTCCTCCTGACACATAATAATGAGAACAATAAATGCACTAAATAAAGACAAAATATTAAAAGCAGTAAGGGAAAAGGTCAAATAACATATAAAGGCAGGCATATTAGAATTAAACCAGATTTCTCACCTGAGACTATGAAAGCCAGAAGATCCTGGACAGATGTTACACAGACACTAAGAGAACACAAATGCCAGCCCAGGTTACTATACCCAGCAAAACTCTCAATTACCATAGATGGAGAAACCAGAGTATTCCATGACAAAACCAAATTCAAATAATATCTTTCCATGAATCCAGCCCTTCAAAGGAAAATAATGGAAAAGCACCAATACAAGGACGGAAACTACACCATACAAAAAGCAAGAAAGTAATCCTTCAACAAACCTAAAAGTAGACAGCCACAAGAACAGAATCCCAACTCTAACAATAAAAATGACAGGAAGCAACAATTACTTTTCTTTGATTTCTCTTAGTATCAATGGACTCAATTCCATAATGAAAAGACATAGATTAACAGACTCGCTAAACAAACAGGACCCAACATTTTGCTGCTTACAGGAAACACAGCCCAGGAAAAAAGACAGACACTACTTCAGAGTGAAAGGCTGGAAAACAATTTTCCAAGCAAACAGTCTGAAGAAACAAGCTGGAGTAGCCATTCTAATATCGAATAAAATCGACTTCCAACCCAAAATTATGAAAAAAGACAAGGAGAGGCACTTCATAATACTCATCAAAGGTAAAATCTTCCAAGAGGAACTCTCAATTCTGAATATCTATGCTCTGAATGCAAGGGCAGCCACATTCATTAAAGAAACTGTAATAAAGCTCAAAGCACACATTGCACTTCACATAATAGGAGTGGGAGACTTCAACACCCCACTCTCATTAATGGACATATCCTGGAAACAGAAACAAAACAGAGACACAGGGAAACTAACAGAAGCTAGGAAACAAACAGATTTAACAGATATACACAAAACATTTTATCCTAAAAGAAAAGGATATACCTTCTTATCAGCACCTCATGGCACCTTCTCCAAAACTGACCATATAATTGGCCACAAAACAGGCCTCAACAGATATGAAAATATTGAAATTATACCATGCAACCTATCAGATCACCATGGACTAAGGCCGATCTGCAATAGCAACATAAATAACAGAAGGCCAGCATTCACATGGAAACTGAACAACACTCTACTCAATGATAAGTTGATCAAGGAAGAAATAAAGGAAGAAGTTAAAGACTTTCTAGAGTTTAATGAAAATGAAGCCACAACATACCCAAACTTATGGGACACAATGAAAGCAATCCTAAGAGGTAAACTCATAGCCCTGAGTTCCTCCAAAAAGAAACTGGAGAAACCTTTATTAGCAGCTTGATCGCACACCTAAAAGCTCTAGAAAAATAGAAGCAAATTCACCCAAGAGGACTAGACAACAGGAAATAATAGAACTTATGGGTGAAATCAACCATGTGGAAACAAAACGAACTATTCAGAAAATCAATCAAACCAGGAGCTGTTTCTTTGAGAAAGTCAACAAGATAGATAATCCCTTATACAGACTCACTAGAGGGCACAGAAACAGCATCCTAATTATCAAAATCAGAAATGAAAAGGGAGACATAACCAAATATCCTGAGGAAATCCAAAACATCAACAGATCCTACTACAAAAGCTGATACTCAACAAAACTGGAAAACCTGGATGAAAAGGATAACTTCCTAGACAGACAGATACCAGGTTCCAAAGTTAAATCAGGATCAGATTAACAATCTGAACAGTCCCATTTCCCCTAAAGAAATAGAAGCAGTCATTAATAGTCTCCCAACCCAAAAAATTCCAAGACCAAATGGGTTTAGTGCAGAGTTCTATCAAACCTTCTAAGAAGACCTAATTCCAGTTATTAGAATTCTCAAACTATTTAGCAAAACAAAAAGGGAAGGTAGGCTACCCAATTCATTCTATGAAGCCACAATTACTCTGATACCTAAACCACATAAAGACACAACAAAGATAGAGAACTTCAAACCAATCTTCCTTATGAATATTGACGCAAAAAAACTCAATAAATTCTCACAAGGAGAATCCAAGAACACATCAAAAAGATCATCCACAAAATAATAGAAGAAAACTTTCCATACCTAAAGAATGAGATGCCCATAAACATACAAGAAGCCTACAGAACTCCAAATAGGCAGGACCAGAAAAGAAATTCCTCCCGACACATAATAATCAGAACAACAAATGCACTAAATAAAGACAGAATATTAAAGGCAGCAAGGGAAAAAGGTCAAGTAACATATAAGGGCAGGCCTATTAGAATTACTCCAGACTTCTCACCAGAGACTATGAAAGCCAGAAGATCATGGACAGAGATTATACAGACACTACGAGAACACAAATGCCAGCCCAGGCTACTGTACCCAGCAAAACTCGCATTTACCATAGACGGAGATACCAAAGTATTCCATGACAAATTCAAATTCACACAATATCTTTCCACGAATCCAGCCCTTCAAAGGATAATAACAGAAAAACACCAATACAAGGACGGAAACTATGCCCTAGAAAAAGCAAGATAGTAATCCTTCAACAAACCTAAAAGAAGACAGCCACAAGAACACAATCCCAACTCTAAAAACAAAAATGACAGGAAACAATAATTACTGTTCCTTAATATCTCTTAATATCAATGGACTCAATTCCCCGATAAAAAGACATAGACTATCAGACTGGCTGCACAAACTGGACCCAACGTTTTGCTGCTTACAAGAAACACACCTCAGGAAAAAAGACAGACACTACCACAGAGTGAAAGGTTGGAAAACAATTTTCCAAGCAAACGGTCTGGGGAAAAAACCAGGGGTAGCCATTCTAATATCGAATAAAACAGACTTTCAACCCAATTAATAGTTTTTTCTGTTTCTCCCCGTGAAGTATGAGTAGTTTCCGTTTTAGAAGGTTCTCCTTGAGAGTTAGGACTTATAGATACGAGGTTTACGTTCCCGTCGGCGAAAGTAATTTCTTTGAAATCATTTCGAGTTTTGTGTGTAACGTAGTCACACAATAATAGTGGGAGACTTCAACACCCCACTCTCATCAATGAACAGATCCTGGAAACAGAAACTAAACAGAGACTCAGTCAAACTAACAGAGGCTATGAAACAAATGGACTTAACAGATATCTACAGAATATTTCATCCTAAAACAAAAGGATATACCTTTTTCTCAGCACCTCATGGCACCTTCTCCAAAATTGACCACATAATCAGCAACAAAAAAGATCTCAACAGATTCAAAAGTATTGAAATCATCCCATGCACCCTATCAGTTCACCACGGACTAAGGCTGTTCTTCAATAACAACATAAGAAGCAGAACACCATCATTCACTTGGAAACTGAACAGCATTCTACTCAATGATACCTTGGTCAAGGAAGAAATAAAGAAAGAAATTAAAGACTTTCTAGAGTTTAATGAAAATGAAGCCACAACATACCCAAACTTATGGGAAACAATGAAAGCATTCCTGAGAGGTAAACTTATAGCTCTGAGTTCCTAAAAAAAAAAAAAAAGAAAAAAAAATGGAGAGAGCATACACTAGTAGCTTAACAGCACATCTGCAAACTCTAGAACAAATGGAAGCAAATTGACCTAAGAGGAGTAGACTGCAGGAAATATCAAACTCAGGGGTGATATCAACCTTGTGGAAACAAAAAGAACTATCCAAAGAATCAATCAAACCAGGAGCTGGTTTTTTTGAAAAGGTCAACAAGATAGACAAACCCTTGGCCAGACTAACTAGAGGGCACAGGGATAGCATCCAAATTAACAAAATCAGAAAGCAAAAGGGAGACATAACAACAGATCCTGAGGAAATTCAAAACACCATCAGATCCTTCTACAAGAGGTTATATTCTAAAAAATTGGAAAATCTAGAGGAAATGGATAACTTTCTAGACAGATACCAAGTTCCAAAGTTAAACCAGGATCAGCTTAATGACCTAAACAGCCCTATATCTTCTAAAGAAATAGAGGCAGTCATTAATAGTCTCCCAACCAAAAAAAGCCCAGGACCAATGGGTTTAGTGCAGAGTTCTATCAGACCTTCAAAGAAGACCTAGTTCCAGTTCTTCTCAAACTATTCAACAAAATAGAATCTGAAGGTACATTACCCAACTCATTTTATGAAGCCACAATTAATCTGATACCTAATACCCACAACACAACACAACAAAGATAGAGAACTTCAGACCAATTTCCCTCATGAATATCGATGCAAAAATACTCAACAAAATTCTCGCCAACCGAATCCAAGAACACATCAAAACGATCATCCATCATGACCAAGTAGGCTTCATCCCAGGAATGCAGGAATGGTTTAATATACGGAAATCCATCAACGTAATACACTATATAAACAAACTCAATGATAATAACCACATGATCATCTCCGTAGATGCTGAGAAAGCATTTGACACAATCCAACACCCATTCATGATAAAGGTCTTGGAAAGATCAGGAATTCAAGGCCCTTACCTAAACATGATAAAAAGCAATCTACAGCAAACCAGTGGCCAACATCAAACTAAATGGAGAGAAGCTGGAAGCAATCCCACTAAAATCAGGGACCAGACAAGGCTGCCCAATTTCTTCCTACCTATTCAATATATTACTTGAACTCCTATCCAGAGTGATTCGAAAAAAAAAAGGAGGTCAAGGGGATACAAATTGGAAAGGAAGAACTCAAATTATTGCTATTTGCAGATGATATGATAGTATATATAAGTGACCCCAAAAACTCCACCAGAGAACTCCTAAATCTGATAAACAGCTTTAGTGCAGTAGCTGGATATAGAATCAACTCAAACAAATCAATGGCCTTTCTCTATACAAAGGATTAACTGGCTGAGAAAGAGATCAGGGAAACATCACCCTTCACAATAGTCATTAACAGTATAAAATATCTTGGTGTGACTCTTACGAAGGAAGTGAAAGATTTGTATGACAAGAACTTCAAGTCTCTGAAGAAAGAAATTGAGGAAGATCCCAGAAGATGCAAGGATCTCCCATGCTCATGGATTGGCAGAATCAATATAGTAAAAATGGTTATCTTGCCAAAGCTATCTACAGATTCATTGCAATCCCCATCAAAATTCCAACTCAATTCCTCAAGGATCTAGAAAAGACAATTAGCAAGTTCATCTGGAATAACAAAAAACCTAGACTAGCAAAAACTCTTCTCAACAATAAAAGAACCTGTGGTGGAATCACCATGCCTGACCTCAAGCGGTACTACAGAGCAATTGTTATAAAAACTGCATGGTACTGGTACAGCAACAGACAGGTAGATCAATGCAATAGGATCAAAGACCCAGAAATGAATCCACACACCTATGGTGACCTGATCTTTGACAAGGGAGCTAAAACTATCCAGTGGAGAAAGGACAGCATTTTCAACAAATGGTGCTGGCACAACTGGCAGTTATCATGTAGAAGACTGGGAATTGACCCATTCTTATCTCCTTGTACAAAGGTCAAGTCTAAGTGGTTGAAGGATCTCCACATAAAACCAGAGACACTGAAACTTATAGAGGAGAAAGTGGGGGAAAGCCTCGAAGATATGGGCACTGGGGAAAAATTCCTGAATAGAACAGCAATGGCTTGTGCTGTATGATCGAGAATTGACAAATGGGACCTCATAAAGTTGCAAAGCTTCTGTAAGGCAAAAGATACTGTCAACAAGACAAAAGGGCCACCAACAGATTGGGAAAGGATCTTTACCAATCCTAAATCTGATAGGGGACTGATATCCAATATATATAAAGAACTCAAGAAGGTGGACACCAGAAAATCAAATATCCCCATTAAAAANAGGAGCTGGAGAAAGTACCCAAGGAGCTGAAGGGGTCTTCAACCCTATAGGTGGAAGAATAACATGAACTAACTAGTTCCCCCTGCGCTCATGTCTCTAGCTGCACATATGGAAGAAGATGGCCTAGTTGGCCATCATTGGGAGGAGAGGCCCCTTGGTCATACAGACTTTATATGCCCCAGTACAGGGGAACGCCAGGACCAATATGTGGGATGGGGTGGGTAGGGGAGCAGGGCGGGGATGCGGGAGGGTAAGGGGAAATTTCTGGATAACATTTGAAATGTAAATGAAGAAAATATCTAATAAAGAGAAAAAAAAATCATCCATCATGACAAAGTTGGCTTCATCCCAGGGATGTGGGGATGGTTTAATATATGGAAATCCATCAACATAATCCACTATATAAACAAACTCAAAGATAAAAACGACATGATCATCTCTTTAGATGCTGAAAAAGCATTTGACAAAATCTAACACCCATTCATGATAAAGTCTTGGACAGATCGGGAATTCAAGCACCATACCTAAACATAATAAAAGCAATCTACAGCAAACCAGTAGCCAATATCAAAGTAAATGGAGAGAAGCTGGAAGCAATCCTACTAAAATCAGGGATGAGATAAAGCTGCCCACTTTCTTCCTACCTATATAATATAGTACTTGAACTCCTAGCCAGAGCAATTCGACAACAAAAGTAGGTCAAGGGGATACTAGTTGGAAAGGAAGAAGTCAAAATATCACTATTTTCAGATGATATGATAGTACATATAAGTGACTCTAAAAACTCCACCAGAGAACTCCTAAACCTGATAACCAGCTTCATTGAAGTAGCTGGATATAAAATTAACTCAAACAAATCAATGGCCTTTCTCTATACAAAGGATAAATGGTCTGAGAAAGAAATTAGGAAAACAACACCCTTCACAATAGTCATAAACAATATAAAATACCTTGGTGTGACTCTAAGGAAGTGAAAGATCTTTATGATAAGAACTTCAAGTCTCTGAAGAAAGAAATTGAAGAAGATCTCAGAAGATGGAAAGATCTCCCATGCTTATGGATTGGCAGGATCAGTATAATAAAAATGGCTATCGTGCCTAAAGCAATCTACAGATTCAATGCAATCCCCATCAAACTTCCAACTCAATTCTTCACAGAGATAAAAAGGGCAATTTGCAAATTCATCTGGAATAATAAAAAACCTAGGATAGCAAAAACTATTTTCAACAATAAAAGTACCTCTAGGGGAATCACCATGCTGGACCTTAAGCTGTACTACAGAGCAATTGTAATAGAAATTGCATGGTACTGGTACAGTGACAGAAGGTAGATCAATGGAATAGGTTTGAAGACCCAGAAATGAATCCACACATCTATGGTCACCTGAACTTTGACAAGGGAGCTAAAACCATCCAGTGGGCAAAAGATAGCATTTTCAACAAATGGTACAGGCACAACTGGCAGTTATCATGTAGAAGAATGGGAATTGATCCATTCTTATCTCCTTGTACTAAGGTCAAATCTAAGTGGTTAAAGGAACTCCACATAAAACCAGTGACACTGAAATTTATAGAGGAGAAAGTGGGGGAAAGCCTCGAAGATATGGGCACTGGGGAAAAATTCCTGAATGGCTTGTGCTGTAAGATCAAGAATTGACAAATGGGACCTCATAATGTTGCAAAGCTTCTGTAAGGCAAAAAATACTGTCAATAAGACCACCAACAGACTGGGAAAGGATCTTTACCAATCCTAAACCAGATAGGGGACTAATACTAATATCAAATATATATAATGAACTCAAGAAGGTGGACACTAAAAAAATCAAATAACCCCATTAAAAAATTGGGGCACAGAACTAAAACAAGAATTCTCAACTGAGGAATAACGAATGGCTGAGAAGCACCTGAAAAAAATGCTCAACATCCTTAATCATCAGGGAAATGCAAATCAAAACAACCCTGAGATTCCACCTCACACCAGTAAAAATGGCTAAGATCAAAAATTCAGGTGACAGCAGATGCTGGCTGGGATGTGGAGAAAGAGGAACACTACTCTCCATTGTTGGTGGGATTGCAAGCTTGTATATCCACTCTGGAAATCAGTCTGGCGGTTCCTAAGAAAATTGGACATAGTACTACCAGGGGATCCTGCAATACCTTTCCTGGGCATATAACCAGAAGACGTTTCAACTGGTAGTAAGGACACATGCTCCACTATGTTCATAGCAGCCTTATTTATAATAGCCAGAAGCTGCAAAGAACCCAGGTCTTCTTCAACAGAGGAATAGATACAGAAAATGTGGTACATTTACACAATGGAGTACTACTCAGCTATTAAAAACAAAGAATTTATAAAATTCCTAGGCAAATGGATGGATCTGGAGGGTATCATCCTGAGTGAGGTAACCCAATCACAAAAGAACTCACATAACATGTACTCACTGATAAGTGAATATTAGCCCAGAAACCTAGATTACCCAAGATACAAGTTGCTAAAGACATGAAACTCAAGAAGAATGAAGACCAAAGTGTGGACACTTAGTCCCTTCTTAGAATTAAGAACAAATCACACATCGAAGGAGTTACAGAGATCAAGTGTGGAGCTGAGACAAAGGATGGACAAACCAGTGACTGCTGCAGCAAGGGATCCATCCCATAATCAGCCACGAAATGCAGACACTATTGCATGCACCAGTAAGATATTGCTGAAAGGGCCCTGATATAGCTGTCTAGTGTGCAGCTATGCCAGTTCCTGGCAAACACAGAAGTGGATGCTCACAGTCAGCTATTAGATGGAACACAGGGTTCCCAAGGGAGGAGCTAGAGAAAATACCCAAGGAGCAGAAGACCCTATAGGTTGAAGAACAATATGAACTAACCAGTACCCCCAGAGTTCGTGTTTCTAGCTGTAGCAGAAGATGGCCTAGTTGGCCATCATTGGGAAGAGAGGCCCCTTTGTAATGCAAACTTTATATGCCCCAGTACAGGGGAACACCATGGCCAAGATGTGGGAGTGGATGGGTAGGGGAGCAGGGTGGGGGATGGGGGAGGGTATAGGGGACTTTCGGGATAGCATTTGAAATGTAAATGAAGAAAATATCTAGTAAAAATTGGAAAAAATAAAAAGAAAGAAAATAAATTTTAAAAAATGACTTGGTCCTTCTAGAATCCTGGGAAAAGCCAAAATGTCTTACCCAGAGAATATTGGTGTCAGGAGAAAACTGAGATTGCTGTAAACATTGACTAGTCAAGAGAGGAACCATATATATTTATGTATATATTTATGTATATTTTATATTTTTATTAATATATTTGTATTTATATTAATTCAATGTGTGCATCATGATTCGTTGAGAGAACACTTATTCTAAATTATCATTGTTTGGGCATGAAATGCCATCCACTGAGTCATGTGTTTGACCCAATAGTGGTGGCAAACACTGGGTTAGTGCTGCTGTTTCTGAAGGTCCAGAACTTCTGGAGTGAGAAACATGGCTGTCCTAGGTGAGTGACTGAGAACTGATTTTTTTTTTATTCCATCATAAATTCTCTGCTTCATGGTCTGCTAAGATGTAATAATCCACACTGCCAATCTCTGCCACCAGAAACAGAGCCCCAATCACCACCTACTATAATGGTCTTCCTCCTCTGAAAGAACCAAGATATAAAAACTTCTGCTGTGAAGTTGTTTGTATCAGGTATTTTGTCAAAGACTAATACACACAGCTGATCAAAGTATTTGCTCAGACACCTTGAAGGTCACCTTTAATTCAGAAGAAAGAAAGAAAGAAAGAAAGAAAGAAAGAAAGAAAGAAAGAAAGAAAGAAAGAAAGAAAGAAGAGAAAGAAAGAGAAAGAAAGAAAGAAAGAAAGAAAGAAAGAAAGAAAGAAAGAAAGAAAGAAAGAAAGAGAAAGAAAGAAAGGAGGAAAGAAGGAAGGAAGGAAGGAAGGAAGGAAGGAAGGAAGAAAGAAAAGAAAGAAAGAAAGAAAGAAAGAAAGAAAGAAAGAAAGAAAGAAAGAAGAAAGGAGGAAAGAAAGGAGGAAAGAAAGGAGGAAAGAAAGGAAGAAAGAAAGAAAGAAAGAAACAAAGAAAGAAACAAAGAAAGAAACAAAGAAAGAAACAAAGAAAGAAAGAAAGATCAGACAATGCCTAAAAAATTTAAGGGTCCAGCCAGAGCCTTGTCATTTAAACACCCAGAAAAGGGGAGAGGAGTCACAGAAAAGACCACAGTGGAATTGCTCACCTTGTACTATGTGCGGTAATTAAAATGAAATCATGAGGCCTGCCCACAGCCACAACACACAGGTGAGCAGGTGATGAGCAAGTGTGTGCTGAGGAGATGAGAGAGAAAGAGAAACGGAATGGTACATGCACCATGAAGAGAGGCAAAACTATAGACATGTCACCAGGGAGGAACATCCTGATATAAGAGGGCTGTGCAGCCACCTAAGGCTGTGGTGATGTCTGTACTGCACTCTGCAGCAGCAAGGCCTGTGTGTCTTTGGCCTGGGTTACCACCAAAGGTCATGTGGATGTCCCCAATCTGGGCTGCAGCATGGTACCATGTTGATGTCGTAGTGTTGTTCACTCAGGTAAGCAGGTCCCACACCTTGCCTGAGCAGAACTGGAAAGCTAGCTCTGGTGGTATGGGTGTGGGAGAGCTGGACTCAATAGCATGAGTGTAAGAGAGCAGGTGATGCCCCTTGCCTAGAAAGTTCTGGAGAGCTTGCCCTGGTGGCATGGGTATAAAAGAGCTGGCAGATTGACCAACTCAGCTACCAAGCAGGCCCAGATTTGAGTTAGCCCACCCAACATCTACCCCATATATGAAATACTGGGTCATGTGAAAGGGCTAGTCCTGCAGAACCAAAGCTGAAAGATCTCCATGGCACAAAGAAATAACAGTATATCCAAGATGAGGCCTAGTGGGTATCAGTATTGATGATATAGCAGAAACCAGATGCCTCGAACCAGACCACTGACTCATTGTAGTGTACATTTGGAGGAGCTGTTTGGAAAAAAAGGGTATCCTGTGGCGCACACTGCAGCATCCATAGTGAGACAGTTTGTGTTTGTTTCTTTTTAATTTTTTGTGGTTACTTTCTTTAGGGAGGTAAGCATGGGTAGAGGTTCATTAAGGAGGGACAGGGAGGTGAGCAAGATTGGGATACGTGGTGTGAAATTCACAAAGAATTAATAAAGTTTTAAAAAAACAAAATGATTTCATAAGTGATTCCATAATGGATTTCATAAAAGATGGTATGTAACGTTTTGTACTTTTTGCATCTCCTATACAGACCTTGTGAAGGAACTTCCTTCAACATAGGCACTATGAGCCATTTACTAAAACTTTTACATTGGGACAGATTAAGAATCTTTGAATGCACCCAAGGGACAGGACTCTGGATTTCAACCATTTTTCTGCTTTAAATATTGTGTCATTTAAAAACAAAATTCTTTCACATATTTTGTTTCTATGTATCAGTCGGATGTCTTAAATCTCTGCTCTTAGGCAGGCAACACACCAAAGCTGGCGGTGGTGACAAAGATACAAATGAGACAGCCCTGAGAGCCAGAGAGATGGCCTGCTCCCTCACAGAGTGCAGTGCTTGGAAGAATGGACCTTGCACCTCCACTGAGCAGCAAGGTGGAGCAGGAGCTCTGGAGGAATGGGTGTGGTGCACAGACCCTGAGGACCTGCGAACAAGAGAGGTGACTAATGTCCTGCTGCTGATAGTACTGGGTGGCCTAACCAGAGCAATTCTGGAAAGCTAGCCCTGGTGGTATGTGGAAGAGAGAGCGGCAGGCTTACTATCACCCTGGCTCAGATCCTTTGAGTTGGTCCATCCAAAAATCTACAACATTTATGAACACTTGGAGCTCATGAAAGGGCTGGTCCTACTGGAAGATCCAGCAATACCTCTCCTGGGAATATACCCAGAAGATGTTCCAACTTGTAATAAGGAAACATGCTCCATTATGTTCATAGCATCCTTATTTATAATAGCTAGAAGCTGCAAAGAACCCAGATGTCCCTCAACAAAGGAATGGATACAGAAAATGTGGTACATTTACACAATGGAGTACTACTCAGCTATTAAAAACAATGAATTTATGAAATTCTTGGGCAAATAGATGTAACTGGAGGATATCATCCTGAGTGAGGTAACCCAATCACAAAAGAAGTCACTTGATATGCACTAACTGATAAGTGGATATTAGCCCAGAAACTTAGAATACCCAAGATACAATTTGCAAAACACAAGAAAATCAAGAAGGAAGACCAACATGTGGATACTTTATTCCTCCTTAAAATAGGGAAGGCATTACAGAAACAACGTTTGGATCTAAGTCGAAAGGATAAAGCATCCAGAGACTACCCCGCCCAGGGATCCATCCCATAATCAGTCACCAAATGCAGACACTATTGCATATGCCAGCAAGATTTTGCTGAAAGGACCCTGATGTAGCTGTCTCTTGTGAGGTTATGCCAGTGCCTGGCAAATACAGAAATGGATGCTCACAGTCATCTATAGGATGGAACACAGGGCCCCCAATGGAGGAGCTAGAGAAAGTACCCAAGGAGCTGAAGGGTTCTGCAACCCTATAGGTGGAACAACAATATGAACTAACCAGTACTCCCAGAGTTTGGCATATGTAGCAGAAGATGGCCTAGTAGGCCATCATTGGGAAAAGAGGCCCCTAGGTCTTGCATACTTTATATGCCCCAGTACAGGGGAACACCAGGGCCAAGAAGTGGGAGTGGGAGGGTAGGGGAGCAGGACGGGGGAGGGTATAGGGGACTTTTGGGATAGCATTTGAAATGTAAATAAAGAAAATATCTAATAATAAATAAATAAATAGCCACCATAAAAAAGGAAAGGAAGGAAGGAAGGAAGGAAGGAAGGAAGGAAGGAAGGAAGGAAGGAAGGAAGGAAGGAAGGAAGGAAGGAGGAAGGGAGGAAGAAGGAAGGAAGGAAGGGAGGAAGGAGGGAGGGAGGGAAGGAGGGAGGAAGGAAGGAAGGAAGGAAGGAAGGAAGGAAGGAAGGAAGGAAGGAAGGAAGGAAGGAAGGAAGGAAGGAAGGGCTGGTCCTACAGAACCCAATCTACAGGTTAGTCAGAAAGTCTGAAGCTACAGGGGGAATCCCAGTGAGGATCTAATACTGATGGGGCAAAAGCTGTGTGCCTCAAGCTAAACCAATGACTCACTGCAATGAACGTTTGCAATTCAAGATGTATGGACAGAGGGGTATACTATGGCACACATTATAACACACTACATCCCTTCACCTGCACAACTTCTACTCTTCCTCCATTTTGCTTCAGAAAAGGGCAGGCTTCCCATGGATATCCACCAAACATAGCATGTCAAGTTACAATAAGACTAGGAACATCCCCTCATATTAAGGCAGGATAAGGCATCCCAATAGGAGGACAAGGGTCCCCAAAGCAGGCAAAAGCATCAGTCCTTGCTCCCACTGTTAGGAGTCCTACAAAAAGACTGAGATACACAATCATGACATATGTGCAGCAGGCCTAGCTCAGACTCATTCA
The DNA here is from genome assembly GCA_902729485.2 of Mus minutoides. Classification (NCBI taxonomy): domain Eukaryota; kingdom Metazoa; phylum Chordata; class Mammalia; order Rodentia; family Muridae; genus Mus; species Mus minutoides. Next base: position 28,328 of record LR753586.1, on the reverse strand, counting down.
GGCTCCTTGATTGTTAGTTCCGTCTCTGTGAGCCTCTATGAGCTCAGGTTAGTTGATTCTATTTTCTTGTGGTCTCCTTGACCTCACTGTCTCCTACCATCTTTCCTCCTCCTCTTCTACAGGATCCATCTTTAATGATTTTAAATACCTTGTTAATGAAAGAAGCACTTCACAACATGAACCGGCACCCTATTTTGTCCGTTGGACAGACAGCTCCACAGGCACCGTTTCTTTGCTCTTGGTTTATGTTATTCTTACACTTTGAATTCCCTAAGCCTATGGAATATTAGAAGCAGAAAGTTTAAGATATGGAACAGAAATTTGATTACCAAGAACAAAAATATTGCCCACTCTCTGTTGACAGGTCCAGGCTGAGAGGAGAGAACCTGGTCCAGCCAAGTCTCTCCCAGGCTGAAGCGAGATGGTGTCAGGGCTCAGATCTTCTGGGTCTGGAGTATAATCACTTTTAATGAACACTTTTAATTGTATCAATCCTTTTGTTTATAAAGGGCTGAGAGAGGAGGAGGGGTTTTTGCTGAGTTGAGATGACATAGGGGGAGGTGATTGACAAAGTCAACTTGCAAAGGCGGGCTTAAGCAGGTTGTGCTGAGTCACTCCAGTACTGAAGTGACTGAGACAGTTTTCAAAACTCAATCCAGGCTTGGGTTTGTCCTCAAAGCCAAATAGGGCTCAACCAAATATGACAGGCATATAACACCTGCCCATCACCCTAATGATCATGGAAATAAGGCAGGAGAATCAGTCAAGGTTATATAATCTCAAATTTTTAAAAAAAGGCACCTAAAATAATTCCCAAATTAAAAAAAAACTTAACATCATAAACAACTAAAGAAAATAGAGCTAAGGAAAAAGTAAAGCCCATGTTCTACAGAAACTAGTAGTTTAATATATGTCAGTTCTTCCCTAAAATGCACATAGTTATAAATAGTAGGGACTTTAGGATTTCTCACATGCAACTTGGTAATTGGTAGTGAAGTGAACTGAGGAACGATGAAGATGAATAACTAAGCTAAGTCTCAATCAACAACACATACATATCTTCTTAATGATTGAACTGAAAGAAAAATCTTAGTCCTACTGTATGATTCTGGCAAATTATTCTTAATGATTAAGAAAAATTACATTTTCTAAGGTATACTTTGCTTCATAAGAAGAGACTTGATAAAATATTTTAGAAATATAAGCCTCCAATTTATTCAAATTGTTAAGTAGCTCCATGTATCAAGGAAAATAAGTTGAATGTATCATTTCCCCTACAGAGTTACATAAGTTATGAATGATGGTTTGTGTATGTGCCTGCAATCATGTCTGTGTAGTTCTATCCTGGTGTGTAACTGATTCATGCATGTTCTCCTTCAAAAGCCATGCTGTATATCAACACTTGATACATCTCTGAAATAGCTCAAAATCAAATATAATCAGAATAACAGCTCAAATTTCTGTTTCAGGTGAGGTGGTTGTTACAAGTCTTTTCATGAGAGCCACTTTATTTCAAAGATGTACATTCCTGGAAAGAAAATATAGCCTTAATATTTAAATTCACATTACTGGGTGCATATAAGCTTAGTAGCATATTTCTAATTAGTAGTATTGGTATTTAAATGTTTTGATTTTATAAACATTGAAATAGTATGCAAGTGATTTAAAATATGAGGGTTTTGGTTTTTTTTTTTTTTTAATGGTCTTTTCCCATTACTTACATTTCATCCTGTAGTTAATAAAATGGACATGGGATAGAAAAATGCAATTTATTTGTTCAAATTTTCTGAGTAGAACTTGAATATAACAAGAGCAGAAGACCAGAGTCCCAGTTCTCTAGTTTAGGACTCAATAAATCAGAGTGCACGGCCAAATACATCTCATGTTCTAAGTGCAGTTTTAACTGCTGAAACCAATGTTTAAATGTTTCTTTAAGAACTTGAGAGGGATCGTGATGTAAGAGCAGCATTTAAGTGAAGTACCACATGACAAGAGCCCAGAACTTTCAGACCTAATTCATGAAGTATATATAACATTTACAAGTCCTATATATATTATTGCCAATTACCTTTGCTTTTACAAATCTTTCTAAAAATGAATATAGTTCTCTTATGATTGACTTCACTCTGATTTTTTTTCATGGGAAAAGGGGGCCTCATTGACATAGTGACCCAAACCATTGCTAGTGTGTTATACGTGATAATAAGATTGTTCCCCTAGCTCCCATACCTTGTGTTATAAAATGAAATATAAGACACACACTAAATCTTGATTTAGAAAAGGCTAAAGATCAGCTAGCATAGCACAAGTGAGAGCTTTAAAACTGATAATATAAAGTACTTTCATTTTATATGCTAGAACTATGGATCCAGGCAACATTCCTTTATTTAAAAATAGCCTAAGATATGATTCACATAGAATATTTTTATTCATTCAAATTACACAATTCAATTGCATTTAATATAATCATAATGTTACAGCCATCACAAGTAATTTTAGAATGGTTTTGTGGTCAGGAAAAGATGGTATACCATAACTATCACCCTCTAATTCCCCCAAAACAGACCCCTCAACCAACTCTAGGTAATTATTGTTCTACCTTTTACATTTATAAATTTCTCAAGCTGCAAACCTCATATAAACACAATCATGAAATATTCGGTGCTTTGAAAGTTTTAGGTACTTTTCCTTTAGGTAGCCTAATCTTTCTAAGGTTTGACCACACTGTAGAATGTGTCAATGGTACATTTTTGTGAATTACCAATAATATTCAATTTCTGGGCATCCTATATTTTGTTTATCTATTCATTGTTTGGTGGGAATCCATGCTGTTTCTATTTCATAGCTCCTATGAATACTATTATGAATGTTAATGTCTTGTGTAGACATGTATTTTATTGCTCTTGGGTATACATGTCTGTGATTAAACCTGCTGGGTCATAAGGTAATTCTATATTTAACCTTTTGGGAAATTGCCAGACTATTCTGTCAGCTTTGCTGTTTTTCACATTACCCATAGGTAACATTCATCTTTCTAATTTTTTTCAAGATTCATATATATTTTTGTGTATGAATGTCTTGACTGTGTGTACACATGTGCACGATGGAAGTTTCTGATGCCCACAGAGTCCAAATAGTAAATCAAACCCTCTGGAACTGGAGATAGAGATGATTGTGATCAGCCATTTAGTTGCTGGAAAACAAACTCAGATATTTGGTAAAATCAAGTGTTCTTAACCGGTGAGCAATATCTCCAGCTCTGTAGCATTCTTACTAAACCTGAATGTCCAGGAACAGAAAGGAATTCCTGTGTAAACCCCAATAAATTAGCTAGTGCATGTTTTTTTTTATTGTATCCACATGTATTAATTCTGAGACTTCTCATTAGGTAAAGAGCAATCATGAGTTGGACTCTTCTAGTATAATGTATTTCACTTTCAGGATTTTAAGTATTAGTATTTGATGAGAGGCAGCCAATCTGGGGGCTGAACCTAGGGCCTTGCTACTATGGTTACTGTGTTTCACACCATCTACCTGTTTAGGCTGCCTTTCTCCTAAATACAATGAATGAGAATTTGGTGGTGGTTATTATCATAATGTTTGATTACAAAAATCACCCCTTATACTACAGTTACATCCAGGACAGGGGGGATTCATTTAATAGATTCAGCCTTCAAAATCTATGTATAGAGAACACAGAAATGTCATTCAGATTGTTTACAGGATTACAGTCAACTAACTTACATAATCGTAGGCTTCAAATTCAGCGAAAGGATTTGAGGAGCCGATGCTAGAATGGGTATATCAAGAACTAGACCTCAAATTATACCAAATGACTGCCTTGATGTATTTCTTCTGTATTTCTGTTTTAGGAGAATGGAGCTGCTCTGGTGACTGCAGTACTTCACTTGGTCCATCTAGTTACAAAATTCTTTACCTCTCTCATGCTCATGAGCCAACACTAGCAATTATTCATGGGAGTAATATATGGACAAATTATCAAAAGACTCCAACGAAGTCTATGCAAAAAAAATTCTCTTAATTTGGAAAAATCAATGTTAATTTTATTTGCTTTCTCCAACTATCTTAGAGCCATGAGGATTGCCTATTTCAGATAAAGTTAAATGTTCAAATCATAATTTCATGAACTCCATACAACTACTCACAGTCATTTTTCGCTGAGAAAATGACTTCTCATCTTCCTCATCTGCCTTAACTCCTCCCCTATGCTGAAGTTCCTCAAGTACAATACTTTGTCTTCTCTTTTTGTGGTAACTGTATAATGAATGATATATATATATATATATATATATATATATATATATATATATATATATACATATATGCATATATATATATGTATGTATATATATAGTGAGAAATTGGTAAACCTCACTAAACGAATCTGTAAATCAAGACTCAAGAAAACTCCAGAAAAATCACAACATACTTAAAAAACATAATCTTTCTTTTTGGCACCCAAGACATCACCACTGTCCAACTGGGAGTGTTTTAATGGACAAGAATATCAAAACACCATTCTTACTCATAAAGAAACATATCCTATGTAAGTTGGATTTTTTTAAAGATACACAAGCCAAGTATAATAGCATATGGCTGTAATCTCAGCACTCAGAAATCAAAAGGAAGCATATCAAAAGTTTGAAACCAACCTGGCCTTCATAGCAACTTCCAGGCCAGTCATAGTACCATAGTAAAGCCCCATCTCATCATATGAAGGTTGGAGATATGACTCAGTAATGGAGTATTTGCCCAGAATATCCATACTCTAGGTGTGATCCCCCAACACTTCAAATAAAAAAAAGTCATAGATGTCCTTCCCATAATATATTAACTTAGTATGAAGTACCCCATTAAGGAACATCCTAGGATTCACAGAGATCTGTGGTCCGTGGAAAGGTGTCATCATATCCAACCCAGCCATTCTCCTGACCCACTTCAGAAGCCATCTTTGCACTTTTTCATGAATTTCATCCCACTTGGTGAAGTCTATGGATGTGAAGTCTTGAGTTCACACCCTACACATATTTTCCAATACACATAATGTTCTCTAAGTTCTTTGAAGTAGTATTGGTGGAGGTGTGGGGGAGATAACTTTACTACATGACCAGTAAGTATCTTTCCATTTCCCACTTGTTTAGGACCCATACTGCAAGCACTTCCCTCCTTTCATTCTTAATCTGCAAACAGATTTGGTAATCTACTGAAATAGAGTCTTGGAGGACACCGATCTATCATATTCAAGCCCAGTCTCAGAATGAGAGGTCAACCTCATAACATCTCTGCTTGCCATATTTTCCTCCTTCTCTTCTGCTCTGTCTGTTCCTTTCTCTGATCCACAACGAATGGGCACCAGGTTCCCCAGCCTCCTTTTTAATATGTATCTCTCTCTCAGCCATAGCTTCACCAAGTGTTCTGTGTGACATCCCCTGGGTGCTGATGCTGTTCTTCTTCAGGCAGACTCCTGTGGTCTTCTGTCCTGTTGTACTTTTTGAGCCTCTGGAAATGAGGGCATTTGGGAGCATAGTTGGATAGTTGCTTTCTTGATCAAAGACATCCAAGGTTGTGAATTGTGCCACTGTTTGCAAGTTGGTACTTGCTGCTGGGGTAGGATATCTTCAATAATAAAATATTGTCATGTTTTAACACATATAACCATCCTGGTGAATTATCTCTGTGGTGGACATACGCAGAATATCAGAAAAAATCCAATACTAGCACTGGTCAGAATCCATAAAATGAAAAAAGTGAGATTTACAAATATATATTTTCTGCTTCACATTATAATAAGCTTCCTCTAAAATTGTTCATATTTTATGCCACTATTGGAACTAATGATTAATATTTATGACATTGGCCATTTCAAATTAACTTTGTAAACATTGCCTAACTGGAAGAAGTAACCTACTGTGTGATCTTCTGCTAAGGGCTTTTAAGAAACACAGAGGAATTATACATATAGATAGATGTATGTTTCATGAGCCACTAATAGCTGGAGTAAACTATGGCTTGATATATGATATATGAGATATGAGACAATTAATCAATGTCTGCATATATCTGCCTCCATAACTTCTCTACTCATTTATGATTCTATAATAGGAGTCAAAAATAAATGAAACAAAAATGTAAATAAACACGACTTTGTGACACTTTTGTTGTGGCACTATTGAATGTATTTAATAATACTCATGCCTGGCTCTGTAATGTTGATCCATCATGCTTTACATAAATTAGAATAAAATTTTCATCCCATTGCAAAGTCAAGCTGGTAACCTTGAGGAGATCCTACACAGAGCTGAAACTCTTCTACTAACTATTTACATTCTATCAGCTCTTCCAAGACATTGTATTAACTAATAAAACACCGAGCACCATGATCATTAAATACACAAATACAAAATTGAGATTTTTTTAGCATAAGAGGTGGGATGTTTTTCTTGCCTTTAATCAGAGGCAAACAAAGGAAGAGAACACAAAAATAATCTTATTTTCATTAATAAGTGGCTATTAATGGCTATTACAGTAAAAGCCAAGTAGCATTTAACCACAATCTCATTCCTTTAGTCAAAGTCCAGCTCTGTTCTCTCCTAATCTCACCTTAATCCACCAGAGATCATACATATGGCTGTGCAAGTCAGAGCTTTCATTTCCAATCATTTCCTAACCAGAAAATATGCCCCATTTTTTAACTGGATGATAGCTAATAATCCTGTTGAAATCTGGACCTGGGAACATTTGATCTGGCCTCAGACATGAGGAACAAGGTACCATCAACCTCATCTGATGTCATCTGCAGCCAGGCACAGCACTAGTGTACAAGTGACATGCATATCACATGCATCAAAGTGGAAGCAATCTGTAAGGCAATAAGATACTCTCGCATCCCAGCATGGGTGCTGGCCCTGAGCCGCAGTTCCAGTAATTGACATAGTTGCCCAATGCTACAAAACAAACTCAGAAACTATTCTCATTAGATATCCCCCTGCTTTGTGACTCTGTTATTGTAAAACCCAAACACTGAACCCCATACCAGCGTGGCTCTGTTTTTAATTAGTTCTGATGGCATTGGGCTGTAAGCCAAGGGAAAAATGAACTTCCTGCAACTGAAGCTCGAAGCTCAGTATGTTGCTTCCTTCTTAGAGAGATTGTTTTCACAGCATTATATATATATATATATATATATATATATATATATATATATATATATATATATATACTACTAACAGAAATAATATAAGTTTTTACTGCTTTTGATTTTTTTCAGGCCTATAAAGTGCAGCCAAAAATCAGATTTATACAGTTTCAATGCCATTATACTGTCTTTTGTGTGACCTAATTCACTTGCCTTTTGATTAAAGACATCCTACCCTATTAAAACATTTTTAATGGAGAAAACACAGGCTTCTGTCAATTTTTTAAGACCATGAATATTTTAGTGTTTCCACTAAATTAATTTGGTGATATATTTGTACTAGCTGGGTAATTGGTGGCAAAATGTTCAAACTGAGATAGTAGTAAGGTCACATTCCAAAAAAAGGAGGCAAAGGGCAGACATTGCACAGATACTGAATATTTTACAAAAGCAGACAGTCTAGTCAAGGGGAGCAAGAATGCCCACCGATAACTTACTGTGTAAGAACTTTTGGATGTCCTTCAGATAGGAGACATTTCTCCACTTTTGATTCTCCCGTCCAGAGTGGAAGCCAAACCTTTGCTCTTCCAGATTCCATATCACAATTTGTCATAGTACATGACTCAGTGCCTTGCCTTTAGACACATCCATTTTATCTGCAGTTCAGAAGACAGACAAATAAAAGAAAAGATAGCATATGGAACTCATTCTGACCAGAATTGTCCCAAGATAACTAGCACTCAGAGCAGAAGAGGCCAGACACCTCATAAGCATCCCATCAGTGTCAGCAGCACCATGTGCAAAGCTGTCTACATAGGTGGCTAGCCTGGTGTCTCTACTACATTAGTACAATGAAAGGGATGCATACTTGGCCTGGATGGACAGTGTTTGTGGTGGTTTAAATAAGTATGTCTCCCATAGACTTATGTGGTTGAATGCTTGGCCCACAGGGAATGGTACTATTAAGAGGTGTGGCCTTTTGGAGGAAGTGTGGCCTTGTTGGAGGAAGTGTGGCCTGTTCAAGATAGTACATAACTGTGGAGACTGCCTTTGAGGTCTCATGTTCTCAAGCTACTCTCATTATGGCACACAGTATCCTTCTGCTGCCCGAGGATTAAAATGTAGAACTCTCTGCTCTAGCACTGTATATGCATGCCCATGGCCATGTTTCCTGCCATGCTGATAATGGACTAAACCTCAGAAACTGTAAACTAGCTTCAGTTAAATGTTTTTCTTTATAGGAGTTGCCATGATCGTCGTGTCTCTTCACAGCAGGAAAACCTAAACTAAGACAGTGTTTAAGTACAAATTCCTGACTCTTAGGATGTGTAGTGAGAATGCCAATCATTTCTTCCTGGTGTTTTGATTGCAAGCTTAATTTGTTTATTAGATATGGAAAAGGGGGATACTTTTGCTTTAGTAACCAACTTTACATACATACTTCCATTTCATGTCAATTTAAATTTAGCCATATAACATTTTACATACCTTGGAATTACTTCCCTACTTATACTAGCCATTGTGAGTTTGGCTACTGAGAAACAGGAGCTCTGATAAAACCAATTAGACTATACTCTATTTTTTAAGTGAAAGAGAGAACAAAAGAGTTTTGGCAAGTATTGAATAAAATCTTGGAAGTCAGAACATCCTTTCTACTAAAGAGGTTTGTGGACCTGAGACAAGGTCATAGCTCCTCTGAGCATGAGTCTGCTTTTTTTTCTGCTTTGTTTTGTTTTAATTTCCATCTGAAAAATGATCATTACTGGGCTGTGTATGTTGTCCAGCAATACAGTACTCCCCTTCCATACATGAGACCTAGGTTTGATCCCAGCACCACCCATGCTCACATAAGAAGAGAACATTAGCTCCACACTTTGTCTCTGTAACTCCTTTCATGGGTATTTTGCTCCCTATTCTAAGGAGGAATGAAGTATCTACACACTGGTCTTCCTTATTCTTGATTTTCTTGTGTTTTGCAAATTGTATCTTGGGTATTCTAAGATTCTGTGCTAATATCCGCTTATCAGTGAATGCATATCTAGTGAATTATTTTGTGATTGGGTTACCTCATCTGATATAACTGTCTCGTATGAGGCTATGCCAGTGCCTGGAAAATACAGAAGTGGATGCTCACAGTCATCTATTGGATAGAACACAGGGCTCCCAATAGAGAAGCTAGAGAAAGTACCACAGGAGCTGAAGGGTTCTGCAACCCTATAAGAGGAACAACAATATGAACTAACCAGAACCCCCAGAGCTCATGTCTCCAGCTGCATATGTAGCAGAAGATGGCATAATCAGCATTCATTGGGAAGAGAGGCCCCTTGGTATTGCAAACTTTATATGCCCCTATACAGGGGATCGCCAGGACCAAGATGTAGGAGTGGGTGGGTAGGGGAGCAGGGTGGCGGGAGGGTATAGGGATAGCATTTGAAATGTAAATTAAGAAAATATCTAATAAAAAAAAAGAGGAAAACATTACAATTTGTACCTTGTTCAATTGGAGAGAGAAAAGTAAACCCCAAATGCAAGCATACTGATAATCACCAACAACAAGCATAAGAGGTTCTTTCTTTCTTTTTCTTAATTAAACTACAGCTCATGTTATAGTGCATTGTCTTACTCCCCTTGGACAGATAGGAACTCCTTGTGTCAATTGATATACCCTTGTATATGGGAAAGCTAGTTGTATACATTCCTTGATTTCGTTCTTTGGAATCACCTATATTCTTTAAACTAAAGCTTCACCACCTTGTCTTCTACAATTCTAAGCAATGTTTCCGGTTCAGAGCTCTGTAGCACACTGTAACTTATACAATTGCTCTCAGTGCTGTGACTATATTATGAAGACACAGGTACAGATATTTCTTGATATCAAATATATCTTTGTTGAATTAAGTTTAAAATATTAAAGTAATTCATTTTACATATGCTGGGTATGGTGGTCTAACACTCCTGAGGCAGAAATGGGAAGATTTCTGTGAGTTTAAAACCAACCTGCTCTGCACAGCAATTTCTAGGGCATATAGAGCTACATAGTAAGACCCCGACTCAAAAATATTTCTCTGCATACTTCCTCCTTTTATAGCTAGTCTCTTCCTTTCAATTGTTTTATTTTTCTTTTAAAAGAACCTATCATCTTTAGCATTCACTCAGCCCCAGCAAGTTGTCATGAAAGGGAACTCTTTCTTGTAGCTATTGTTGGCCAATCTTCTAGTTGCTTTTACATAGTATTTATGAACAAGCTATAAAATATTTTCATTATAGCATATGGTTTAAGCCAGTGGTTACTGTTTTCTCCCGCACACTTACATCTGAGCACTGGTGAAAAGGCTCTGCCCATGCTGCAAGCCATGCATCCACTAAAGTGATTCCATTAGCCTCTAAAGTGATTCCCACCTTTGCATTCCACATCTCCTTCCAAAGAAGAAAAAGTAAAATAATAATAATAATAATAATAATGCTGTTTCATTTTCTCCAGGGGCATCTGTGACAATATCCTCCTGTAATGGGTTGATCTGATGCTGCTTGTATTCTAATGCTAAATCCTGGTTCCTCAAGATGTGATTTCCCCCAATGAGCAGATCCTCATGTACTAAAGTGAACCTTTCCCACAGTTTAACTGGTCAATAAAAGGCTCAGGAAGACCAACAAAGTCAACTAACCCGGACCCTTGGGATTCTCCGAGTCTGAAATACCAACTAAAAAACATGGGCAGGACCTAGACCTCCCCACACATATGTAGCAGATGTGCAGCTTGGTATTCATGTGTGTACTAAACAACTGGAACTAGAGCTATCCTAAAAGCTGTTGCTTGTACATGGGACATGGTATCTTAGCTGGGCTGCTTTGTCTGACCTCAGTGGGAGAGAAAGCGCCTAGCCTCTCAGAGACTTGAAGTACCAGGGTGAGGTGATACACAGAGCCCCCACCCTCACAGAGGACAAGGGAATAAAAGGGGAAAGATAAAGGGAGGGGGTAACCTGAAAGGGGACAGTGAGTGGACTGTAAAGTGAGTAAGTAAAAATAATAATAATAGCAACTAATTTTTTTTTAATTGAAGCTTATGATTGGGCAGTGGAGGATGAAAGGTAGAACTGGAGGGTTCAAGAGAGCGGGGAGAGGGAGAGAAGGAGAGAAGAGGAAAACAAAAGAGGAGGAAGCTGCCTTGAGGCAGAACCACCGGGCCAGGAGAAACAGCAAGCAACAAGAGACTTGTAGCTGGGGAACAAATTAGTATATCCCTAGATCCGCCCATTCTAGGCATATGGCTTGTAAGTAAAACATCTGGATTGCCTGTCTTTTAATACATCTTCCCTTGCCCTGACTTTTAGTCTCCTTGGCTTTTTGATTATTGTTGAATTTTAGCCCTTCTTACTATGTTTATTTCTGATAACTGCCAGTTTATCATGAAAATGAAATAAACATTTTAAAATATCTCCTTTATATTTGAGATTCTAATACAGTCACATCATTTCCTTGTTACCTTCCATCTCTCCAAACCTTTCATAACCCTTCCTTGAAATACACTGTAGCTGTCTTCAGACACACCACAAAAGGGCATCAGATCCCATTACAGATGGTTGTGAGCCACCATTTTGTGGCTAAGAATTATACACAGAACCTCTGGAAGAGCAGTCAGTGCTCTCAACCACTGGGCCATCTCTCCAACCCTCCTTGGGAAATCTTTAAATCTGTGATCATGAAGCTTTGTCGTTTCCTTTGCACAACAGCTATTCCTGGTTCACTGTGGTTCACCTGGTTCATAACAGAATGCTCTGTGCCTTCTACTGACTTGATGCACCTCTTTACACCCCAGTGAAGGTTGGTCTCCTAGAAATTCTTTTAAATTGCTTACACACTGAGCCTCAAGACAATGCATACTTTCCGATTGGTAGAACAGTAAATGGAGACAGGCTACCTCCTCTTCTAACCACCTTTAGCTTTGAATTGGGTCCATAAGTGACTTCACTAGTCTGAGGAAACATCACATCATAATTTTCCTTTGAAAATGTTCCTTTATATATATTATATCCTTATTAATGGGGTTAACATTTTAAAGGATCTCAAGATTGCTGGTATGAACATAACAAGCCAACTACAACTTTCCCACTGTAGGACTTTTGTTACCCAACACTCACTAAAGTCCTCTGCTCAGTGCTAGTGACTCCTTCAAGACAAAGACACTTGTGCATATTTGATGAGAGTTAGACTTGTTTCCATAGAAATGCATAAACGTGCACATGCATACACAGAAATATACTCTACAATATCTTGGGTATAGACCTTCCAGAGTCTCTCCATGAGACCTCTACATGGTAATCTCATGGTTGACATAAATTCTTGAAGGCACACCAGGTATGGATCTCTGTGGCTTAGTGGCCAGCCTATTCCACACAGTGAGTCCCAGGACAACCAGGGAGTTAATGAAACAACAGTGGGTTGATGAGACCATCTGCATTCCTTAAAGTAATAAGAATGGCTATCATGTCATATCAAAAGGATACAAAGAAAATTCACCTTGAGGAATGAGCCTATTTGAAGTAAAAAAAAAAAATGCTCCTTGTTTCAGAACATCAGAACTATTACCCGTTTATCCTATATGATGCTGTTCCCATGACAGCACTATTTGATCTTATTTGGACTGATATTGACTAAGAATACAAGCAAAATTATAAACTCTTCAACTCCATACTGTGGGATGGTAAATGGAAATGCAGTATCTACTTTTGTATTTGTAAGGAATGTGTATTTTATAGTACAGCTCACAAATACAAATATAAAATTTCTTTAGTAACAGCACATTTACCTACAACATTCCTTCTGTCTTAAAGGAAAATTTTAAATAAGGAAAGTATTCCACATAATCTACATTAATCAAATGCTAGGCAAGTGTTCAACTACTAAAGTATATTCCTAGACAAGATAAAATAATTCTATTTATACATATGCTATAATCCTAAAAATCCTTACTTTCATCGGTATTGTCAGCTTATCATGAGTATCTCCCTAAAGCTGCTCTAAGCATAGCAAGTTTCAGATTTCTCAAAACACTGAGGCAGAGGGGAGCACTTATTCTTGTTTTGTTTTGTTTTGAGACAGTGTCTCATATAGTCCTCGAACATGAGGACTGCTGATCCTTCTGCTTCTACATTCTGAGTGTTTGTGTAATTGGGGTGAGCTACACAACTGGTATAGTGAGAAAAAAATAATTTTAAGTGATACATATTTGCCATTTTTGTACTGGCAAATTCTCATGCATCTGTCCTTGCTTAGTTGCCAGAGCAAGAAACTGTTGATGTAACACTCATGTGGAGCAGCTGGATATGCCATGGCCCCACCTCTTTCCATGTGACACTTGATATATTATTGCTGGATGCCCCTTTTAAAAACTCCATCAGCATGGTCTAAGAAATTGCTTGTATGTAGAATGATTTTAAATAAAACTGTATCATTCTTTTATTTAAAATTTGTATGGACCAGCAGTCCTTCAGAGTGGCTACATCTCTCTTACTAGGCTTGAGTTCATCAGTTAAGTTGATGAAAATAAGTGCACCCTTTCCAATCCGTGTTTTTTCCATCATTTGCCAGAAATCATGTCCTTCTAGCCCCTTACGTTGTAAACCCAACTCTGTATTTTCAACAGACTGGATTCAGTTCTGGACTCAATTTGTCTCTCTGCCAAGAGTGCTTGCTCTCCACTCTCCAAATCCCTTCAGGTCTTTGTGCTAATGTTATCTTCTTAATCTGACCTTCAATATAACTTTTCTATGTAACTTATCAACTATTTAAGATTTTGTATGGATATCACAGCTTTATCATTACTATTATTTTATTATTATTTTACCATGTAAACAAACAAAACAATTTCTATACCCTGAAGTCAGGAACTGAAGCATCAAGTGAGATGCTGATTTAGTGGTACACTACTGAGCAATGAAAATAAGTAAATGTCTCAAACACACACATACAGATATCCATGCACATATACATGTATGCATACCCATGTGTGCATACATGCACACACACAAAGATATATACATATAACATGCATATATAAACATACACAGACATACATGCATACATATAAACATCATTCATACACACAATGTTTTAACAAATTATGACAAATTTAAAGGTGTATTATATATACTGTATTATTATTATATAGTACTTTTCATATATTGTTAAAATCTTCTCTCTAGTTCTAACTACAACAGTCTGTAAATTAGTCTGTAAATTCTGTCAAGGCATGCTATGCATCCGAGGGCTGAAGAAATGGCTCAGCAATTGTGAGCACTGGCTGCTATTTCAGAGGATCTAAGACCTGTTCTTAGCACTTATATCAGACAGCTCATAATCACTTAGGGAAGCCAATACTGCTGATCTCCATGGGCACCTCACTCACATCCATGCACCTACACAAACACACATATACACAAATAAAAATAAGATTTTAAATGTTTATCAGTAAATCTTGAAAGATCAATCAGCAGGTAAAGACATTTGTTGCCAGGCCTAGAAGCTTAAGTTCAATTCCTGGGACCTACATGGTAGGGTATGAGAACTGACTCCTGAAAGCTGTCCTTTTGACCTACTTACAATCTGCATCATGTAATTGCCATCAAACACAAATAAATACATACGTACATACATGCATGCATGCATACATATATAATAAGTGTACAATAGCAGAAATATTCACAGCACAGCTAAGAGGTGACTTCACATACTTATTATAAATCAGAAGTTCACTATTTGTCTCTGAGCCCCTATGTACCACCACATGTCTATGTCTAGGTGGTACAGAAACAGCCATGAGTGGGTGCCATGGCTATTTACATGAAAAACTCCAACCATGTCTAGCTAGTGCACAAGTAAAATATCAGATTTTAATTTATTTTTTCACAGAAGAAATGTGATTCCTAGTTTCTCCCTTTCAAGCCTGTTTGAAGTATATCTTTGTTCTGCATTATGCTTTCTTGGTCTGTGCCAAGTGCTTAGACCTCATTGAAGTAAATTACCATTACTGATTATGATTAAATATATCTAATGCTCTGATTAGTCTCTCCTACATTTTCTTCTACCTTTCATAGCTCCTTCCTAATTGGACACTGGTTTTTTTTTATATATATTATGCTGCCAATCCAATAATTTCCCAAGAATCAGGAAGGGAAATATTCAACTAGGAAAAGGAGGAAAGGATAAAGAACAAAGGAAGGGAAAGGGAGGAGAAACTGAAAGAATGAGAGAGGGGGAGAGAGAGAGAGAGAGAGAGCTGAAACCCAGGGGCACATTTGTATTCTACAAACCTTGGTCCAGTTGATCAGTTAACTTCATAAAAAAAAAAAAAAAATCAAGTCGTGGCCCTCTTTAATGATATATTTTATTGTGGTTAATAAAAATCAAGAGAGTTGTGCTGGGCACTATTATAGTCTTTCCTTTAAGTGGTCTGCATCTCCACTCAGTAGACAGAGCCCCACTTAGCCATTATATCTGTTCCAGTGAGTTTAGCTTAACCATCATAACGAGCAGTTACTCTGCTAGAAGACGTTAATGCTATCATTTCTTATTTCCATCAGGGGTTAAAAACTGTTCTGTCTTTATTTCTAATAGATAAAAATTGAAATACAATTGAAAAGTAATAGTCCTCAGTGGCTATGCTAATTGCAAATATGCGGCCTTAATAATTATGTTAAAGTAAATAATGGGAGGATTTAAAGTACCCATCTCCCCTCATTTTTCCCTAAACATAAAAGAATCACAAGACCTTACATAACCCTAACTACAAATTCAGGTAAAGGTGCAAAATTTAGACTGAATATCATACTCTGTTAACAATTTTAAAACTTTTCTTTTTTGAACTTCTTCAACAAGTATGATCTTTGTTTCTATTGCATTTCAAGAACAGTCTTATCCAACCCTGAGAGATGGAGGCCCACAGATATAATGGAACTTTGTACTAGTGTTCATAAGCAGCCTTTTCCAAGTCTAACTGGGACAAGCACTGTGGCTATTTGTAAGTGTCCTACTAGTGAGTTCTATTCTTAGATCCATTTTATCTGACTCCTGAATTAAGTAGGCAGATTATAGCAATGCTCTGTGATTAACATGAAATTTTGTACTTGTCTCACCTTACATCATTAGGGGTTTATGATGTAGAATGATTTAACTGCCATAAAAAGGAATTTTTATGTTATTGCTTGCTTTGAATATCTCTAGATCTAAGAAATGTGTGATAATTTTTCCATAAAAAATTCTTCCCTGAGATTCAGATAGATATCTATGTTCCCATATACACCCATGATTGAGCACTAATATAACATCCCTTTGATTGGGCATGTTAATACATGTATGGACCATCTAAGTATGAATCTGGTTATGAAGAGGCTGTTACATACATCAGAATGTTGAGATTTCAATCAACAACCAAATATAAATCAAGTTCTTTAGGAACTATCAAAGAATGGACATCATCTAATTTCTCTACATAATTGCCTGATTTTGTGACAAAACCTGAATGATCAGTACAGGTCATGTGGTTTAGGCTGCAGTACTGCACTAGCAAAGTACAACAGAGAATTTATGTAGCCAATCAGACTACATATGTCAGAACATGAGGTTGTTAAAGTAAAATATGGAGTTATATTTGAATAGTTATCTCAAATTTTCATTTATTTGTAATAATAAATAACATAGCTTTAGACAGGGATAAAATAGTCCCTTTCAGGTTAATGGGGCAGGAGGGATGGCTCAGCTGTTAAGAGCAGTGACTACTCTTCCAGAGGTCCTGAGTTCAATTCCCAGCAACCACATGGTGGGTCACAACCATCTGTAATGGAATCTAACGCCCTCTTCTGGTGTGTCTGAAGACAGCGACAACATACTCATACATAAAATTAAATCTTCAAATATTGGTTAATCTTTCAGGGTTGTATTAATAAGCAAGTTTGTAGGTAGGGCACAAATTAATCAACAAATATTGAGGTATATTTGAGGTCAACAAATATTGAGGTATATTCTATAGGTCTTCACTTTAGATTATTCCTCCTTTAATTCAAAACCTCCAAACAGTTTTTTGAGAAGAATATCACAAAGTTAATAATTAGAAATATTAATATGATAAAGTAATCCAGGATAAATTGGGAGAGTGAAGATAACAGATTCAATTATGATATCTAACATTGACTCTGAATACTGCCCAGAAGAACATCCAGAAGCTATTGTAGCTAACCAACAATAAAATTCATTAATCTGTAGTTAAAATTGACCTTTCCTGTACATCCTTTTTATCCTAGATTCATTGCTAAATAACAAATTCACAAAAAAAAAACATACAGTATAATAAAAATTAAACAAAGAGATAAGTGTTTGTATAAATTTAGATCCAGAGACTTATGTACATGCAGGTATTAAGTTTGAATTCTAATTTTGGTACCTGTCTCTCCTTTAAGACAAAAATCATATGATTTAAGTGAAATGGTATATAGTAATTGGACCTGAGTTTCTATAGAATGTCAATTTTAGCAATTGGTATTCAAGAAATGTGGAATGAATGATTCTTGTACACTTGCAAACCGTCACTCAGCATGGAAAGAAAACGGGAACAGACACTGATCAGTAAGCTCTGTCTGTGTTCTGTTGTTTACCTTAGCATCGGGAAACTAAGCAGTTCCTGAAGCTGGTCAGATGAATTTTAGCAACGGCGGTAAACAAAGTATTATACCTATGACAATTTGGCAGTTTTTAACAACACTATAGACATCTTCTAATCTTCCAATGTGAAAATCACAATGGATTACATTTGAAGCCTGTTGTACTGAGAACCATTCAGTAAATCATTTATATACATCTCGATGAACAAGGAAGACAGTGAAAGATAACCAAAGGAATATATATTGTGCACCAGGTACCTGCACAACACTGTTCTAGCTACATCATCAATGTTATCTCACTTTTGTGACATCTTCCTATTTTGCTGATAATACAATTAGGTCCTAGCAGCTCTAAAGATCTCATCATAGCTACCAGCTGAGAACTTCAAAACAGTAGTGCATGTCTGAACATGAGGGTGCATGCCTATGATTTCAGCACATCAGAGGTCTAAGCAGGGAGGTGGAGAATTCAAGGCCATTCTAGACTACATAATAACACACTATACCAGAAGGAGAAAGAAAACACACCTGAACTTGTACTTAAACTTCTGCTTATAGACTTCCTGAAGGAGTGGAAGAAAGATCCACCCTCCTGCCTGAAACACCTAAAACACAGAAAATCAGGAAAATAAGGATTTCAAAACATATGAAGGAAGGTTTCTGAAGCCATAGGAATTGACCAATGAATAACAATGATCCAAGAAAAGCAAGAAACAAATGATTGAGCACCATCATCCTCCCTTCCCTGAGAGACAGTCTAGATTCCTGTCCAGAAAACAGTTCAGGGGGAGCTGCATAGATTTCCCTAAGTCAGGCTGAGGTAAGAGAAAGAACACAGAATCAGTCTGAATTGGCAGAACAGGGTCTTTTAAAAAAAGAAAGAGAGAGAGAGAGAGAGTAAGAGAGGAAGGGAGGGAAGGAGGGAGGGAGGGAGGAAGGAAGGAAGGAAGGAAGGAAGGAAGGAAGGAAGGAAGGAAGGAAGGATGGAAGGAAGGGAGGGAGGGAGGGAGGGAGGGAAAGAGAAAGAAAGAAAGAAAGAAAGAAAGAAAGAAAGAAAGAAAGAAAGAAAGAAAGAAAATTGTACACAGAGGGCTGTAGAGGACTCCAACTAGCACAGAGGAGCACAAGAAAGAAACTCGAAATGTGCTAAGAGAAAACAGGATTGAGAGCAACTTAAGGCAAAGGAGGTTACTTCACAAGGCTTGGGATTCCAAGGCATTCAAGTATGCTGGAGTAGAGAATGATTAACCTTTGAGTGAGTGCTTCTTCATTCTCATTCAGGAAATGGCTAAAGCAAGGCATGAAACGACCAAAATACTTTCCAGGAACTTAGCTGAAACCTTAAAACCCCCAGGAATATTTATAAAAATAGAAAACTACCCAGAAACCAATGATGTAAGATTTTCTGTCTGCAATGTTCTCAAACATTGGCAGGAGGAAGATAATGCAAATCACAATGCTAAGAGATGGAGAGATGGGCCAGAAAGTAAAGGTGCCTGCTGCCAAAGCTGATAGCCTGAATGTCAGTAACCTGAATGCCATCTCTGGAACATGCACAGGAGAAGGAAAGAATCATCTCCCAAAACTCACTGATCTCAACATGTGCACCATGGCAGCCATATGCACGTATATACATCCACAAAAATGCATTCCTACATATACACATAGTAAATAAATATATAGATACAAATTAAGGAAAATTTACCAAGAAGAAAACTCAGACAAGACTGACTCACAGTCAGGCCTAGTAGCATAGATCTGTAATCTCAGCTATTCCCCCCAAGGCTGAGGCAGGATCACAATTTCAAGGCCAGCTTGGTTAACTTAATAAGACCCTGCCTTAAAAATCCAAATGGAGGGGGGCAGGGGATTAAGAATTAGTCTGGGATGTAGCTCAGTAGCAGAGTGCATGAAGACTTGCCTTCTACCCCCAGCACAAAACAAAAACAGATTTTAAAAATGTGGATAGAAAAAAAGTTATTTTAAAGACCTGAGGTAAATATAAAGATATAGTATATCTCTATAATATATATCTTTATACAGATATATAATATATATCTTTTGAAGACTTGAGGTGAATATGTGTATATATATATATATATATATATATATATATATATATATATATATATATAATATATATATATATATATATATATATTATATATACACATATATATATATATATATATATATATATATATATATATATATATATATAAAATATAAAATAGAAATGCAATCTATGCTGTCTTAGAAGAAAATTATATCTGTGAGAATTAATGTTTGTTTTGAGACCATAGAAGAAAGGATTAGTGCTCTTCCTGCAAGCAGCAACTGTGACCTATTAAGATGGTTCCCTATTCTCTTGACCCAGAAAACCCCACAAAATCAATTAGGTTCAAACTTTCATGTTCAGTTTAAGAGCACCCAAGAAACTGTCCATGCCATCAAGGGTATGTATATCTTCAAGGCCACCAAGTATCTGAAGGATGTCACTTTAAAGAAGCAATGTGAGACGTTTCAGTGGTATAATGGTGGAGTCGGTTGGTGCGCCCAGGCCAAACAGTGGGAGTGAACACAGGGATGCTGGCTAAAAACAAGTGCTGAATTTTTGCTGCACAAGCTTAAAAATGAAGAGAGTGGTGATGAACTTAAGGATTTAGATCTAATTCTCTAGTTAGTGAACATATCCAGGTGAACAAGGCACTTAAGATGCTCCAACAAACCTACAGAGTTCATGGCTGGACTACACATACATGAGCTCCCCCTGCCATATTGAGGTGATCCTCACTGAGAAGGAACAGATTGTTCCAAAGGCAGAAAAGGAGGGTACACAGAAGAAGTGCTACATAACAAGATCATGTCTCAATATATATATATATATATATATATATATATATATATATATATATATATATATATATA
>LR753587.1:172741-212667 GCA_902729485.2 Mus minutoides | reverse complement strand
GGCGCCTCACCAAGCACACCAAGTTCGTGCGGGACATGATCCGGGAGGTGTGCGGCTTCGCGCCCTACGAGCGCCGCGCCATGGAGTTGCTCAAAGTGTCCAAAGACAAGCGCGCACTCAAGTTCATCAAGAAGAGGGTGGGCACGCACATCCGCGCCAAGAGAAAGCGGGAGGAGCTGAGCAACGTGCTGGCAGCCATGAGGAAGGCGGCGGCCAAGAAGGATTGATGAACCCTCCCCAATAAAAAAAAAACATGGCTCCTCCAAAAAAAAAAAAATAAATAAAATTAAAAAAAAAAAAAAAAGAGAGACTTTAAGCCGGGCGGTGGTGGCGCCTGCCTTTAATCCCAGCACTTGGGAGGCAGAGGCAGGTGGATTTCTGAGTTCGAGGCCAGCCTGGCCTACAGAGTGAGTGCCAGGACAGCCAGGGATATACAGAGAAACCCTGTCTCGAAAAAAAACCAAAAAAAAAAAAAAAAAAGAGAGAGAGAGAGAGACACTTTAAAATATGCATGATGGACACAGAAGTAGGTAGGCTAATTGCAGATCTTAACATACCCTCTGCTCCCTTAAGTCAAATGCCCCAGTCTCCTTTTCAGTTCTGCAGCACAACATCTACTGCAGACTCCTTTTCTCTTGGGCATTCATCTCCAGTTGATCACATCTATCTTCTTCTCCAAACATCCTTCCCTTAACTCCTTATTTGTCCCAGCACCCAGCTCTGGTAGAAAATCAATAGGCCCCTCCTGCCAATGAAGCAGGTAAATTAACTGAAGATTTTCACCTCTGCCTCCACTCTTCCAAGCTTCATTCCAGCTCTGTAACAGACTTCTGCTATGACCTGTTCTCACTCCATGTTCCGTTCCCATGAGAAACTAAGCAAGTGATGCAGGAACCATCCTGATTAACTCACTGTTGTGAAGACCTTCCATCAACCAGCACATCCCCATTACTAAGTCTGAGGTTCCTTGTGAAAGGCCCACCATAGGGAGACCTCCACTCAAGTCTAGGGATATTGGCGAATCCCCCAAGAACTCACAGGAGACCAGGCTTGATGCAAACCACACACAAGGCTTTATTCAGGGAAAGCCAGAGCTCTGGGGACAACTCGTATCCCGGAAGTGGATAGAGGAGTCGACCCTGAGGGGAAAGAGGACCCAGTTTTTAGTGTCCCTCAGAGGGGAGAGAAGGAGGAGGGGGAGTTGGGGATTTTCCTGATCTAACAATATCTATTCTTCCTAAAGAAAAATGGGTACAAAGAAAATGTCATGGGTACGAGGTAGATGGAATGGGTGCACAGAATGGGTGCACAGAGGTTTGTCATGCTCAGATACACAGGTGCAAAGTGAAATTCTTACCACAAACACTTGGCAGTGAGCTGTAGCAGTTGGTAAATACATGCATTCAGAAAACAGTAGGGGGGCAAGTACACAGGTTCAAGAAATGTTCAGACTATTATGTTCAGCTATGTAAAGGCTTTCTGCTAATAATGAAATCTCTTTCCCAGTTTCGGGGTCTTTGTGACCTGTTACATTTTTCTCAAGATCTTTCACTTGGAACCCCCAGTGCTCATACCCATAAGGACACCAGAAGATTTTTATACAGACAACATTAGCCACCACAATCGTCCAAGAACCAGAGATGAAAGAGGAAAGAGAAAACAAAACACCCATCCAACAAAGATAAGACCAAATATCACCTAGAAATTACAATTTTCCCAGTCCCAGATGCCCAGACATCAGTGTAAAAACATAATCAACAACAGTCAGGATAATAAGTTTCCACTTGAACCCAGCAAACCTACCACAGCAGATCCTTACTATTACAATGTGGCTGCCAGTGGCCACAGGTTACTGAGTTCCTGAAAGGAAAGCTGGTGATGGACGGGAAGGATAGCGAGAGAAATAGCAAGCCAAGACAAAGTTCTCTGATCAAGGCTCAACTTTAATTCTAGGGTCTCATTTTTAAAGGGGGGAACCCATGCCAGGATCTCATCTCTTTGTCAGGATCTCATCGGCAAAACAAGCTCAGCGGCTCAGCAGGTAGTGACTTCTTGCAGGAAGCTACAGGACTTTACCTAGGTCAGAAGATTCCACCCTAGGTGGGCTAGCTGACTGTGGCAGACAAAGTCTGACTCAGCCTGCTCAAGGCTAGGTGCAGGGCACAATTCCTCCCTTTTTAATTTATTAAAAATTAGCTGGACTAGGGCATAAGATGTACTTTTTTTTTTTTTTTTTTTTTGGTTTTTCGAGACAGGGTTTCTCTGTGTAGCCCTGGCTGTCCTGGAACTCACTCTGTAGACCAGGCTGGCCTCGAACTCAGAAATCCGCCTGCCTCTCCTTCCCAAGTGCTGTGCTGGGATTAAAGGCGTGCGCCACCACGCCCGGCCAAGATGTACTTATTATGCTCCATGGTCCTGCCTGGGAATTATGATGGCTGGCGGCCACATCTGGCTTAGATTTGAATGTCTATACTCTTTCTGACCTGCCCCAGAGAACACGCAGTTTGTTTGTGTTTATTTGCACCAACATGGCATTTTAGTGTTTATTATGAACAAACACAGCCTTGTGGCACATGCTTCTGTCTTAGGTTGATAAGAGTCACAGAATCATCAGTGCCCTGTTTTGGATGCTGGTTCTCATAGCACACCTTTTTCCCATTCAGACCAAAGCCACAATATGCACTCAATGAATTTCTTCATAGCAATGAATAACTACCATCTGAGCTGTGCTGAAGCTGAGCCTTTAGGAAGGTATCCGATCTGCTTAAAATACAAAGTCAAAGGTCAAAAGCAACAGGATTAAGGTTGTCTGTGGGGGAATGTCTGAAGCACTCAATTCAGTTGTGAATTAGCAAGGATCACACCCAAGGTCTAGGTGGCTTTGAGAATCAACAGAAAAAAACTTACTTCTCAGGAAATAGTGGAGGCTATGCTTCAAGTTAACACAGCTGGCTGATAAAGACTTTTAGCTATCTTTTTTTTTTTTTTTTTGATTTTTCGAGACAGGGTTTCTCTGTATAGCCCTGGCTGTCCTGGAACTCACTCTGTAGACCAGGCTGGCCTAGAACTCAGAAATCTGCCTGCTTCTGCCTCCCAAGTGCTGGGATTAAAGGCGTGTGCCACCACGCCCGGCTGCCTGGTACAGTTCTTGACTGCAGCCAAATGCCTGTTTAGAATTTTCCAGTCCCATTTTCTACTGTCAACCCCTAGCTACTATCAGTGTTGGACTGACTCTAACTCGGACTAGCCTGTATCCTTTTTGCACCCTTGCAATTAATAGCCTTCAAAAATGAAATTTATAGCCCTAACAATGCTGTATGATGCTTACTATGCAGAATACCATCTTGTTCTGTTTGCTGTGGAGGCCCACCAAGACAGTGTCCCTCAGTCGGTCTTTCTCTATTCAGATCCCTCCTTTGGTAGCCATCTGTACCGACCAGTGGCCACAGGTTACTGGGTTCCTGAAAGGAAAGCTGGGGATGGATGGGAAAGATGGCAAGAGAAATAATGAGCCAAGTTCTCTGATCAGGGATCAACTTTAGTTCTAGGGTCTCATTTTTAAAGGGGGGAACCCATCCCCCTCTATGCCAGGATCTCATAAGGAAAACAAGCTTAGCAATCAGCAGATAGTGGCTTCTCACAGGAAGCTGCAGATAGCAGGACAATTGACTTTACCTAGGTCGGAAGACTAGACTAGGAAGACCCTAGGTGGGCTAGCTGACTGTGGCAGACAAGGTCTGATTCAGCCTGCTCAAGGCTGTGGGAAGGGCACATTGCAACATGGCTGAAGCACAAGAAGAAGGCCTTAAAATAGGCCTTATGAATATGGTAGAGACACTTAAAGAGGAAATGATTAAATCCCTTAAAGAAATCTGTGAAATACAAACCATCAGTGGGAGGAAATAAATGAAACCTTTGAAGACCTGAAAATAAAAATAGAATGAAGAAAATCCAAACTGAGGGAAATCTGGAAATAAAATTTTAGGAACCCAAAGAGAAAGCACACTTCCAATCTTGACTAACAGAATACAAGAGATGGAAGACAGAATCTCGGGCATTGAAGACCTGACAGAAGAAATGTATGCATAAGAAATGGTGGTGGCACACGCCTTTAATACCAGCACTTGGGAGGCATAGGCAGGTGGATCACTGAGTTTGATGCCAGCCTAGTCTACAGAGAAAGTTCCAGGACAACCAGGCTTACACAGAGAAACCCAGTCTTTAATAACTAGCAAAGGGGGAGGGAAGGGAAAAAATGGATATATTAGTCAGAGAAAACGTCAAATCTAAAAAATTCCTGGCACTAAACATTAAGAAAATCTGGGACACCCATAAAAAGATTAAATTAAGAATAATAGGACTAGAGGAATGAGAAGGAACACAGGTCAAAGGCACAGAAAAATAGTTTCAACAAAATCATAGATGAAAATGTCTCTAACCTAAAGAGGATGATGCCTATAAAGGTACAAGAAGCATACAGAGTAGCAAATAAATTGGACCAGAAAAGAGATTCTCCACAGCACATAACATTCAAATCATTAAACATACTCGACAAAGAAAGAATATAAATGCGGCAAGGAAAAATGACCAAGTAACATATAAAGGCAGACATATTGATTATGCTTGACTTCTCAGTGGAGACTCGGATGTGCAGGAGCCTCTGAGACCACAAATGCCAGCCCAGACTAGTATACCCAGCAAAAAGCTCAATCACCATAGAGAAAATAAAACACTCCACGATAACACTAAATTTAAGCAACATCTATCTACAAATCCATCCCTACATAAGATACTAGAATATAAGAAAAAACAAAAAACAAAAACAAAAAAAAAAGAGAGAAAAAAAAAGATACTAGAATAAACTCTAACATAATGAGGTAAACTACAAGAAAACTCAGGAAATAATCTCAGACCAGCAAAACCCAAAGAAGGGAAGCTACACACACACACACACACACCACTATCACCACAACCAATACCACCACTAACAATAACAGGAATCAACTATCATTGTTATCTCTCAACATAAATGCTCTCAGTTCCCCAAATCAGACTAACAGGATGGATGTGCTTCTTGTATACACAGAAAGACTGAAATCAGTGTAAGGGTTACTTGGGAAGATGGGAAAGACAAATATGATATGTATTTGCTTTTATGTAATGCTAAGTGGTAAGTCACTGATAACCAAGCTATATTCCATAAAACTACGGAGGGTCAGCATAGAATAAGGAACTAAAAAGAACAAGTAGTTTTTGTTAGTAAAGGGAAATTGAATAGTTCTGGATGGATGGGGGTGGCTGGAATGGAAGGATCAAGTGGGGAGTGGTTGGGGAGAGGGGGTTGTAAGAGGGAATAGGGGAAAGACAGCTAAGTAAGGGGAGAGTTGGCTAATTTGAGGGACATTTGAGGGTTAATATAGAAATCTATACAGGAGAAACTTCCTAAAATATATACACATATCAAGGCCATCTAAATTAAATCTTCAAAAAGTTGGGGAAGACATGTCAGAAGCCATCTAGGAAGGGCTATGGCAAGCAAGTGAATTTTCTGGAGATGGCCCATCATTTTGCATGGCTGTAATGGGTGTGCTCTGAGATGCAGGGTCCTCTGGGACTTCATCCTAAGAATGCTTCTTGCTACTTTTGCCTTTCCTGCTACTATTACGTAGCCTAATGATTACTGGGCATTAGCCCACCCTATTGGGCAGATCTCTTGCAGAATCAATGTGAAAATGTACTTTCATGAAGTAATACTGTGTAAATGAATTGATGATTTCACAATACCCGATAATGATTTTATAGAATTTCTAGACTGACACAAGTAATCTCAAGCCCCTTATAGAAAAAAAGCTGCAAATAGATCTCTATAAACCTTCCTGTAACACTGGCTAATTGCACCAGGGGGAAAAAAGCAGGCTTGGAACAAATTTATGATCAAGGGAAACATCCCTTCTAGGTTAGGAATGAGGCCACTACCTGGTAACTAAAGGACATAAACTGAGAATGGGCAATTGATTGTAGGTGCAAGGACAGAAAATAAATGATGGACTAGTTTATCTATAAAAGACTTCAAAATAATAAGACACAAGGCAGATGATTTGTTTCTTGATAAAAAAGTGCTAACTTACAACATAAAAATTAAGCCAGGCGTGGTGGCACATGCCTTTAATCCCAGCACTTGGGAGGCAGAGGCAAGCGGATTTCTGAGTTTGAGGCCAGCCTGGTCTACAGAGTGAGTTCCAGGACAGCCAGGGCTATACAGAGAAACCCTGTCTCAAAAAAACTAAAACCGGGGCTGGTGAGATAGCTCAGCGGGTAAGAGCACCCGACTGCTCTTCCGAAGGTAATAAGTTCAAATCCCAGCATCCACATGGTGGCTCACAACCATCCATAATGAGATCTGGCGCCCTCTTCTGGAGTGTCTGAAGACAGCTACAGTGTACTTACATATAATAATAAAAACAAAAAAACAAAAAAACCAAGCCAAACAAAAAACAAAACAAAAACAAACAAACAAAAATTATTACTTTAAACTTATAGTGAACTTATGGAGCTAGTAACAAATAATGAATGTTTTAGTCAGATACTAGTCTTTTTTTTTTTTAAGATTTATTTATTATTATACATAAGTTCACTGTAGTTAACTTCAGATTCACCAGAAGAGGGTGTTAAATCTCATTATGGGTGGTTTTGAGCCACCATATGGTTTCTGGGATTTGAACTCAGGACCTTTGGAAGAGCAGTCAGTGCCCTTACCCACTGAGCCATCTCACCAGCCCCCGAGTCTTAATGGAAAGACATGTAAACAATTCTGCTGTAATTCCTTATGATATAATAATTCATGACATGAACTATTATCTTAAACTTATGAACTTATGGAATGTAAAAATGCTTAGAAAAACCATGTGATCAATTATCCTGAGAAAGTATAATAATTAAGAACAACAATGAAGAGGTGATATAACCCTTCTCTGCTTGATCCAGTATGGGTGTGTCTCTGTATATGCCTGACTTTGATTCTTTCTTTTTGTTTTTTTCTCCCTGGCTCACTGAGTTAAGGAATGCCACACATCTCTCCTGGCCAGTGAGAGGTCCAAGTCAAAGAGAGAAGATCCAAAGTAATTAATTTTCTTTCCCCAGGTGCTATCAGCAGGAGTTAAATTGCCAGAGGCCAGTGGCTTTTGGCCATAAAACAGCACAAAGTTACTTTGTCAAAAGTAAGCAGCTTTTTGCCCTGCAATCTCTGACCTTGGCTCTTACTGATACTGGGCTGAACTCCTGCATAGAAAGAGTCCCAAATAAAGCTTCCCATACTTGGATTGGGTTACATTTAACTGAGTTGTTTCCCAAAAAGGCTCCACAGGAATTCCCAAATAGCACAGAGTGTGGCCAAGACTAGGTTCCTCTCCACAAACGGTCATAAAGCACACATTGCTGAAGACAACACCTACACAGCTCACCAAACATCGAGATGTTGGCCTGGTGCCTATATAGAGCCTTCATGTTCCAGTGACTTTGGTACGGGAAGGTAGTCTGCAGGCTTCCAAAAGAGAACAATAAACACAAACCTAGCTATAAAAGCTGCAAAATATGCTAGATGGCACAAATTTGTGGGAGTAATCAATCAACTACTGATTTGACTTAAGGACTACACTATACCCATCAGTATTTGGGTGACAAAGAACCTGATACTAGATAGCCCAAGGATCTAAGGTAAAACCAAATAATACTGGTCAAAAAAAAAAAAAAAGTAATGGTAAAGTGACCTCTAATGACATTCTGCTACACTCACAGATCAGCGCCTTGTTCAGCTATCATCAGAGAAGCTTCCCCCTGCAGCAGATGGGAACAAACACAGAGACACAGACAGAAATTACAGAGAGGCCTTGAAACACTCAGCTCTAAAGGAAGGACTTAGGGAGGGGAAGCATATGATCAAAGTATACTTATATTTAAATGATGTTTTAAATAATACATAATATAAAAACAAACCTAAAACAAAATCAATGGCACATAAATGTTTTTGTTTATAAATGACATACCTCAGTCCTACGATGTGATTAGCTGAAACAAATCACTTATCTAGAATCCATAAGGCATAATATGAGGAGGTGTAATTCTCTGACGTCCCCAGGAGATGGAACTAATAAATATCTGAGATGAGTAAGATAGCTCACTGGGTAAAGGTGCCAAGGCTGACGACCTGAATTTGATTGCCAGGAACAACATAGCAGAGAGAACCAACTATCAGTCCTTTGATGTCCACACACACAACTAAATAAAATATAATGAAACAAAGAAGCAGTTACTGGTGAGGATAGGAATCCCACAATGAATGTCACTATATATTGAATGCTCATGACTGTTTTGTCTTTTCCATCCCAGATCATAGGTCTTGTTTTTACCCTCGTAGAACAATTTACAAATATATAAATAAATAGACCTACAGATAATGAAACTCCCAAATGACACACATATCTCTTTGTTACCTACACTATATCTAGTAAACACCTGAAAAACTGTTGCATAAAACCTGGAAAACTAGCCGGGCGTGGTGGCGCACGCCTTTAATCCCAGCACTTGGGAGGCAGAGGCAGGTGGATTTCTGAGTTCTAGGCCAGCCTGGTCTACAGAGTGAGTTCCAGGACAGCCAGGGCTATACAGAGAAACCCTGTCTCGAAAAACCAAATAATAATAATAATAATAATAATAATAATAATAATAATAATAATAATAAAACCTGGAAAACTGGCAAGGTTCTTGTTTATTAGAGGGATGTGACTTTATAGTGTTAGTGGCTGAGAAAGACAGAACAAGGCATCTGATGTAGGCTTCTTCCTCTTTGCCTTCTTCCCTGCAAAACAAGAAAAGGATCAGAAGGTGTGGCCTTGTTGGAAGTATGCCACTTTGGGTCATCTTTGACGTTAGCCTGTCTGCTTGCTGCCATGTTCCCCACTGTGACGATGGACTAATTCTCTGCAATCTTAAGCAAGCCCTCAGTTAAATGCTTCCGTTTTACCAGCTGCATTGGTCGGGGTGTCTCATCACAGCAAAAGGAAAGTTACTAAGACACAAACTCTTCCCAAGCTTGGGATGTTCATACATGAACACATTTAGGTTAAACTGCCTTGAATAATAACTCTTAGCACCCTTGTCCTTTCTGGTATCTTACTAACTCAAATGGACACAATGCAGAAATGACCACCACACCAAGCATCCAAGAAACCAATATTCCAAAATCCAAACAAATCCAGTTCTAGTCTATGAGTGGATACATGCCTCTGCTTTGCTATGAAGCATGTGCACATGTGCCTGAGTTTTTATGACCTAAATGTGCATCAATGTAAATGTGAAAGATCCTGAGAAAAATGTAACAGTTCACAAAGACCCTGAAACTGGGAAAAGAGATTTCACTATTAGCAGAAAGCCTTTACATTGCTGAACATAATAGCCTGAACATTTCTTGAATCTGTGTGCTTGCCCCTACTGTTCTTTGAATGCATGTATTTTCCAACTGATATAGCTCACTGCCAAGTGTTTGAGGTTTGGTTCATGGATTGAGATACAGCTCACTGCCAAGTGTTTGTGGATTTCACTTTGCACCTGTGCACCCGAGCATGAAAATCTTCCGTGTACCCATTTCTTCTGTAGAAAGAGTGGATATTGTCAGATCAGAAAAATCCCCTACTCCCTCCTCCTCCTTTCCCCCTTGAGGGACCATAAATATCCGGTCCTCTTTTCCCTCAGGGTCGACTCCTCTATCCACTTCCGGGTCATCCCCAGAGCTCTGGCTTTCCCTGAATAAAGCCTCATGTGATTTGCATCAAGACTGTTTCTTGTGAGTGATTTGAGGTGTCGCCTTTCCTGAGTCAGAACGTGGGAGTTCTCACATTGTGGGTCTTTCAAATGTATTTAAATGCTACATTGTATGTGATAGATTATTATGAATTATATATAGAAGCCACTGATATGGAATCATCTCCAAAATATTTTAAGAGAAAAGAGGTATAAAAGGGCATTTATTGACCTTTTCCCTTCTTTTTTAGTTTTTGGCCTCAAACTTAAGATCCAGTCCATATGTAGGGAGAAACACCACAGATACGAATGGATACAGAAAGAAATGCATATAAGTAACACATACACATGGAAAAACACAGAATCAAAGAGCTACACACAAACGTCCATTTTCCTACCTCAACTCCTAGCCTCTACCTCTGAGCTCTGGGATTACAGGCATCTGACATTACACTTGGCCCAAAACAGATTTTATATCCCATCATTTCTTTAAAATGTACATGAACATACACACACACACACACACACATACATATACATATATATGAATATACATACATTTTGTATCTTTAAAACAAAAAAAAAACCATCAATGAATGTTGCTATAGAATATAGGTGAGATATATTTTTCTTTTTTGTTTTTTAATTTTATTTTATTACATGTAAGTACACTGTAGCTGTCCTCAGACACTCCAGAAGAGGGAGCCAGATCTCGTTACGGATGGTTGTGAGCCACCATGTGGTTGCTGGGATTTGAACTTATCACCTTCGGAAGAGCAGTCGGGTGCTCTTACCCGCTGAGCCATCTCACCAGCCCCCTATATTTTTCATTTAATGTTGGATTTTTACTCCTTGAATTGTTAAAAATGTGTATGCATTTCTCCACCAAAACACTACTACCTAAATGTTGTGGATAGCCCTGGGGCTAATTATAAATGATGTTAATTCTGTTCTCCAGCTAGTGGTAGTGAACGANCTTTTTTTTTTTTTTTTTAATTTTTATTTATTATATGTAAGTACACTGTAGCTGTCCTCAGACGCTCCAGAAGAGGGCACCAGATCTCGTTACGGATGGTTGTGAGCCACCATGTGGATGCTGGGATTTGAACTTATCACCTTCAGAAGAGCAGTCGGGTGCTCTTACCCGCTGAGCCATCTCACCAGCCCCAAATTTTGTTTTCTTAATTTAGCAAAATCAAAAATCCTTGTTACAGTCAATACTGATAAAAGTGAAGAACTTTAATAGTGGAAGAACAAATTGTCAGAGAGTAATTTGGCAATGTTCATAAAAGAAAAAAACGAATATTTTATGATCCAGCAGTCACCCTGCCCTTCAGGAGACCGTTAGTGTCCACAGGAACTTAGCACATCCGCCTGGAGTCAGACAACTTGGGTTCAATTCATTTCCTGACACTGACAGGTTTCTTTCTTCTAAAAATAAATTTTTTTATTTTAGTGCATGGATGCTTCATCTGCATGTATATTTGTGCTTGCCTGGTGCCCATGGAGGCCAGAAGTGGATGTCAGATCCCCAGGAGTTGGGAGTTATGAGACACGGCTGGCTGCACGTGGTGCTGGGACTTATCCAACCAGCTGCCTCTACTCTCCAGACCCAACAGATTCCTTAATTTTGCTGGACTTAAGTTTCTTCATTTAGAAAACAGACATCATAGTAATATATACTTCATAGTTTTCTGGTAAGAATAATACATGCTGTTGAAAGATCCTGAGAAAAATGTAACAGGTCACAAAGACCCTGAAACTGAGAAAAGAGATTTCACTATTAGCAGAAAGCCTTTACATAGCTGAACATAATAGCCTGAACATTCCTTGAATCTGTGTGCTTACCCCTACTGTTCTTTGAATGCATGTATTTGCCAACTGATATAGCTCACTGCCAAGTGTTTGAGGTTTGGTTGATGGATTGAGATGCAGCTCACTGGCAAGTGTTTGTGGTAAGAATTTCACTTTGCACCTGTGTATCTGTGTGACAAACCTCTGTGCACCCATTCCATCTACCTCGTACCCATGACATTTTTTTGGACCCATTTTTCTTTAGAAAGAATAGATATTGTTAGATCAGGAAAATCCCCAACTCCCCCTCCTCCTTCTCTCCCCCTTGAGAGACCATAAAAACTGGGTCTTTTCCCTCAGGGTCGACTCCTCTATCCACTTCCCGGATACGAGTTGTCCCCAGAGCTCTGGCTTTCCCTGAATAAAGCCTCCTGTGATTTGCATCAAGCCTGGTCTCCTGTGAGTTCTTGGGGGCTTTGCCAATATCCCTAGACTTGAGTGTAGATCTCCTTACGGGGGTCCTTTCACTGTAAATTTATAATAAAGAACTATTTAGCTGGGCGTGGTAGCACACGCCTTTAATCCCAGCACTCGGGAGGCAGAGGCAGGCGGATTTCTGAGTTCGAGGCCAGCCTGGACTACAAAGTGAGTTCCAGGACAGCCAGGGCTATACAGAGAAACCCTGTCTCGAAAAACAAAACAAAACAAAACAAAACAACTATTTACTTTGGGTTTTCTGAGAGAGCATTTCTTTGTGTAGCCCTGGCTTTCTTGTAAATCACTCTGTAGACCAGGCAGTCCTTGAACTCACAGAGAACCACTTGCCTCTGCCTCCTGACTGCTACAGTCAGGTTATACAGAGCTTTTTAACAGACAAACTTGAAGGCAAAAAGAAATTTAAAATGTCTTTATTTTTTTACATAATACTATTATCCATTAAAAAAAACAAATGTCTGTCAATTTATTAAGCTTATCTGGAAAAAATCATCTCTCTTTATTACATACTGACATGATACAGAATGCAGATGTAAAGTCAATTGAATAGACATCATTAAATAATTACACATATTCAACCTTGGATAAATGGTTAAAAATATAGACTGATGTTAACAGGGGGAACATGGCAACTCCATGAACACCATGGCATTAACAGACTTGCTTATAGTGTTTCCTGCCAACAAATTCACTTTCTGTGAGTCTTCAAACTCCCAATTCCAAATCTTCAAGCTCTTGGAGAAGGGCTGTCTCTTTTTGAATTTTCTCCAACTAGAAACATTTCAAATAATAATGTTAAACAGAAAATAAATATGGACATGTATTCAAGACAATATAAAGAATAAATTGTAGAGATGCAACATTCTTCATTCTCTTTTTTTTGGGGGGGGGTAGTTTAGAGACAGGGTTTCTCTGTATAGCCCTGGCTGTCCTGGAACTCACTCTGTAAACCAGGCTGGCCTCGAACTCAGAAATCCGCCTGCCTCTGCCTCCCTAGTGCTGGGATTAAAGGCGTGTGCCACCACGCCCAGCTGAGATGCCACATTCTTATACTTTATCAGATTTACTGGTAAACCCAGATTAGAAAGCAGTTCTGCCAGGTCTTTGTTAAGCACTCAGGGCAATGCAGAGCTGCCTTGCTGTCCCTTCCAGTGCAGGATTTCCTGCATCTATTTGCGCTTACAAGTATAGAGAACAAGAAGACGGGAAAGGCCAGCAGGGTGGTGCAGCAGGCAGGGGGAGACTCTTGTTATTCACCTAACCCAACAACTGTCTGTCAGTACTTTTACAGTGACAGCATTAGGAGCCCTTGGGAACAGTGACTCAGCACCATGGTCTGGACCAGTGTGCATGCATACTCTTTCTGACTGAAGGATTGCCTGTATTAAACAGGACAGGGTGTTAAGGACTATGAACCAAAGGGAAAGTGAGGGCTTACCTGATTTTTTTCTAGCTGTTTCCCGGCAGCTGCCTGCTCCTTCAGCTGCTCTATGGCTTTCAGTTTCTGTGAAATCAAATATGGGGAAGGAGAAGGAAGAAAGAGTTACTTTCTATTGCAGATTCTTGTATTAACAAGAACCAGACTTCATTTCTTTCAAAAATGGTTTGCTAAAATGCAAGGATAAATTCCTGTTAAAAGTTAAATATAAAATTATAGTTTAAGGGGGTTGGAGAGATGGCTCAGAGGTTAAGAGCACTGACTGCTCTTCTGAAGGTCCTGAGTTCAAATCCCAGCAACCACATGGTGGCTCATAACCACCCGTAATGAGATCTGATACTTCTTCTGGGGTGTCTGAAGACAGCTACAGTGTACTTACTTATATATAATAAATAAATTTAAAAAAAGATTTAAAAAAAATTATAGTTTAAATACATGGGGCTGGGTAAAACAGGTTTTGCAAGTTTTTGTTGTTTCATTATTCCGTGTGGGTGTGTGGAACCTAGACTGCAGGACACACACGGAGGACGGGGGAAGCTCTGGAGTCTCTTCTCCCTTTCATCTCTCTGGGAGTTTTCAGAGCAGACTTGGGTTGTCAGGTTTGCTCCTAAGTTTTTCATTGATGCTTGAGTGTCCAGGTGTGGATTCATAAGTATAACACAAATGCAGCATCTATTTCAGCACTTCACGGTAGCTGAGTAGTATCTTTGAATTTAAGAGAAGCCTCACCCCCAGACCTGCCCTCATACACCATAAGTTTCCTTTTATGTGTGTGTTCCTTAAAAACAAACAAACAAACAAACAAACAAAAAACTGGAATAAAGTATCTATTTGATATAAGGTATTTATCTCACTTAATAAATAACATATTTCTTGTAGCTAATGAATGCTGAGGTAAATGTTCCAGGCTGGGGATGTGGCTCAGTAGAAGAGCGCTTGCTTAGCGTGCATGAGCGCTGGGTTCAATCCCCAGTCTCACAGCTTTCCCTGCACAGATGTGATCCTATTATTCCACATTACTTCAAAATTAAACACTCTAAGTCGGTTCAGATATTAAAGATTAGTGAATGGAAATGAGCTGAGATCTTTTCTCAATTACAATGTTTCTATAGAAGGAAGCAACACTGAGAACTGTTAGCAAATTATTTTTTTTTTTTGGGGGGGGGTGTTTCCAGACAGGGTTTCTCTGTGTAGTCCTGGCTGTCCTGGAACTCACTTTGTAGACCAGGCTAGCTCGAACTCAGAAATCCGCCTGCCTCTGCCTCCCGAGTGCTGGGATTAAAGGCATGCACCACCACCACCTGGCTATATCCGCTTTTCATTCAAGTCTCACCTTCTTTAGATTCTTAATTTTTTTGTCTACTTCAGGATCACCCGAAGTAGACTGGGTGACAGTGTTCCGTGGTGCACTCTGTGGCACAGGAGTAGGAGCCACATCACTTCTTGCTTCCTAAGGGAAACCAAATTTGCACAGTTATTTAATCTTCTAGGTATCCGAGACAGATCAGTGGGTAAAGATGCCTGCTCAAGCCCGACTACCTGAATTCAACCCCCGGGACCCACATGGTGGAAAGAGTCCTGACTCCGAGCATGGCCCGCAGGAGCTGTTTCTCTCCTCCCACTCTGTGGACTCAGGGATCAAACGTGAGCCTGACCTATTAAAACATGTTTCTAGAGATGGAATACACTAGGTGCAAATGGGAACAATCATGCTTTAATTTCAAAATTTAGAAAAATATAATGTAATTGTCCTCTTTGAAATATAACTGGGATGCTCCTTGCCTGGTGTGACAGCTTGGAGTTGGTCCAGGGCCCACCAGGTGGAAAGAGAACTGACCCCTTAGGTCACCCTCTGACTTTACTGGGGTGCACTTTCCTCCAGGAGGGGAGGGAGGAGACAAACGGCCACAGATCTAGGAAAGCAGGACTGAAGGTCCCTCCCAGCTTCATAAAAGGAGTGAACTGCTAGATAAAGACTCTGACCAGCCAGACTAAACACAAGATTTTAGACACGGGAGCAGGCTTGTAGGTTTTATAACTCATCACCCATGTTGGGATGGGCTTTTCAGTATCTGAAAGGGAGCTGCTTTTTGAGTCATTCCTGCTCCTTAGAGGTAAACTTCTTACCCACAGTCCTGTTAGTACCCCCAATAAAAAGTTACTGGTCTGCCAAGTTGGACAATGGCACACCTGTTACTTTGGCTGTTGTGGGGTCCGTTTCCTGGGCTGAAGAGGCGTGTGCGGCATCTTCCCAGGAAAACTGTCATGAGACATCGCTCTACACTTGTCTGTGTGTCACAGGTGCTTGCTCAGACAAGCTCAACGTTCAGAACCCACATGACAGGGAGGAGGAGAGGGGACAGAAGCATCACACCCTGGCACCCACGCAGGGACTGGCTAGCCTGGAATATATAGCCCAGTGGCAGAAACAGGGACTGCCTGTTCAACAAGGCTGGAAGGCTGAAAGCTACACACATCCAGACTGCCACCACCCAAAATGATTAAGTGGTCATGGGTGCATGGACTAGTAAGTATTCTTAAGAGGTTTTATGTTCTCCACCATAAGAGGACACAAAAAGGAAGTCCTTCCCCAGAGAATGAGTACACCAGCATCTTGCTGAGACTCCAGCCACAAGATTTGTGGGTGATAAGCTTTTATTGCTTAGAAACTATCAACCTAAGGAAGGTATTTTGATCTAGTAAGTCTAAATAGACTAAAATATATGCTCTGTCTTAATCTCTAAAATATGGTTATCATGATCTCATCAACCAGATACTCTTAATGCAGCTGAACACAATATTACCATGAACCAATGAATTGTATCACTGTAATTTAGATCAATTATTACAAGTATATAAATGTTTTTTAAGTATTGTCTTAGTTGGGTTTTCATTCCTTTTCTTAACTTTCTTTTGGAGCCAAAGCCCTACCTGGCCTGGAGCTCATTATATATCCTAGGCCAGGCTGGGCTCAAACTCCTAACAACCCTCCAACCTCAGCCTCCCAAGTGCTGGGATGGCAGGTATGACTGCCATACCCAGCTTCTGCTCTCTCTTAAAACACATGTGCTTTAAGGAAAATAGACACTCCATCAAGAGTCTATAGTAGGGGGCTAGAGAGATGGCTCAGCATTTAAGAGCACTGACTGTTCTTCCAGAGGTCCTGAGTTCAAATCTCAGCAACCACATGGTGGCTCACAACCATCTGTAATGGGATCTGATGCCCTCTTCTGGTGTGTCTGAAGACAGCTACAGTGTACTCACATACATAAAATAAATAAAATCTTAAAAAAAAAAAAAAAAAAAAGAAGAGTCTATAGCAGGAAACACTACACAATCCCATTGAGAGCTCAGGTTTCAAGGTCAGGTCTGGCTTGTCCTCAAGGCAGTGCTACTAAGATGTCGTAGAGCCTTCAAGAAGTGGGCCTAAGAGAAGGTCTTCAGGTCACTGGGGGAATGCTCCTGGAGTACACTGAACTTCAGGTTTCTTCCATGACAATGCTACATGCCACCAGCCCACAGTAACAGAGCCAATCAATCATGCACTATAACCTCCAAAACTGATTACAAAGAGCTGAAGATGTAGGTCAAAAGCAAATCACGTGGCCACTTGCAAAGCCTTGGGTTCAGTCCCTAGCACCACAAAAAGCAAAATGGTGGTGGTAACTTCATGCTTGTAAGGCACAGGGGTACACATTTATCCTCAACACCTAGGGGGATAAAGAAGGAGGATCATGAATTCAAGGCCAGCCCTGTACTACAAGACAAGACCCTGTTACAGAACCAAACAGACTAAACCCTATGAGCCAAAATGAATGTTCTTTCTCCCTTTAAAACTTTATTATCCCAGGTACCACTGATGTTAACAGATGCAAACAGTTGCCCACTATATAAATACAGATACTTAGTCCACAGGCAGGCACAAAAGAAAGCTACCCAGCTACTTACAGCTAATTCCAACTACAATTTATCACATCATAACCATGTCTTTAGAAATATAATTGTTAGCCGGGTGTGGTGGCGCACGCCTTTAATCCCAGCACTCGGGAGGCAGACGCAGGTGGATTTCTGAGTTCCAGGCCAGCCTGGTCTACAAAGTTCGAGGCCAGCTATGGCTACACAGAGAAACCCTGTCTCGAAAAAAAAAAAAATGTCATGAGTTAAAGCTAGAGTAAGTTAACTTTTTGCTTCGGTTTGAAGAGATGGGTTTGAAGAGATCAGCACTCCACATACCTGTTTTGCAGCTTTTTTAGCCTCATGCTTCCTTTGATTTTTAAGGGCTGTTTTTGATAATGGCTTGTCGCTTCCTGGATGTGGCTTCATATTCTGGGGAGGTTCCTCTTCATGCTACAGAAAATGTAAAACAAGTACTTCTGAAGTGAAGTCCAAGGTTTGAAAAG
The DNA here is from genome assembly GCA_902729485.2 of Mus minutoides. NCBI lineage: Eukaryota > Metazoa > Chordata > Mammalia > Rodentia > Muridae > Mus > Mus minutoides. The sequence continues at coordinate 194,745 of LR753587.1, read as the reverse complement.
CATACACAAGAGCAAATTATGTACCTTTACTAGTATAAGATAATTTTATCCAAGTTACTCAAGAAACTGGAAAGGAATATTTCAAATCCATTACTAGAGTTAAAGAAGGACCTCCTGATTAGTTGATGTGTTTCCTCTCGTTACATAAGCCCAGGCAAAATTCACTTTTAGTCTGTAGAAAAAATAAAATTTGTCTCTGGACAAAATTCTTATAAGACTGAGTAACAACAGCTTCTCTGAGGTCTTTTTGATGTGATTTATAGCCTTTGATATCATTAGAAAGCAGCTACCTCATTTGTTTTCTTCACACCAGAATCATGTGACAGATCTTCACTGGTAAAGTCAAGTTGAAAGGTTAACCGATTTTGAAACAGAATATCTCAACAGGATTTGAGAGGCTGTAAGAATATTTTAGTCAAGAAGGAAGGATGCTGTTTTGTTTTTGTGCAAGCCAAAAACAAGATAAAAAATTTTATCTTTGAAAATGTTATCTACTTCCCTGGATACTTTATTACTAGTTTATTTAGCTTCTTTAAAAGGAACATTCCTAGGTCTCAGCTACATATGGTATAGACCCACATTTCTAAGACCCCAGGAAAAGTTGCTCATGCTTGGAGGTCTTTTTTTTTTTTGGTTTTTCTTTCTTTCTTTTTTTTTTTTTTTTTTGGTTTTTCGAGACAGGGTTTCTCTTTGTAGCCCTGGCTGTCCTGGAACTCACTTTGTAGACCAGGATGGCCTCGAACTCAGAAATCCGCCTGCCTCTGCCTCCCGAGTGCTGGGATTAAAGGCGTGTGCCACCACGCCCGGCTGAATGCTTGGAGGTCTTCTATTATTAACACCACCACAAAAAATGAAAGCACTCATCAGTGCTCTCCCCTGAGGTCTGAACTACTGTTTAAAAATATAGATGAATCTATCAATATTCAGAAAGGAGAGGAACTCATGCCTAAGACAATAAATGTGTTTTTATAAACCAACAGTGTTTGTGGTGGCTTGAATGAGAATGGCCCCCATAGGCTTATATGTTTGAATACTTAAGTCATCAGGAAGTGCGTTACTGGAGGTGGGCTTTGAGGTTTCCGGCCAAGTCTCAGTCTCTCTCTGTCTCTGTCTCTCTCTTCCTGCTGCCTGTGGATCTGGATGTAGCACTTTTAGCTACATGTCTGCCTGCATGCTGCCATATTTCCCACCATGCTATGCTTCCCATCAGGAAGGGAATGATCTGCACCCCTGAAACTGTAAACCAGCCTCAATTAAAGATCTTTTATAAGAGTTGCCATGTTCATGCTGTCTTTTTCATAACAAAAGAATATTAACTAGGACAGTATTTTAAAAATTAAGACAATTTCATATATGTATTCAGATCCATTTTGTCTTGAAAATCAACAAATTTCTTAGTGTGAACTGGCCTGAAGACTGATGACCTATGGGAACTCGAAATCTGCTGAACATCTAGCTGATCACCATGTCCTCCTGCCCACTACTGCCTTCTATCCCCAGCCTCAGCTAATTAGCATCTGAATTCAAGTCCTGAACCTATAAAGTACTATGTTGAGTTATCTTTTCCAGAAATTAAACAACTGTGAATCCAATACAACAGACTACTGCCATTGCTCTAAGGACCTTAGTGCTGAAGAGACTGCATATTTTGGTGTACTAAATAAGAGCAATCAACCTCAAGGTAGACAGGAAGTTTTCTCTCTGCTGGGGAGCATTCACAGGGCCAGACAGTGCTATGCAGACTGCTGGGGGAGAAAAAGACATTGTTGATCTTAACTAGTACTGTATGCTGCATGGTGTATGTAATGCTGAGTTTCCAGGCAAGATGTGCCTACTGTTGCAACAGTTGCATGCCTGTTACACAGTAACTGCTTTCTGATTGGATTTGAGGCTTGTTCTACAGAAGAGAATTTCATGCCTTGAACTGTATATCCTGGTCAAAAGTCCTGATACTGATACTTTGCTAAATAGTCATGTTAGCAAACTGCCTTTTAAATTTTTTTTCTTTTCGGTTTTTTCGAGACAGGATTTCTCTGTATAGCCCTGGCTGTCCTGGAACTCACTTTGTAGACCAGGCTGGCCTCGAACTCAGAAATCCACCTGCCTCTGCCTCCCAAGTGCTGGGATTAAAGGCATGTGCCACCACTGCCTGGCTGATGGATAATTTCTGAGCCACAATCCTTACTGAAGAATTACTGACAACTGACAGTTGCTAGGGAAGGCTTGAGGCTATGGCCATTGGTAGAGCTCCCATTTGCTAACAGATGGCCTCATACCTATGCATGTACAGAGCGTACTAAATGGACTTAAAGTGGTATTTTTGAAAAGACACAAAGTTAGACGGGGATATGAGGATAACTGGATGTGGAAACAGAGGGTGGATATGGTCATATCTCATTGCAAATGTGTAAAATTCAAGAATGAAGCCTGTGTCTTTTAAAGTGTAACCCCCTTTAATTAACCTTTTTATTGGCTTCATGCATAAGCTGCTCAGTATCTTCATCTTCTGTGGGCCTTAGTGATCTCTCTGCAGTATATCCTACATATGCACAAAGCAACATAATGTACATACAGAGCAACACAAACAAAGAGGAAAAGGTCTGCAGAGGGCCACACAGAGAACCACTTTGCTCTGTGTTATTTCTTACTTACCAGCTTAGAATTGGTGACTGGCTTATTTCTTAAGGCTGGAGGTCTATAAGCTGTTGCAACTTTAGGCTCCTCACTAGGCACTTCACTTGGAACTGCTTGGTACTTTATCGTTTTTGCTGGAAATATTCCATCCAAAAATGGCTGCCAAGAAACCTGCCATAATTCTCCATTTGATGGCACATCATACTTATGCAAGAGAGAGCCAGTATAATGCCAGATCTTATACCCATTATTAACACGTAACCTAGGAGCACATGTGGCTGTTAAGATATGCTCACCATCTGGGCACCAGGCAAAATATGTAGAATCAGAAGCCACTGGCTTTGAAATAAGCTTGTAGTTTTTAACATCCCATACTTCCATTTGTCCTCGAAGATTTCCAAATCCAGCCAGCACTAATATATGTCCATGAGGGCTATAGAAGGCTGCGTTGCGAGGACCAGTCCCAAAGTCAAACACAGGATCACACTTCAGGTTGAAAACTGTTGCTTTCGCAGGCATAAAACCATAAACAGCACAAAACTCAGTAGAACTGGAATTCCAAACTACATCATAAATTGGACCATTTTTTGCTGGAAAAAGAATATAAGATACAAATCAGCAGTTTAAAAGAAAGCCTACCAGCAGGCTCTAGTGGCAGGAGTTCCTCACTCCCACTACACAGTTCATATTTTTACCTTTTCCAACCAATTATGTTAAAATATATGGCTTGGTTTCATTTCCATTTGTTTAATTATTGTTATTTTTTAATAATTAGAAGTACTTTCATTTGATTTCTGGTAGATTGAATTCTCCTGTATCAGTCTCATTTTTGTTTGCAGTTATAAACTAGACATTATGGTAACTTGAGAAATTAAGAAAGCTTACAATTCTTGTGCTCATACATCCTTTGTTTGCTTCGTTACTTTTGGATTTTCTTTTCCCCTGAAGGAGCAGTTGGGACAGGGTCTCTTATAATTTGAGCTAGCCTATAAGTGAAGGTGATCTTGAATCTCTGATATCTCTGCCTCCATCTTCCAAATGTTGGGATTACAGTTATTCATTACTATGTTCAGCCCCTGTCAGCCTAATTTTTTTTCTTCTTACCTTAGTTAATAGATTCTTTTAATATAGAAATCCATAATATTTATGCATTACAAATTTATCATTTTTCTTAGCATTTTTGTCTTGCTTAGAAAAATCTTTTCTTTTTTAAAAGACTATATATATATATATATATGTATGTATATATATATATTTTTTTTTTTTCTTAGATATATCTATATGTATACTCTGTTACTGTCTTCAGACATACATCAGATCCCATCACAGATAGTTGTGAGCTACCATGTGGTTGCTGGGAATTGAACTCAGGACCTCTGGAAGAACAGTCTTAACTACTGAGCCATCTCTCCAGCCCTAAAAAATCTTTTTTTATAATTTCAAGATTATAAAAAAGTTTTCATATATTTTCTGTCTTAAAGTTCCTTTGAAATTTTATATATAATTTTGAGGAACAATTGGAATTTATTTTGGTAAGAAAAAAGTAACAAATTTACATTCCAAATGACCAGCCAATTTTTTTTTTTTTCCCGGGACAGGGTTTCTCTGTATAGCCCTGGCTGTCCTGGCACTCACTTTGTAGACCAGCTAGCTCGAACTCAGAAATCCGTCTGCCTCTGCCTCCCAAGTGCTAGGATTAAAGGCGCGTGCCACCACGCCCAGTGAGTCAAAAGTTTTAAAGTTTTTATTCCATAGGCCTTTATAGTTGATATGTTTCTTGGTATATCTTTGTTTAAATGGCTGCTGATTATACTGTGACTTCATTAATACAAAGACAAAATTCAGTGTCTTCTTTTGATCTGTTGTATGTCCTTAGTATTTCAGGTCTCTATTTTATCTAATTTCAGTGGGAACATGGGCTTTGGAGTATGGGACAGTTCTCTATTACACACGTTCCATTCAATGTGAACGGGTGACGGAGCTGCTAGAATGGACAAACAGTATACGGGGCTGGAGAACTGACTCAGTTAAGAGCTACTTGTTGCTTTTGCAGAAAACCAGAGTTCAATTCCCAGCCCCCAACTGTGACTCACAACCAATGTAACTCCAGTTGCAGGGATCCGGTGCCCTCTTCTGGCCTTCTTGAGCAAAAGGCATGCACATGGTGTACAGATATCAATGTAGACAAAAACACTCATATGCATAAATAAATAACCATAAAGAAATTTTTTAGGTAAAATCACTATTAGTCTATAGTTTATTAGCTTTTCAAAGTAAGAGGTGAACTGGTAACATGTTGGATTTAATTGTTTCTGCAGCTGTTACTAAACTCAGCACATCTACTTGCTGTGGTAGTTACTGCTTAGAGAACACTACAACAACCTCACCACTCACAGATTCTACTCCTACTGAAGCACACTGACTGGAGTCTGCCAAAGTCAGGCTTGCTTGAGGATGACATTAAGCTGCTCAATGCAGAAGAATTGTATCATAAACATTATGGTATTTGAGTTATTCACTGGTTAAGAATTTTGATTGTATTACCTATTATGACATTGAAACATTCTTTTTTATCATTTTACTGTTTTGAACCACAGAGAAACTGTTAAGGGGACTTACGTAATTGTACCACAGCACTTTCTCCATTTGTTGCAATGTAGTGCAGTGTTTGTTCTCCGTAGTAGGAAGCTCCTGTCTTATCAACCTCTGTACTGGCTATTACCAGCACGGCAGTAGCTATAACAGTAAAACAGTATTCAATTAGATTAAAAATAGAAGTTAAAGTCATCTATATTCCTTTATTTACACATATATGAATCTTAAATTAACATCTAATAACAAAAGTGAAAAATTATTCATCATACCTTTTTTATTCCACAGCATTGTAACTTTATCAGCTTTAAAGAAGCTTTTATTGGCCAGTGCTGCCTGAGGTCCAGCAAAGTTGGGATACTGATATAATCTAACAAATGAAGGTGCACCTTTACTTCCTGGGACATAAACTGCCACCTAAGATACACATGTATAAATCAGTGCTTAATTCCTAGAAGCAGATAAACTGAGATGATGTTTTTAGACAGACTTTTTAAAAAGAGAAAAAAACATATGTGCTATATAAATAAATAAAAGCAAGAATTACCTTATATGGTTGGGTTCCAGGTGATAAATTAAAGTCATTAACTTTTTGCAGATGTAATTTATTTGCAATTGTGTCTAAAATGAGAGGAAATGAATTAGAGATGGATAATAAATTAACAAAACTTATCAAGCTCTGAACTCATTATAAAAGGCTAGTATAACTACAAACTCTTTATGGTAGTTTCATAATAATGAGGCAGAGCACTCCAGTAAAAAAGCCAGACAGAATTAGGCTTGAATTCCATTCACTCATTTACTAGGTATGTGAACTTGAACAAGTAATAAGATGATACTAATTATTATACCACTTATTTCCTAGGGATTGACTTTAAGAACATAATGCCATACACAAGGTATATGCGCTCATGAATTATCAATCTCTATATTAAAGAAGTCATAGAGCCCATTAGATGGGAAAGATAGCCCTCAGCCTGCTAATGTAAACTGTGCTCATCATATAGAAATTCTGTATGATAAATAATGGTAAATATAGTTGGTACTGATTAACCAACCTATCCTAAGCAACAAGCATCTATGTTAACAAGCAACAGTGTTACCCTAGTTAATGGGATAGAGAGCTATTTTCTTTATTCAGTTTCAGATGTCAGGAAGTATTCAAATAAAGCACAAGAAACTATCAAACTTGAGATTTCCCCCTCTGTAGCAAACTAGGAAAGTGGGCATTAGTTTTGTCACCTTGATACAAACTAGAGTCACTTGGGAAGACTTCTTGAGGAACTGCCTCCATCAAATTAGACTGTAGGAAAATCCATGGAGCCCTTGATTACTGCCTGATGTGAGAGGACCCAACCCACTGTGGTGGTGTCACTTGATTCTAGGTTCTATAAGAACCCAAGGTGAGCCCTGGGGAGCAAGACCATAAGTAGAATTCTTCAGTCCCTGTCCCCTGGGTTCCTGCTTTGGTTTCATAATGGACTGGTAAGCTATAAGATAAAATAAACTCCTTCTCTAAAGTGGTCACAGGTAGAGGAAGCAAACTAGGACCCACCAAGAAGACAAATAAGCAAGCTAAGAAAAAAGCCAAGGGGGTAGGAGTATCAAAAGCAGGAAAATAAAGTGCATACTATGGTGTCTATAATGACTAGATGCTGCACAAAAGGATCCTACATGTCTTCTTTGGCATATACAAGCAAAATTACCAATTCTTATTTAAGTATAATAAAATAACAAATGTTTAATCACTAATTAGATGCTGTAGAGATTTAAAAAAGAAAACAGAATTATCCTTTCTTTATTCTGTTTTTTTTTTTTTTGCTTTTGTTTTTCGAGACAGGGTTTCTCTGTATAGCCCTGGCTGTCCTGGAACTCACTTTGTAGACCAGGCTGGCCTCGAACTCAGAAATCCGCCTGCCTCTCCTTCCCAAGTGCTGTGCTGGGATTAAAGGCGTGCGCCACCACGCCCGGCTTCTTTATTCTCAATGATTGTGTTACTGGTACTACCATTGGTATTTTTTTCAGAATACAGTGTGGATAATGTGGAACACAGCAAATAAATACTTAAGTGATTATGATATTCCCAAATCACTGTCTATGCTATACCAAAGCAAAAGGCCCCTTGCCATGGGTCAAAGGTACTATAGGTAAGGTTAAGTTAGACTTTGTAGTTTTAAAGGGCTGGAGATGCTTAGTGGTTAAGAGCACCCTCGCAGAGGATCTATCTGGGTTCACTTCCCAGCACCCTGTGCTGACATTCAACCATTAGTAATTTTAGGTCCAGAAGACTGAAATGCCCTCTTCTGACCTTCACAGGCACCACGCATGTGTATTCATACATGCAGGCAAAGTAATCATACATATAAAATGAAATATGTCTAAAGGTTTTTTAAAATCTTGCAACTTTTAAATGGAAGTTATCTGCATGAAGCAAAATATTACAGCCTCCGGAAAGAAAGAAAGAAAGAAAGAAAGAAAGAAAGAAAGAAAGAAAGAAAGAAAGAAAGAAAGAAAGAAAGAAAGAAGTGGAGAAGGGGAGGGAAAGTCTAGATACTATGATTACTATAGTGCATTGAAGCCTTAGAGTCAAGACTATAGTCTGCAAATATTGTTTTCCATGAAAAGGGACTCAGCTGGCTTAGAATATTAGCTGACTCTAGACGAATGTCAGGAAATATGTGAGATAATCCTAAAATATCTTATTATATAACAAAAACTCCATGTTCAATTAGCAATTTATACAAGACTGATAACATGTTAAATTCTATGATAAGAAATAAAAACAAACTTCAAATTACAGAAAAATATAAAACAAAAATGAGTGTTTGAAATAATCTACTGCTGGCCAGGTGTAGGGGTATCTTTAATCCCAGTGCTCAAGAGGCAGAAACAGGCAGATCTCCAAGTTCAAGACCAGCCTGGCAAACATGCCAGTTTCAGAATAGCCAGGGCTACAGAGAGAAATGCTGTCTCAAAAGACAAGCAAACTAACAAATAAATATAGGAACCCCCCCCCCCAAAAAAAAAAGAAGAAAAAAGAAACAATCTACTATAAGGGGTGAAAAAGAGATTGAGAAGAAACCTAGAGACTAAAAGAAATTTGAGAGATATTGCAATATATGAGAAATTCAGATCTTAAGTTTTAAAACTTAATAGAACATTTGCAGAAGTCTGAATAATAATCATATTATTTATGACAACTGTATGGTTAAGCATTAAAAACTTAACAGTCCACCCTAACTTTCAGTGATACATATTGAAATATTTGTTTGGTTTTAGCTTAGTAGAGACATGATAATTGAATAGATGTTAGAAGTTAAGACTAGCCATGGTTAACAATTCTATACAATAAAACACTTTAGAGCAAGTGTGTTAGTTAACACATGCCTTTAATATCAGCATTTGGGAGGTAGAGGTAGGGAGATCACTGTGAGTTCCAGGCTAGCCTGGTCTATACATCTACTTCCAGGCTAGCCAGGGCTACAGATTAGTCTTCCTGGAATTCACAATGTTGACTAAGCTGGCCTAAGAGATCCATACTTCTGCTTCCCAAATGCTGGTTAAAAGGCATGGGCTACCATAACTGCTGTGGCATACACATTTAATCCTAGAATTTGGGAGGCAGAGGTAGAAGGATCTCTTTGAGTTTTAAGTCAGGCAGAGCTGTGTAGTTTCACACTGTCTCAAAAATTAATCAATTAAGTAATTTAAAAATAAACATAATTTTTAAAATTATATTTCAGAATTTCAACAGCAAGAAAAGAATTATATTTTAATAGCTATTGTCTATTACCTAATAATACAGATAATATAAAAAGAAAATATTTATGCTCTAGAATCAGTGGCATTCACAAATTTACAAAGATTTGTGCAAATAAATATAAACAACAATTGTAATACATCTATGATGTCACTGAGGAAAGAAAAACTATATTCTTAGCATTAAAGACAAAACAAACAAAAAAACTTTTAAAACTGTATTTTAAAGTAGATAATAAGATTATTTAGAAAGTTTTTTCATACTAAAATTGTTGTTCTCAAAGAAGTGAACTTCGTTGTTAACATTCCGGGCACAAATAATTTCATCATCTGACCAGGAAGGGCACCTGTGTCAAAAGAAAAAAAAAATTGGAAAAAAATAGAACCATGTTAAAACTTATGATGCTGCTTAAGATCAAATATTTACACTATGTCTGCTACCAACAGTGCTAATAGTCTTATTAAATTGTTGTATCTTAAAAAAAAAAAAAAAATATATATATATATATATATATATATATATATATATATATATATATACACTATTCCTTCCTTTCTAAAGGCTAAAAGGAAACCCTGTCTCGAAAAAAAAAAAAAAGAATAAAATTAAAGACTAAAAGGGATAATATTTTAACTATAATATATTCTTATATACTTAAAAACCCTTAAAGTTCTATATTTTGGTCTAACTTATTTCCCAAGTCAATACCAGAGAAACATATATAATGACATCAGCAGTATACATCACTTTACAGGATATAGAGAGCTCAAAGGTTCTTACATAAAACCAGGATTCCAGAGGAGCTGAAGTCTTTTGTTGACCTCCAAGGTTAGTAAGCATACAAAAATAAATACATATATGCAGGCAAAAATATTCATAAAATCTAAAATTTCTTTAAAATTGTACTTTAAAGCATTTATTTACCAATTCTGCATTTTTTTTTGGATGAACGATTTCAAACATGCTCCAGTTTTCATGTCATAAAGCTGTAGGTTAGGCGTCCCAGCAGTGCCATCTTTAGAAGCTGCAACAAAAATATTTTATAGTGATTGTCTTTTAAAATTTGTTAAGATTTGACTCTCATAAAAATCTTGAATAGGATTAAGAATATTAAAAAAAGGAATTGCTTTCAATCAACTTTCTTCCACGTCGCTGGGCGTGGTGGAGCATGCCTTTAATCCCAACACTGGGGAGGCAGAAGCAGGCGGATTTCTGAGTTCGAGGCCAGCCTAGTCTACAAAGTGAGTTCCAGGACAGCCAGTGATATACAGGGAAACCCTGTCTGGAAAAACAACAACAACAAAAAAAAACAAAAACAAAAAAACAACCCACAACTTTCTTCCCTGTCTTTGTTATGGAGTTAGTCACTCATTGCTAAAAACATGTTTGACTAAAAGCCCCACATCTCCAAAATGATTAGTTCTGATGTTTTAAGACTTGAGAGATTTATTTATTAATTCTGACATATATTACAAGTCATGAAGGTTTGTACCTATAGATCATAAAAATAAAGTTATTTATGATTCTCAACAATGGGTTTTTGTTGTTGTTTTTTGTTTTTTGAGACAGAATTTCTCTGTATAGCCCTGGCTGTCCTGGAACTCACTCTGTAGACCAGGCTGGCCTCAAACTCAGAAATCCAACTGTCTCTGCCTTCCAAAAGCTGGGATTAAAGGCATGCGCCACCACTGCCAGGCCTCGATTATGTTTTAATTTACCTGGAAAAACAATATTCATGAGAATTCAAGCCTCTTGAAAGAATAAAACCCTGAGAGTGGGTCATTTTACCAACAATGAACATTATTTATTTATTTATTCAAAAACACTGTCATTGTTAAAGAATGGGTCCACCCCATCCTCTTTCTTTCTTTCTTTTTTTTTTTTTTTTAAATGAGACAGGGTCATATATATATATATATATATATATATATATATATATACATACACACTGGACTAACCTCAGATTGCTATGCAGCAGAGACTAACCTTGAACTTCTGATTCTGAGTACTGGAATACAGGCTGTGAAACCTCACTCAGTTTACACAGTGTTAGGAACAGACAGACCCAGGCCTATGAATGTAGACAAGCATTCTACCAATTGAGTCACATTCCAGGCTCTTAATGAAACGTTCTTACAACAGTCTCTATACACCTTTCCTATATAATGTCATGTAGAGCACAGCTATATAAAAGCTCACATAGCATTACCATCAGATGGCTTTACACTTATCAAAGTAGCACATTGTTTTCTACTCTTTTTGTCCTTGGTGACAAAGTCTCATTCTAGCTAAATCCATCTCCAATCCACAGTCTTCCTCTGGAATCATAGGTATTTAACATTACACACTCTGTCATAACAAACACTTCTTTGATAGTATATCTACTGTACTGTCTTTTCTTATAGTTGAGTAATTCATTATTATTCCAGATCTTTAGAAATTTTACCTAGCCAGCAGTTACATATTTTCTAAATTTTCTTTGCAGTTTTTCTTCTCCTTTATCTCATAACTTAAAACTTGTCTTCGTATCTTGAGGTATGTTATTTACAATCAATCAGGACCGAAAAGTATTAAAAGTAGGATTCCAGATATAACTCATTAGCTTTAAATTGGATATCATCTTGAGCTATTCATCTAGCGGGAACACAAGTCTCTTTAATGAATCATCTTCTGACATAACTTGTTTGTTCTTTGTTTGAGAGGTCTCTCGGTGTAGCTCTGGCTGTCTTGGTACTATGTAGACCCGGCTGGCCTTCAACTTAAGAGATCCACCTGCCTCATTAGTCATGTTTATATTCTGTATATCCATACTATGTCCATATGTTTCTACCCACACAAAAGCCTTCTTGGTTATTATATTTACTGCCAGAGGACACAGTGCTTTCAAGTATCCTTTGTTTTGCATAATGGAGTAGAAACATAGATGTAGAGATGGCAGCAATTTCGATAGCAAAAGCTGTAAGGAGCTTACTTAAAGTGAGAAAGTTAAAGTTCTTAATTATTTAATGTAAGCAAAGGCTGCACACTTACTGGTATTGTGATATCTTACTGGTATTGTGATATCTTACTGGTATTGTGATATCTTACTGGTATTGTGATATCTCAAACAGTCAAAGTTATAGTCACAGTACAGTAAGTACTTACTTAGTTAAAATGAAAAAGTGGGGGTGGCAGATGTAGCTCAGTTGGTAGAGTGTTTGCCTAGCATGCATGAAGCTCTGGGTTTAGACTGCAGCACCACGTGGATGGGGCATGGGGGTAGACACCTGAGATCCCAGCAGAGATGCAGAGAGGAAGATCAGAAGTTCAAGACCATTCATGATGGTTTAAGGGACGTGGCTCACTTGCAGTCTCAGTCATACACTAAGATCATATTCCCTGCAGATGGCTGGGTGTGTGTGTGGGTGTCTACTTGACCTTAAATTACCATCTTACAAAGTTATAAACCAAGTTTTTCTCCCTCCAAATATAATTGCTCCTGCTAGAATGTTTTTATGAGGAGAAAATACTTACTAGTGTAAGGCTGCCACGTTGCCAGGACAGTGTTAGTTGGTGAGAATTCAAGGCAAACTGCTTTTGGGAGGTCGAAGGAGTGCAGTAGTCCCTTGTTAGCGACATTGATTATATTTACTCTGGTTTCAAAAGAAAATACTTCAGCAAAATTGTTATAAAATTACCATTTTGTAACAGCCAGCACTAACCGAAACATCCATACCTCTTTTCAAATACAGAGCGCTTCCAATTGTTCACTTTTCATAACCACTTTTCAGGAAGTTTCAAGAAATACCAAGGCAATACTTTAACTTTAAAGAAAATGTAAGAGCCGGGCGTGGTGGCTCACGCCTTTAATCCCAGCACTCGGGAGGCAGAGGCAGGTGGATTTCTGAGTTCGAGCCAGCCTGGTCTACAAAGTGAGTTCCAGGACAGCCAGGGCTATCCAGAGAAACCCTGTCTCGGAAAAAAAAAAAAAAAAAAAAAAAAAAAGAAAATGTAAAATTCACCCCCAAAGTATTGAGAAATAATAGTACAGAATTAGCAGAAAGATCCACAAGTGATAGGACTTCCAATGGAGCCAGCACATGGCTAGGCTGCAGGAAAGCTGAGGATCATCAAGTCAAAGGGAGAATGGAGAATGGAGAAGCCCGCTTTCTAAATGTGAATACGTAGTTGTATTCGTTATGGAAATCTGTCTATTAAAATCTCAAAAGCAGTCCAACACATAGGCCTGTTAAGAATTATGGTGGTGTAATAATGACAAAATGGCAGGAGTCACAGAATCAAAGCAGTTCCCCATGGCTCCACGTTGCCTGCTTCCTACATAACCCCAGCAAAGGCCAAACCACTTCCTGTAAATCTATTTGAATCTTTACAAGCATCCTTATGTTGATTTTATAAACAAATTCACTTAGACTTAACTTAAAAAAAAAAAAAAATCAAAGAATTGATCTGATCAGCATATTAGTGATAAATGCTAGAACCAAGCTTTGGAAATCAGTTTGTCCTGACTTACTTTCCTATATTTAACTTCCAGGATCAAACTGCAGAGATGGCTCAGAGGTTAAGAGCAGTGGCTGTTCTTCCAGAGGACTCTTGTTGGGAGTGCCAGCACTCACAAGATAAACTCCAGAACCAGGTCTGATGGCTCTTCTGGCTTCCAAGGGCAGTACACACATGGTACACAGATGCATGTGTGGGCAAAACATCCATAACCCATATATATATGTAAATAAATATATAATTGAAAAGAAACTGAGTTGGGTAAAGTGGCACACGCCTTTAATCATAGCACTTGGAGCAGAGGCAGGTAGATCTCTGTGAGCTCCAGGCCAGCCTGGTCTACATAGTGAGTCTGAGGATAGCCAGGGCTATGTAGAGAGTCTCCGTCTCAATTTCAAAACAAAACAAAACACCCTTAACATTATGGCTAAGATTATAATGTTTATATATAATGGAAATATTTTATAGTTTGAGTCAATAACTTAAAAAGTGAATCAACTAATTTAACAGTCTTTAATGGTTAATTAATCACATTTGATCCGACTTTCAGAAGATTTTATAATATATTACCACTATAAAAAACCGTTCAATTCATATTTCCAGACTAATGCATATAGTTTTTTCTCCTTTGAAAAGCCTAACAGCATAACCATAATGTAATTGAAAACAACAAAAGAAAAATAAGCAACAAATGGTTGAACATTTTTTGATCTGTGAAATATTGTAGTGACTGTGAAAAATTCAAAAGAACTGGTTTTGGGGCTGGTGAGATGGCTCAGCGGGTAAGAGCACCTGACTGCTCATCCGAAGGTGATAAGTTCAAATCCCAGCATCCACATGGTGGCTCACAACCATCCGTAATGAGATCTGGCGCCCTCTTCTGGAATGTCTGAAGACAGCTACAGTGTACTTACATATAATAAATAAAATCTTAAAAAAATAAAAAAATAAAAATAAAATAAAATAAAGAACTGGTTTTAAGAAAAATATGACTATTTAAATATTTTCTTACAAGATTAACTTTGTAATCTGATACCTTATATAATATAAATTATACTAATCATTCTTTTGAATAATTTCTATGCTTCTATACATAATAAAACTAATACTAAAACTTTAGTTACTGATTTAACAGCAAAAATACAAAATATCTGAGTCTAAAGTTAACAAGTGAAAAAATAATTTTCTAAATGGTAGTGTAAATTTAAGAATCCTAACCAGTAATTTAGAACACTATTTCAAATAACTTTTCGTTTCCTCAGTAATAATTTTTCTCACAGTAATTTTAAAATTCTAAGTCACTATATAACTCAATTTATGACATATATAAAAAAATCTCAAAGATGTTCAAAGTATTCTCACTACACATGAAAATAAGAGACAGGCTTTATCAATGATAACCGAATACATGCATTTCTAATCATGCCAGCTATGGTCATATTCATGCTGCACAGAAAATTTTGACAAATGGACACTAACTTTTCTCCATTGCTCCAGGCAAACAATGTCCCATCCTTACTAAAAGTGTACACTTTGCAATTTCTTCCAGATTCTCTGAAAAAAGAAAAATTAAAAAAGTATTAGTAATATTTCTTAAAAATCTGATTAAAATGTCGATAATCAATTAATTCAATGAATAATTTACACAAATTTTAGAAAATATTCCAAAATGTTTTTGTCTATTTAAATATTTTACCTTTTAACAACCATTGTAAAGTATGCTAGAAACTGGTTTCATGCAAGCAGGAAAACCTGCAGGACTGTGTCCTGAAGTACTGAGTATGGTGCTTCTGTCATCAGAGCACTCAAGAGGCAGAGGCAGGCAGATTTCTGAGTTTGAGGCCAGCCTGGTCTACAGAGTGAGTTCCAGGACAGCCAGAGCTATAAAGAGAAACCCTGTCTTGAAAATTAGAAAAAAAATAAAAATTGAAAACATTTTAAAAAGCCTCTATAGACTCATGGATTTGAACATTTAGTCATCAGGAAGTGTCCCTACTTGAGAAGGACTAGGGGGTGTGGCTTTACTAGAGGAATTGTGTCACTGTAGTTGGGTTTTGAAGTTTCAAAAGTCCAAGAAAGGTCCAGTGTCCCTCTCTTCCTGTTGCCCATGGATCCAGATGTAAATGGTCAACTCCTCCTCCAGCACCAAGTCTGCCTGCATGCCACCATGCTAAAAATGGACTAAACCTATGAAACTGTAAGCAAGCCCACATTAAATGCTTTCTTTTATGAGAGTTGTAGTAGTCATGGTGCCTCTTCATAGCAACAGAACACTAAGACAGTCTCCAAAGAAGCCAAAACAATAAACTGAATGCTCATAGTGCAAAACTACCTGCATAACAAAACACTGGTAGAAAGAATGCTCTCAAAGACTACAAGGCCCCTGCATCTGAAAGATTGCACTCGCCCATCAATTTCTCTATGTGGAGATTTAATATGTAAAAACAGTAGAGGCCTTAGGAAATTAGTGGCTTCTGTAAGTCATCTGTAGAAATATGACCCGTGTCAACATTCTAGCAAGGAACGAAAACTCTAAGTACTGTAGCTCTCTACTGGAAAGGACCACTGTGAATCCATCTAATGACAAGAAAAACCTAGCCCAACCTAAGTATGTGAGTAAACATGAGTCTACTGGTGTAGTGACATTAAATGAGAACTTTGTGGCAAACAAAGATTTCAACTGCTAAGTAACAGCAAATACACCAAGAACTGACCAACACAGCCTTTTAAATAACACGACATCATTGATTTTCCTTAAGATATTTTTTTGCTTCTGTTTTCACAAAATGGTAGCTTATACTCACTTTACAGACAATGAAACTTACAAAATATTTTTCCCACAAAAATAACTATCACAGTACGACTTATTCTCCAACCTTAAGACATAAAATTTCTATTATCCTTATTGATTTCTCCCATATTTTAGCCTATTCCAACCTATTCTTATCTACCTTCCTCATTTTGACTCCATAATTATACCCTATTGTTATAAACATTGTTTATTGAGACAAAGTTTCTCCAGATAAAGTTTTTCTGTGTAACAGTCTTAGCTGTCCTCAAACTCACAAGAGATCTCTTGCTTTGCCTCCCAACAAAGTGCTGAGATTAAAAACTAATTCTTGTTGTTGTTGTTGAGGTTTTATTACTTTTGTTGAGGCCTGCCTCCTAGAATAGCATGACTATTTCATATTGTTGCTGTAATATGCTTGCCAGTCATTGATGCAAAAAATAACTTGACTGAGAGCAAAGTGATGCTGACCACATACCCTGTTATGTTCTGTATATTATGAGGTCTTTTAATCTTAAGAAGCCCTACAACCAGGCTGGAGAGATGGCTCAGAGGTTAAGAGCACTGACTGGTCTTCTGAAGGTCCTGAGTTCAAATCCCAGCAACCACATAGTGGCTCACAACCACCTGTAATAAGATCTGATGCCCTCAGTAGTGTAGTGTCAATAGCTACAACGTACTTACATATAACAAATAAATCTTTAAAAAAAAAAAGTTCCACACCTAAAGCTTCACTTAAGACCCATCAAATTGTCAATGTAACTGACCCATCAAAAAGGCAATATAAACTGTTATATCTAAAATAGTTTGAGTCAGGGCTGACCACCAGGCGGGCACTTCCAGCACCTGCATTGTGCTTTTTGTGGTTTTAGCCTTTGTAAGTTGACCCTGAGCTTTGTCCAGCACTCCGCTTTAGTCTGAAGCTGTTGCCCTGGTGGATAAATCTTTGAGTGTGTGTTCAATAAACCATCCCCGTGTCCATGTGGTTTGAACCCCAACAACATGTTTATAAGTGTTTTGCATGAATGCAAATCTGTACAATACATGCACACAGGGCCTGGGGAAGCCAGAAGAGGTCATCAGATCTCTTAGGACTAGAGTCTCAGTAGGTTGTAAGTTGCTGTATGAATGCTATGAACTGAACCATGGTTCTCTGGAAGAGCAGCCAGTGTTCTTAACCACTGTGCCAACTCTTCCTCCCTCACTCCTTTTCTTAATCCTGGCAAACAAGAAAATTTCTCTATTTCCATACAAATATATAGTATAACAACAGATGTAATTATAAATTACACAGATATAATTTGTTTATTTTTGAGACAGGGTCTCACTATGTAGCCTTGGCTGTCATGGAACTCACTATGTAGACCAGGGTGTTTTTTTGTTTTTGTTTTTTAATTATTTATTATATGAAAGTACACTGTAGCCGTTTTCAGACACACCAGAAGAGGGCACCAGATCTCATTGTGGGTGGTTGTGAACCACCATGTGGTTGCTGGGATTTGAACTCAGGATCTTCAGAAGAGCAGTCAGTGCTCTTAACCGCTGAGCCATCTCTCCAGCCCCCGACCAGGGTGGTTTTTAACTCACAGAGGTCTCCCTGCTTTTTCCTCTTGAGTGCTTGGATTAAAGGTGTGGGACTACCCAGTCAATACAATTTTTAAATAAAAACAATCAAACAAAAACTTTATGTAAATACAAAATATAGGCACCCATCGCCAACCTCAAATGCTAAAATCAACAAAACATCAGAGGCTGGAAAAGTGACTCAGCAGTAAGAACACTGGCTGTTCTTCCAGAGGACCCTGGTTCGATTCTCAGGACTACTCTGCTAAAGAGATCAGGCTACCTCATCTTCTAATATCGCCACTTGTTCTTAGACCCTAGAAGGGTGAAGGTAACACTTGAGCATGTTGTTTCTATAGTTACTATTCAAAGTGTGGGAAGGGAGTGGCTTTGAACACTAAAACATGCCATCTAGTACAGATGTAACTATAGGCTACGTAACTATAGGCTAGGTAAGTCCATAACTCAACTAAATCCCCACCTTGTTCAGACAGCTGGTACATCTTTGAGAGGCACTAGTCTAAACACAAAATTTCTTTCTGATTACAAAATTTTATTTCTGCAGTTACTAACAAATCCTAAAAGAACCTGTATTCATCAACTATATGGGTACTATAAGATGTGGGGTTTTTAGCCAAGTATGGTGGCATGTGCCTTTAGTGCCAGCACTCAGAATGAGTGCAGGCAGATCTCTGAGTTTGAGGAAAGCCTGGTCTACAAAGCAGGTTTTAGGACATTGAGTGCTACAAAAAGAAATCCTGTCAGGGGGATGAGAGGGTGTACAAAGAAAAAAAGAAAAAAAAAATTATAAGGTTTTTGTACTATAGAATCATAAGGCATGGAGGTGGAGAAACTTTTATGGAGTATTTATATTTAATATCTTTATTCTCCAGTATAATTTTTTTTAAAAAAGATTTATTTATTTAAACAAGAACACTGTTGCTGTCTTCAGGCACACCAGAAGAGGGCATCAGATCCCATTACAGATGGTTGTGAGCAACCATCTGGTTGCTGGGAATTGAATTCAGGACCTCTGGAAGAGCGGTCAGTGCGCTTAACCACTGAGCCATCTCTCCAGCCCCTCCAGTATAATTCTTAATGTTCAAATTGTCCTTTTTTGGATTGGCATTAAACTCTTTCTAGTTGATTGCTGTGACTCTTTCACAAGGTCCATAATTCTTTCTGCCTTTTAACTGGACAAAAACTAGGAGTTAAATGTTTTACTTAAGATTTCTTTGTTTGGCTGGGCAGTGGCAGGCAGATTTCTGAGTTCGAGGCCAGCCTGGTCTACAAAGTGAGTTCTAGGACAGCCAGGGCTATACAGAGAAACCCTGTCTCGAAACAAAACAAAACAAAACAAAACAAAAAAAAGATTTCTTTGTTTGTTTGTAGTGTATGTTGTATGTGCAAGTGTGTTCACTCAAGCAATGTGTGAATGTTGCCACTGGAGGTCTGAGGAGGGAGTTGGATCTCCTGGTGTCACATTTATAGGCGGTTGTAACCACTCTTCGTGAGTGCTAGGAACTTGAACTTGGGTCCTCTGAAAGAGCGAGTTGCCTAACTACCCCTCTAGTCCCACAAATAATTTTGTAAGAAGCACTAATGAGCTCATATGCAAGTTTCTTTACTCATGATAAAAATAATTTAGATCCTAATAAAAGTAATATAATTATTCTAATTGTTCATTTTGACTGTCAATTTGACTGGCTTAAAGCAAAACATACTTGGGGTTGTGTGTATGAGAGCTCTCATCTAATGAATGGCTTAATCCACTGATAGGTTCAAAATGTGAATGGAGCATTGGAAGGTGGCCAAACTGTGGAAGATGAGCTCTTGTTGGAGGGAGGTCACTTCCTGGGGTTACAGCTTNTTTTTTTTTTTTTTTTGGTTTTTTCGAGACAGGGTTTCTCTGTATAGCTCTGGCTGTCCTGGAACTCACTTTGTAGACCAGGCTGGCTTCGAACTCAGAAATCCACCTGCCTCTGCCTCCCGAGTGCTGGGATTAAAGGCGTGAGCCACCACGCCCGGCTAAGATTATTTTTCTTGACAAAGAAATACATATTCTTCCCATCTTGTTAAGAAAACATCCTACTGGAGAGATGGCTCAGCAGGTAAGAGCACTGATTGCTCTTCCAGAGGTCCTGAGTTCAATTCCCAGCAATCATATGGTGGCTCACAACCATCTGTAATGGTATCCAATGCCCCCTTCAGGTGTGTCCAATGACAGCTACAGTGTACTCATATACCTAAAATAAAGAAACTATTTCATCTATAAATTTTCTTTCTTGGTTTATGGCCTGAAAACATGGCTTCACAATGAAGAGCATTCACTGCTCTTCCAGAAAACCCAGCTTTAGTTATTAGCATCCACTTAGCAGTTCTGCCTGTAACTGAAGTTCTAGAGAATACAACAACCTCCTCTGAGGTTGCTTAGACATATACATGAGTAAAACACCCATATATACACAATAAAAACGAAAATATTTTAAGAAACACACCATCAACAAAAATCTTTTGGTGTGCATTTTATTTGACACAAGCTATACCTTGGAAGCACTGTGCTTTCTGTGAAATGTGGAGGTCCATTCACCATGTACAGTCCTTCTGATCCTCTGACTAAAGAAACAAAAGAAAAAAGGTTGGTTACTCTGCTAAGAAATACCTAGCTTTATTACTGAATGTTACTCAAAACCAAAGGCTATCAAAGTACAGAGAACTCATGAAACATTTTCTTATTCTATAGAATGTTAACATTTCAAGTCTACTTTGCCTTTCCACATAAAAATCATTATAATTGGATAGAAATAAATATGCAACTTAAAAACAACATCAGCGTCAAAATTAAAGTACCTGTATCAGAGGTAGAAACTTAGCTGAATACAGTTAAGCTTAGAGAACAGTAACAAGTTCAAACAATTCCAAGGAAAGATAAGAAAGAGCATCACAAAATGGAAAGAAAGTTATGTGGGTAGGAGAAGCTGGAAAAGAAAACAGGCTTCAGACTTAGAATATGGAGGTGGAAGTAAAATAATGTTGGTCTTGAGTATCTTAAGAATAAAACCTCAAGAGTTCATGCTGATTTCTAAAACCAGATTTGCATTTTGAAAAGATCAATCTGGTTTAATGGAGAAAATGAACTGGATGTGGGAAAAGTCTGCACTGCTCTGACAGAAAAGCATACACATTTGGTACAAAGTGAAGCCACAGGGATGGAAAGTGGAAATGAGGATGTAAGATGTAGAAAAATGTAACAGGACTTAGTGAAGAATTGCTACTTTAAGCCAAGAGAAGAAACTGTAACCTATGTCCATGGCTTAACTACATTTGCATTTCTGCTAGGTAAAGGTCTCCCTCCTCTTAGTTACTAGGAAAGCAATAACATTAATAGCTGGGGTGGGACTTATTTCCAATCCTAATCCTTTCATTTATCTTTCCAAGAACTGAAGAACTGTTAAGAGACAACTATTAGAAAAACACATACCCTGACTAAGAATTAACCAGCTCAATTTCAGGTATCAGGCAGATCCAAAGAATATCAAGTATGAATGAAAATCTACGTCTTTATGGAGTTGCCAGTTTACAATAGAAAACAAGTAAGCAAGCACATAAAGACTCTAAGTTTGTTAGACAACAGAATGGAGTCTAGCAAGCTGCTTTGTACATTTCAAAACAGAGACTCTGTACATAATGGCTTACAGACTGTTTGATGTGTGCCTTCACTATATGCTAAGTGTTAGGGATTAAAAAGACTTCACTACTGTCTTCAGGATGATTTCTAGTTGGGTGTGGTAGCACTCACCTATCATTCCAATACTGAGGTGACTGATGCAGGGACATAGAGTTTGAGGCACATATAGTTTGATCTACTGCTATAATTTAAATCAAATGCTGAAAATATTTAAAAAGCTATAATGATACTTATAAAATATGACAAAATATACCCTAGATTTTAAAACTGTGAAGTTTTGTAATTTTTTTTTTTTTTTTGAGACAAGGCCTCATGATGTAGGTAGCTCCAGCAGGACTAGAATTCCCTATGTAGTCCAGGCTGCCCCGGAACTCGCCACCATTCTCAGGGTAATGTAGATACATTATAAACACGTTGTTATCATCATTGTTTTACCCTTTCCCTTTGTGTGTGTGCTAATCAACCTTATATACCTTAAGGGA
>LR753587.1:157524-171721 GCA_902729485.2 Mus minutoides | reverse complement strand
TTTTTTTTTTTTTTTTGAGACAAGGCCTCATGATGTAGGTAGCTCCAGCAGGACTAGAATTCCCTATGTAGTCCAGGCTGCCCCGGAACTCGCCACCATTCTCAGGGTAATGTAGATACATTATAAACACGTTGTTATCATCATTGTTTTACCCTTTCCCTTTGTGTGTGTGCTAATCAACCTTATATACCTTAAGGGATGTATATCTACCATGGAGTTACCTCTATAGCCCTCAAGTTTTATTCTTTACAGCATTAAAATTCTGCTACCACATAAGTAAAACAGGAGTAGCATTTCTCAGCACCAATCAATCAAACTGCTGCAATGTATATAAGAATAGGCCACATTGTCTTAATGCTAGAATTAATTTAAAAAAAAAATCAGTATCTCATTATGTAGTTTTTGCTGGCCTGGAAATTTCTTAAGTAGACCAGATTGAACTTGAACTCATAGAAATCTGACTACCTCTGCCCTCTAGTGCTGGCATTAAAGGCTATCATACATAAGTTACATGTTTAACAAACACTAGAGGGATAAGCCACAAATAAAATTTTCAAATGAGGGAGTTTGAGATCATACCTTAGTTGACATTAGGTAGAAATTTAGCCAGTGTAAGGCCATGCCCACAAAGGTATAGCAGAATCTAACACACCTTTCTCATAATTTACATACCAATCTAGAATAGAATGGCAAACTGTCAGTACAGTCCTAATAAGGCTGAAATGTAACTATAAAATGTGAATTTGCTCAAACTGTTACTCTCACTGCTAACCCAAGTCCATGGTCTTCCACTGACGGACAAAGAACAGGGAAGCTTGTCCTAACCTCATCTCAACTACCTGTATTTTAGCAGCTTTCCCCAGCTCTAGTGACACTTTTAATTGGTAGCACAGATCCTCTGTCTTGTTCATTTCTGCCAACCTTATGGGAACTCAGAATGTTCTAGACAACCAAAAGGGGTTTCTTACAATTTGTATTTAAGATCTATATTTCATACTAGAGCAGAAAGTAAACTCCAAAATAACACTGATAAGAAAAAACAGCAACAAGAGGAAAAATGAGACCCACATCAACCACACCCTCTAAAGGAAAGAGCCTGAGATTTCTGTTGGGAATGCTGGCCAAACAAAGAAAAGCTCTTTTCTTTAGAGTCACTAAGCTGGTTGAATATCTGCCCGAGGATAAATCTGTCTCCTTTAATAAAAGAAAAGCAAGAACCAGGAAATACAGAAATAGATTTTGGGGTGGTGGTGGTGGGGTCATGTAAATACTTAAATCTATCAACATTAAAGCTTTTTAAAACAAGTGTTTAAAAACTCAAGTTTCACATGTTTTGGTCTTTTCTCATTTCCGACTTAGAGTCATAACAATAAACAATTATTCACAGGTCTATAGATCTAGTAAGTATACATTAAATAAGATTTAAGAATTTAAAAACTTAAAACAAAGAATGTTTAAAAGAGTAAACAGTATATTTTATTGGTAGAAAATAGACCATGGAATGGAAATACCTGGGTATAACCCTGACCCTGCAAATATGTAATGTAAATCGGGCCAAGTAATCTTTGGGCATCTATGAATATGATACTATGAGAGAGTGTCAGAACAAAGACTCTAATCTAGAATCCTGTGAGAAAAAAGTTACTTTGTGAATTTGATTATATAAAATCTATTCTTTGTGAATTAATTCTTCTATGTTTAGTGTCTACTATTTAGTAGGTTCTGCATTAGGTACTGAAAAGGCAAGGATGAATAAGACTTTACACCAAACATCAAGAATTTAACAGTCTAGCAGGGAAGGAAAATAGGTGAACAAATAAAGAGTTTCCTTTGTGATACATGAAAAAAAAGAGTGAAAAAAAAAAAAACCCTCAGAAAGTGATCGTGCCAATGCATAAAGTGTGATAAATTGCTTGGCAGTAGCTTGCCAAGTCAACAGGAAGAATAGGATAATTCCAAAGAAGAACTTAAAGGGCTTTAACAACTCAGTACTGATGGAACACAAAATAAGCCGGATGCCCATGCAATAAGGTCAGTGTCACTAAGATTATAGTGACCCGTAACCTGGGCTAAACAGGATGGACTTTACAATGTCTTAAAGGGGAAGAACATTCAATCCCTTTTTAATGTACTAATTCTTAAGTAGAATTCAAATATTCATTTAGTATTAAAACTTCTGTTTTTTTGGTTTAAAACTTTTAAGTAACAAAGTTAGAGAAGCAATTTATTGAATGACATAATTATGCCATTTAAATAGTGTCAGAGGGCTGGAGAGATGGCTCAGCATTAAGAGTACTTGCTTCTCTTAAGAAGAAATAAATAGAGTTCTGAGCACTCACCTAAGGTGAGGCCCACAACTCTTAACTCCAGCTCCAGGGCAGTCTACACCCTCTTCTGGGCCTCTCGTAAGGCCTGCACTCCTGTGTACACGCTCATATACAGACACACAAATAAATAAATAAATAAATAAATAATAAATCTAAACAAAAGAAAACAATCTGTCTGGCATAGTGTTTAGAAGATTGCAACTAGTACCTTATAACTATCTGGCGAATAAATCATGATAGTCTATCTGAACAGGATAAGCATGGATCTTAAAATGTATTCCCAGACTGGCAGAAGTATAAAAGCTTGGCCGTGTCTCAGGAGGACATAGCTTCCAATTCTCAAAAATAAGACTTTCATCCTAATGATGCTATCTTTCTTCCTACATTGTTATCAACGATTTTTTTCTTTCCCACTTCTTTTCTATTTGAATCTTTTGTTTATTCAAACTTATACACTCAAGCCAAGTGTTGTCCAAGTTTGTTGTTATTTAAGCACAATATGTGTCAGCTTTAAATTCCTAGAGTCTTCTCATGTTCTACTTAAATGCTGTTTCACAGCTGTTTCAATTGAAAACATATTATCATTATCCCGCTCACTGCCGCCACCTTAAGCCACATCTTCAGCATGAAATCTAACCTATACTAGCAATGTCTTGCTCCCTGTCCACGTCCCACAAACCTCATAAAAAATAAGGGAGCATACAGTTTTTAGTAATACTTAAGTTCTGATGAATTCAATGTGAAGAGTCTCGTTTCTTCTATTAAGAAGGGACCAAGCAACACCCAGCATTGCAGACCACAGGTCACACATCAAACTAGTACTTTCTGTTACCTGTCTATTCCTAAGGAAGATGAAGAACGGTGGATGATAACTGGGAGGAGGGACTATTGGAGAAGGAGACTTCACTTCCCATTGGGATGCTATTACCAAATAAACCAAAAGACAGTTTGTTCCTTCCAGGAGGAAAGGCAAGACTGACTTCCAAGGCTTGCTAAGGAATTCTCCAGCGCGAAGACACAGAAAGAAATCACCGTATAGAAAGAGTCCTCTCGCTCTTTTGGAACTCACCTGTCAACAGCGGCGTGGACGGCGCCATCTTGTCCCGGAAAGAGAAACCCACGCGCTGGGGTGAGAGTTCAAGAAAGGCCGAACCCGGCCTCTACACGTCTCCCCAAGCGCAAGGACTGCGAGTTGGTGTTTCCGGCGCCGCCAGCCTCGGGGCCAATCCACGTCCGCTTCCCGAGCGCGCACGCGCAGCTCTGGCTCCTGGCTTTCCCGAGCGTGGAAGGGCCTGGCTGCGGCGGCGGCCGGCGCTCGCCCTCCCTCTCCGGAGCGGGCGGAGTCCGCACTTCCGCGGGGCGGGGTCTGCCCAGTGCTGACGTTGGCAGCCGAACCCGAGCTAGTTCGAGGTTGCCGGCTGCACTGTCCGGTGGTTGGACTCTAGCCTCTCGGCCCTGCGGCCCGCTCTCCCCGGCGCGCCGCCCCATCGGCTGCTCAGAGCGCCGCGATCGGCGGCTGCCGGTGTTCCAGCGCTCGGCATCCCGGCCCGGTGGCTGTAGGCGGCGTAGGCACCGCGAGCAGAGCCGAGCCTCCCTCCCGGTGGCCCGGGAGCGGCGAACGAACGAGTCCGAGAGGTTCTTGGGGCAGGTGGCGCCGAGAAGATGGTCGCCAAGCAGAGGATCCGTATGGCCAACGAGAAGCACAGCAAGAACATAACTCAGCGCGGCAATGTCGCTAAGACCTCGGTAAGGGAAAGCGGGCACCTCTCTCCATGCCGTGGTCGGAGGCCGGGGTCGGGGGCCGGGGGCCGGGGGCCAAGGCCCGCGCCGGGCCGGGCCGGGGCCGCGGCGAGTTCTCCCCAGACCCGCCTGACTCCGGACTCCCGCTGCGGTGGAATCTGGGGTGGGAGGAGAGATCTGTGAGTCGCCCGGCCGGCCACCTGGCCTGGGGTGCAGGCCATGGGAGCCCGGGATCCGAGAGTGCTTTCTCTGCATTTGAAACCGGCTTTTTCCTTTTGCAGAGAAATGCCCCTGAAGAAAAGGCGTCGGTAGGACCTTGGTTATTGGCCCTCTTCATTTTTGTTGTCTGTGGCTCTGGTAAGTGTTTGGGGGCTCTAGCGGTTTGGAATGACGTGGATGAGTGGCGAGTCCTACCTACCCGCGTGGTTCTCAACCCACCTGCTGAGAGAATTGTTTCTAGTGAATTGCATTACTTGTACCACAGAGGGTGCCCCAGAAATTTATCTTACCTTGATTTGTTCTCATTGAAGATCAAGAAAAAAAGTTAGATCTTCCTAATGATCCCTTAGAAGAAATTAAGCACCAAATAACTCTCGGAATAAGAATGATTTGCATTGTAACCTTATTATCAATAGTGTTGCAAAAAACTTACCGAACATCGTGAACATCTGGATACTAGAATAGGACTGAACAGTACCAGTATCTAAGGTCTCTATGTCAAAAACTAATAAGAATATAAAGTAAGGCTAGTACAAAGAATTGATTTTCTGTAGAGGAAACATACCTGCTGGGAAATTTAATGTATGAGACAAGTGTTTTCAGTTAAAATTAGTTATTAAGACAGCCTGCTTTTAAGGTGATAGGCGCTTGCCGCTGTAGATGTATTACAGAATGTCCTTCTGTGCGCTGCTTTAATAGGCAAGCTGTTATTATTGAGACAGATGCTTTTGTTTGCCGCATTCTACAGTTACTGAGATTTTCATTTAACATTTCACTTTGCCTTTTTTTTTTTTTTTTCTAAACTTAACAACCGGAAGCTTTCTTGATATGTGGCGAAGAGCCAACCAGTTTATGTAACACAAAAGATGATTGAATTTCAGCTGTGTGAGAATGAAGAAGTGTGCATATGTTAGGAAGCCAGGCCTTTAAGGATATGTTAGAAATAAACAAATAAATCTATGGTAGAAAAAAATGTGTTTGTTTTGGTGCTTTCCAGTTATTTCTAAAATAATTTCACATCTGGAAGATCTCTTGTACATCTTATAGGTAAAAGTCAAGGAGCTGCAGTTAAAGAAATAATTTGAGTTGGACATGAAGCTCGGTTGCAGAGTAAAGAAATAATTTGAGTTGGACATGAAGCTCGGTTGCAGAGTACTTACCTAGCATGCATCAGGCCCTGGGTCCCATCCCCAGCACCACAAGATAATAATCACTTCAAGGCATTTAATTGTTTAATTATGATAAACCTGCTTCACTTTTTTATTAAAGTTAGATTAGCATTTGTAACTGACTGTACGATCACTCTGGATTCTGTAGCTGCTGTAATAGATGGGTTTTAGTTGAGAGGCCTGTTTTCTTCAACCTGTTTTAATATTCGCTCTTTCTCTTCACAGCAATTTTCCAGATTATTCAAAGTATCAGGATGGGCATGTGAAGTGACTGATGTTGAGATCTTTCCATTCTCCTGTGAATTTTAACTTGAACTCTCATTCCTGATGTTCGATGCCCTGGTTAAAAACAATTGAGTAAATCGGCCAGCCTCAGAATGACTTTCATATCAGCCTTCATGTGTCATTCCAAGGTGTCTTCAAGAGTCATTCCAGGTCTGCTAGTCCATGCCACAGTGCCTTGCAAAAGCACCACATGAATAAAGCAATAAAATTTGATTATTAAGTTCCAGTAGTAGACCATACTTATTCAGTACAGAATGAGTTTTATGTGGTTATTAAAACTTATGACTAATTAGATTAAATCTGTGTAGAAAGGGTATAGATTTTGTTAACCCTAATATGTAAATGCAATTAGCTTAATTTAAATTTTGGAATCTTACAGTTTTCTATAGCTAGGCCCTTTTTACTCTTGAATTGGAAAGCACACTCCATTATAGGGACATGTAACTGTCCTATAATAAGGTGCTTTTAAATGGTCACCTACACGGCCTAGTTTTACCACCATTGTCACCTAAAACTTTTTAAAAGCTTCTAGGGCATATTGTAAGTAGAGATGCTTCCAGCTGCATCTGTTTTTAATGATAATGTTTCTGTTACACAGCCTTGAATTTTGCATGAGTAAGTATAGTCACCTGGGGTCCCATTCGAGCCTGGATTGAGCATTTTGTAACTTAATCAAAGTGACTGCAGTTCCACTAAAAGCTATCATGGTGAAATGAAATTAGAGATGGTTTGCTGATGTCATACTGGTCAGAATTAACTTATCAAGGGGTTTACTGTGTAGAAGAAAGTTACGGGGAAAGACTACAAGAAGTAAATGCCTTGTCGAAACGTGGAGTCCCGTGTGCCATATGATATCTTAGCATGTTAATTGCACTTTTAATACCAAAAAGGCACATCAACTAAAAAGTTTTGATTGAAATGCCCTTAGGGTTCTAGGTCTATCAATCTAAATGAGCATTTGGAATTAAATGAATTTACTGATAAGAATCAGTCTAGTCTTCCTTTGTATGACTTAGTAGGTTGTAATTGATCAAATTTTCTTTTTACTAATAGTAAGGGTGAGAGTAATGAGGCAGGTTTGAGGTTTTCTGGTACTATTGAAAACTACAAGTAGTCCAATTTATGCACTTAGCCTGAACTTGGTGCAGACACCAAGCAATATCTGTTTATGAATTGAGAGAAGCCTGCTTATGTTTGCTTTGTTATTTGCCTCAGGAGATCTCTTTTGAAATACGCTGTTTTCAAAGGAACAGAAGGGAAACTTGCCCCTGTTCTAAGAGCAGTGTAAACCTCGCAGGGCTTTGGATGCCCTTGGACCCCCTCAGACACAGAGGAGAATGAAGGGAAGGAGTGGTTAGGGATGCACAGGAATCGAACTGTATCTGACCAGGAAAGATAGCTGGCTATGGGTCCGCAGGGTCATGACTCTTGTCTGCCTCTTTTCACCCTATAAGTGAATCCCTGAACTTGGCTCCCTCTGAAGCAAGTCTTGGTTAACTAATTCTATTTTACTATAACTTTAAAAAGTGAAAGATATTCTCTAAATTTATAGCAGGTGCCTTATTTCCTTTGAATCAAATCATTCCATACCAGAATTTCCCTTGGTTTACTATAGATAATTGGCTTTAAGATACTCTTGTTTTTAAACATACAATGTTTAATTATTTTGTTAAATTGCTGTAGCCATCAATCATTTCACATTTGTAAAATTACATTCCCTTTGTATCATGTAATTTACCTATTCAGTGCATTTTATATTCAGGTTGGATTATGCATATTTGGGTCAATGAAAGTTGTGTCTGTTTGATTTTATGGTTTAAAAATAAAGTTCCCTGGATATTTGATGCTTTTGTTGTAAAAGAAAATGATTTTGAAGAGTTCTTATTTGAATACTTTTCATAGTTTATAGAAAATTATTTTAAAGGAATACCTATACTTAGCCTGGCACTGGTTGCAAATGCCTTTAATCCCAGCACTTGGGGGATAAAGGCAGGCAGATCTCTGAGCCCTAGACAAGCCTGGTCTACAGAGCAAATTCTCTGAGAGCCAGGACTACTACACAGAGAAACCCTGTCCTGAAAAACTGGAAGAAGAAAAAAAACGAAAGAAAGAAAAGTATGTATTTAAGGGTCTTAAGGTTTCTGTTGCTGCAGCTAAACACCATGACTAAAAAGCAAGTTGGAGAAGAAAAGATTTATTTCCACATCGCTAACTGTTCATTATCAAAGGAAGTAAAGACAGGAACTCAAGCAGAACAGGAACCTAGAGTCAGGAGCTGGTGCAGAGTCCATGGAGGAGTGCTGCTTACTGGTTAGTTGCTCCTCATGGCTTATTCAGCCTGTTTTCCTGTAGAATCCAGGACTGGCAGCCCAGTGATGGTACCACCTAAAATGGGTTGGACCCTCCCCCATCAATCACTAATTAAGAAAAGGCTTATAGGAGGGCCTTATGGAGGCTTTATTTTATTTTATTTTATTTTATTTTATTTTATTTTATTTTATTGAGACAGGGTTTGTATAGGCCTGGCTGTCCTAGAACTCACTTTTGTAGAACAGCTGGCCTTGAACTCAGAAATCCGTCTGCCTCCCAAGTGTTGGGATTAAAGGCATGCGCCACCACCACCACCACCACCACCACCACCAGCTGAGGCATTTTTTCAATTGAGATTCTCTCCTTTCAGGTAACTAGTTTGGTGGCAAGTTAACATAGACACATTAAGTCAAAAGAAATAATACTGAAAGGTACATGTTAGGTCTGTAATTGGACATGGTAGCTAGAAAAATGTGTAAAAAGCAAGAAAATTCAACACTTACCCACTGCTAAGTGCTACTATGTTGTTACTACCCAAGTTTGGCTTGAGGAAAAAGCTTTCCTACTCAGATGTTATATTCTGTAATGCTGAATGCAACAAGGAAATGAATTGCCCAAATATTCAGTGATTTAGCTCTGTCAGAACAAAGAGTTATCATTTCATTGCATGTGTGATAGGTTGGATACAATGTTGCTGGCAATCAGGTTTCTAAAGTAGCACAAGGTTTTCAGTGTAGCAGGATACATTGTCTTGGGCTTTGGCTTATTCAATTGTGGGGTCACTTGGGCTCCTTCTGAGGCTACTGGTGGGATTTTGGATACACCAGACGATCACACAGGACTTATATTTCAGGAATTATTACTAGGCCTAGCCATAAAACATCTATAAACTTACAACATCATGACATTCTCTGTTTAGAAATTACGTTTCAGATTGATGTGATAAAATACTCTTGACAAAAGCAATGTAGGAGAGGAAGTGACGCAGGGTTCCTCTCTGCTCCTAGTTCCATGTTACAGTCCAGCATAGCACGGAAGTCACAGCTGCAGGAACTTGAG
The DNA here is from genome assembly GCA_902729485.2 of Mus minutoides. NCBI lineage: Eukaryota > Metazoa > Chordata > Mammalia > Rodentia > Muridae > Mus > Mus minutoides. The sequence continues at coordinate 162,612 of LR753587.1, read as the reverse complement.
GAAGTTGTTCATAGCACATCTGTAATAAGGAACAGAACAGTGAATACACATGTGCCAGTACTTAAGAGGGAAAAAACCCTGACCTTTTGTGATTCAAATCCATGCATATCCACATCGCAAAAACAAAGAGCAGAACTGTGGGAAGTTTACAAACGAAGCCTGTGTTTATCCAGTGATTACTAAGTAACCTGCAGGTAGAGCTGTGAATAAAGTCCTGTAAGCAATTACCAAAGGCATACCCATAACTGCGACAGTAGTTCAAAGAATATGGAAATAGTGGAATGATAACAGCTTTGCTGGGAACAGAAACAAAGCCAAGGGTTGGCTGACTGTTCTCTGCAGAAGTCACAGAACTGATCCCAAAACGTATATGCATTTCACATAGGCTTTTAGAAAAACCTTTAATTTTTCTCAAGTTGCTAATTCAAAGAAGAGAGAAAAAATTTGTTCACTGATGCCATTTCTTTGAAAGTGAGTAATTCAGTTGACGTTTACACTGGTTTTTCACGTAATAGAAAAATACATCATTACATCAGTAATGCTTTCAGCACATGTTCCAGGGAACCTAAAAACCGTTACAACTTCATTGTATTTTATTAAAATATTTTCATCTGTGATGTTGAGAAATCGTTCCAAAATAAAATTTATTTTAAAGACAATTATTAGGAACTGGTGGTGTGTGTGGTCTACAATCCCAGCTCTGAGGAGGCTGATGCAGGAAACTTGGCTAGAGTTCAAGGCCAGCATGGCCTGCAAAGTGAGACTCGGGAAGAAGAAAGAATGTGTCCTTTTGACAAAGAGACTGATCACCATGATTTTCCTGAGGTAAAATTTGAAGATACACTAAAGTTTAGTGGCTCCTTATTTCTTGTTGCAATGAAAGAAATCTTTAGCCTTGGTTCTCTGAGGGCACTTTGCGGGGCTCAGCCTACCCTTCTCAGCTTCCCTCCTAGATTTGCTGTAGTCCACATTTTTCAGATACCCTGTAATTTTGGTCCCTTCCCACATGGCACACATACACACACACACACACACACACACACACACACACACACACACTACCTGTCTTACCAGATCAGTCTTCACTGCAGCCCTGTACTGAACCTGTCAGAACTTAGTTTCGAGCCTTTATCTCCTACCACCATTTCTGTGCCCACCAAAATGCAACACTCAACATATTAGCTGAGTGCTTCATCAGCAAGAACCTTATCTGCCTGCTGGCCGTGGTGGTGCATGCTTGTAATCCCAGCACTCATAAGGCAGAGGCAGGAAGAAGGTTAGAGGTCAACCTAGACTATATTTGGACCTTGTACCCTCCCCCGCCACACACACACTCCAAATAAACAAAATGTATACCATAATCCCAGCTAGTCTGCTACAGTGAGAGCTCAGGTCTACTCCGGGCAATGGAGCACTAACCTTATTTATTTATTTATTTTTAATTTAAGTGGAGAAAAAGCATATCTCAGTGTTCATGCCTAGCATGCATGAAGCCTTGAACCTAATCCCTAGAACCATCAAAGTAAAAGTTAAAAAGCCCATCATAGCAAAACTGTGTGTTCCTGTAAGATCCTGTAACACTAGAGTAACAGTCACCCCACAACTTAGAACCCTGGTGATCTTTAGACCTGTGCTCGCCACCAAAATGCAGTCTCTTGGAACAAACTCCCCCAGGATAGGCTTATAGGCTTGACATTTGGAGACACATCAACAGTGTGATATTTATCCTTTAGTAAAGGTCACATTTAAAAAACCCAAAGAACATTTCATCAAAAGAAATGGCAATATCTCACCATACCAGTTAGTCAGGTTTTAAAAGTGAGACGCCATGTTTGCCATTTCCAGCCTGTGTCTGGGGGCTTCAAATTGCTCTCTGCTCCACTTCTGTCCTTCTCATACAGGGGGACACAGGGCTCCCACGTGTCCTTTTTTGTGTAAGACCCCTGCGAGCCCGATGGCTGTATCCCATACCTGTTCTAGCCTTTGGGAATAGATAGCTCCTCTTCACAAAGTGTTCCTTACAACTACACCATAGTGATGTTAGTCACTATGATCTCATACATTGAGCAAAAGACTCTCTGTGTCCTTTTGGAAAATGCCCGGTGTACAGAGACCCTGACTCTGCACACTTAGCCCCAAGCATCCTAGAGTGCTGGAGACCCCAGGTACAGCAAATTGGATTTTTTTGTCACTAGGAACACAGTTATAAGTCCCAGAGCACAAACACTTCAGGATCTGAGTTGGGGATGATAACTGACCAAGGCTGATCATAAAGGGATAGATGGCAAAACATTCTTGCTCCAGCCCTGGCCCCAAGAGCACAATTTTCCAGTTAATCCCAGAGGATCATTATGTGGAGAAGGAAGCTACCACAGAGGACGAAACCCATTTCCAAAGCTTTTAAGTCTTTTGTTTGAGAACAGTATTAAGATGTTTTCTGATGCAAGAACTTTTTTCTCTGCTAAGCATGACATGACACTCCACCCTCATTGCCAAGTGCTCATAGTGAAAGCCATGCCCAACCTAGTCTTAATTTCTTGCTACTCAGAACAGTGGCCTGTGATTATTGGTATCCTAGAAGCCTGTTGAAAAGGGTGTCCTACCCTGGCTAGGCCCTCTGAATCTGAGCCTAAGTTTTCCCAAGATCTCCCACAGACTCTGTCTGCAAACTGACATTGGAAAATGTTGAAAAAGACTAGGCATCCTTTTAAAAAATATTTTATATGTATGGGTGTTTTTATTTGCTTGAATGTATGGACACCACGTGTGGTATGCAGTGCTCACGGAGGGTGACAAAAGGCTTTCAGATCCCCTGAAGGTGGAGTCACAGACAGCTGTGAGCTGCTAGCAGCCAATGCCTTTAACCACTGAGCCATTTCTCCAGCCTCCCAAAAGACTAGATTTCTAACCCTAGCTCTGGCACTAAGTGGCCGGATGGCCTGAACTCTTACAACTGCCTCTCTTTGCCTGCCTGAGGGAAGGGAAATCCCTCTGCCTCAGCAGCAGTTACAAAATCACACAGTGAAAGCACTTTGCATAGTTAAAAATATTCAATGCAAATAAGAGATCACTGGCTATGTGAACTTCAGAAACAAAGACATCTGATAGGGTTCGGGACTATCCTCACTGAGGTCAGAAGAAACAGCAACTTCATAGGAACTCACCCTTCAATTGCTGCCTATGCATAGATTTTTTTTTTTTCCCAATGTAATTTTACCTTCCCAGAACGTTGCCTTTTGAATAACTACTGAAAACTTGCATGATTACGATTCATATTCAGCTATTTAGCCCACAACATGAAATACATTTTGCTTGCACTTGGTCCTCAAAGATCTGCTGCACTGGGGGAAAAAAAGAGGAAGAAACTGGCAAAGGGGAGAACTGGTTTCTACATTTGTTTATTCAAATGCCCTTATGGCACCTCCATCGCTGTAGAGCAGACTTGCCCTCTGCATGTGAAAAAGACAGACTGTGCAGATGTACAGACTCTCGAAAGGAAAGCAAAACGGCTTAGAAGGAACAGACTAGGATTTGATGCCACAACCACTGTAAAAATAACCGAAACGGTGCAGATGGGATAGAAAGGGCGGTGTCCGTCCCTTTTATTCAGCTTCCTTTAACATTGGCATCAATACGGTGGTACATTTGTCAAGTTCAGAACTTAGCAATAGTTTGGCATGGCTGTAAATGCTTGTATCCCAGCACTGTTCCAGGAAGGCTGAAACAGAAGGATCACCTCTGAAGCCACTCTGAGTTACAAAGAGTTAACACTTGGCGTCTCAAACAAAACAAACAAAGTTATCTTGGGGACAATACTTTCCAAAGTTACCAAGTTGCAATTTAGCTTTCACTCTTTTTTTTTTTTTTTTTAAATACAACAAATTGCTCCTGATACTGCTGTCTCATTTGCTGACGGCCAGCTTGTTATGTGATCTGTTTTTTGTGCTCTGCCTGTTGTTCTGTGCTTTAAAATATTAATCTAAGTAATAAGATTTATGGTTACTTCTAAACTCATAAAAGGCTTATAACTAATTTTAACCTGTGTACACGTGGCTGGACATGGTGGCACATGTCTTTAATCCCAGAAGTGGGAGGTAGAGGAAGGCAGATCTCTGTGAGTTCAAAGTCAGCCTGGTCTACTTAGAGTTTCAGGTCAGCAAATGCCCTGTCTTGTGTATAAATGTGTGTGTGTGTGTTTGTGTGTGTGTATGGTTTTTTTCTTTTTTCTTTTTTTTTTTTTTCGAGACAGGGTCTCTCTGTGTAGCCCTGGCTGTCCTGGAACTCACTTTGTAGACCAGGCTGGCCTCGAACTCAGAAATCCGCCTGCCTCTGCCTCCCCAGTGCTGGGATTAAAGGCGTGCGCCACCATGCCCGGCTTGGTTTTTTTCTTTAAGTGACAAAAACAACTTTCCTTTGACTATACACTTAAATTAACTTGTTTCAGTGATCACTCTACATTCTCTGTGTTTTGAAGCCTTAGTTTTCATTTAAAATGGAATTTTTTATTCAAAAGAAGAGGAGTTTTAGGAATTTAGAAATAAAACAAAAATTGGATTAAAAGTGGTATAAAGATATACATTTAAACGTACTTTTCATAAAATATAGATTAAAGGGAATGGTTTTGGGTGACAAAGGGTTTTATATTGGGAACGTACAATTAAGGGTTCCAGGGAAACACAATCACATGATTTCACTAATTAAAAACAATTCTGAGACTGGAAAGATGACTTAAGAGCACTTGCTGTCCTTCTATAGGACCAGAGTTCAGTTCCCACCACCCATGTCAGATGCTTTAAGATCATTTGCAACTCACACACCTGTACATCTGTGGCACGTGCACAAACACACACACATACACATATACATAGATAAAAATATTTTTTAAAAATTCTTACAGAATGTGTTTCTAATGTCCTCTTTCTTTTCTTGGTCCTTCAAAACAACCATTTGAGTCCTTTTTAAAATCCCAAGAGTAGAGAGATTTATCTGACAACTTAGGATGAACAAACGCCTTATAATTTAACAGTGTGTGGCTAGGTGACCCTGACTTTTTATATTATGCAATGTATGTGTTCAGAACTCAACTCT
>LR753587.1:150024-155024 GCA_902729485.2 Mus minutoides | reverse complement strand
ACCTCTCTAATTTGCCTTCTGACTCAATACATCAGACGACTGTTCAACATGCTATAAAAACTCTAATGGGCAGCGTCCTCCTGATCCATGAATCTGGATGCCAGCCTGTGACTCAGAGACCAACCCCTGACAAGGCACCACAAGATGAGAAACCTCACCTGATTCCTATTCCTCATAACCAAAAGGCAGAGCCTGGAATCCCACGCCCGTCACTCCGTGAGCATCCTCATATACTATCTCCCTTCTTCTATAAAATCAGTCCCTTCTTTCTTCTATATAAACAAAAAGGCTGGAATGTTAAATTACAGATCCACAACTGCTTTTCTTTCCCGCTTAAGTATCAGACCACACCCTCCTGAAGTCTGTTACTTAGGACAAAGAACTGACTGACAGACACCTCATGAAACTTAGGCCTTGTCCTGGATGGTTTCTGTTATCTTGAAACTAGCTAGAGTCATCTGAGAAGAAGAAAACTTAAATTGAGAAAATGCCTTGGTAAGATTGGCCTGGAAGGCAAATCTTTGCGTTATTATCACTGTGGGTGGTGCTATTCTGGGCAGGTGGTCCTAGAATGTATAAGAAAGGGAGGGAGGGGGCTGGTGAGATGGCTCAGCGGGTAAGAGCACCCAACTGCTCTTCCGAAGGTGATGAGTTCAAATCCCAGCAACCACATGGTGGCTTACAATCACCTGTAATGAGGTCTAACGCCCTCCTCTGGTGCGTCTGAAGTCAGCTACAGCGTACTTATGAAGAATAATAAAAATAAAAATAAATGGCAGGAGGATTTCTGAGTTCGAGGCCAGCCTGGTCTACAAAGTGAGTTCCAGGACAGCCAGGGCTACACAGAGAAACCCTGTCTTAAAAAACAAAAAAAACAAAAAAAAAAATTTAAAAAAAGAAAGGGAGGGAGGGAGGGAGGAAGGAAGGAAGGAGGGAAGGAAGGAGGCTAAGGAAGCCAGTAAGGAGCATTCCCCTATGGCTTCTGCTTCAGTCTCCACCTCCAGGTTTCTACCTTGACTTTCTGCCCTGTCTTCCCTCAATGACAGAGTCTGATCTGAGAGTTGTGAAATAAAACAAACCATTTCCATTCCAAGTTTATCACAGCAGGAGAAAGCCAGCTAAGATGATCTTGATGGGAAAAGGGAGCCCAGCTTCCCCACCTTGTTGCCCAGGCTCAGGGCAACTCTGAACTCTGGTCCCACCTAGTGTCTACCTCCAGGCACATAGGCTAGTCCACAGAACCTGCCCATTGTCCTCCTTTGGAAGCCTGTAAGAATCTGAAATCCTTTTGTTCTGGAGATTGAAGGTTCTTTCCTTCAGGACTCCTATGGTGCGGTACGTGGCAGTCATGTCTTCTAACAGCAGGGAATCTCCCTGGGCTTTGCAGGAACCCCAGGATCTGAAGGGAAGGGCTCCTCATGCTGGCTGCAGGGTGGGTTTTCTCCCTCTTCAAAGGCTGATCATGGCCCCAGTGCTCGGTAATCTCCTGTCAGATACTTTTCATGAACCTGTTGGTTTTCTATTCCATTTTATAATGAAACATTGTTTATAATGTAATGTGTAACATTCTTATAATAACAGAGTATTAAGTTCTAAAATATTTTTTTCAGGTTTTGACAATTTACTGTAACTCCTACTATAAGAAGATACAACTTAATTTTCTTGTAAATCGTGCACATACCCACACAAAGACACAGACACATCTCATAATTAAAATTAAAAAAAGTTGATAAACTCTTCTTGTATAAGCATTCATTATTATAATCCAGAGGTTGTCTAAAATATTTTTTAAAGATTTATTTATTTATTTATTTATTTTATGTATATGAGTACACTGTAGCTGTCGACAGACACACCAAAAGAGTAATCCTATTACAGATGGTTGTGAGCCACCATGTGATTGCTGGGAATTGAACACAGGACCTCTGGAAGAGCAGCCAGTGCTCTTAACTGCAGAGCCAATTCTCCAGCCCTAAAATATTTTTAATTAAAAACATCTCCAGGGGCTGGAGAGATGGCTCAGTAAAGAACACTTGTTGCTCTTACAGAGAATCCATTTTTGGTTCCTAGCTCTCCCCCAATACCCCAAGATGGTTTGTAATCATCCACAATTACAGCTTTAGGAGATCTGATACCTTCTGACTTCTGCAGTCACCAGGCATGCACATGGTACAATACATACACACAAGCAAAGCATTCATACACATAAAAATATTTTTTAAATTAAGTATGTGTAAAACAATGAGATGCCAGTATGTCACAGTTGTTGAAATGTTGTCATGCTTGCTTTAAATGTTTCCTTTTACAGTAGAAACACCAGTAGAGCAATAGATCATTGTTCCAGTATGTTCTTCCAGTAGGTTCTGAGTTCAGCTTTTAACACCATTAAATAGCAGGATGACTACATGAGTGCTATATAGATATATGAAGGCCTGACCGACATATAGATAGACAAATCGATATGTGGTTGATAAATAAGGATGCAAACACACTTTGTCTTCTGAAGTCAGTGTGCGATGCTCATATTTCTTGTACTTTCACATAAACATGTATAACATAAACAATACATACCCCCCACATCTTCAAATAGCTAGTATAAATGTATATTTTCCTATGTAGCACTATGTTTTGGTACTGAGGAGGCACATACAGCCCGGCACTGAGCATACCGTAGATCCGGCCCCTGGCCCACGCCCTGTGATGTTCATGAATGCTTCAGGTGTCTGTCAAGCCTCCTCCAAGGAATGATGAAATTCTTTTCATTTATTTTGTAATTTGCAGTATGTGGGTTGCACTATACTCTCCTTCTATACAGAAATGGACATCTTAGAAATTAAGTGCATAATAATTTAAGTGTACGAGTCATAGCAAAATTACTACATGGAAGAGTTTGTTTTCTTTCTTTCTTTCTTTTTTTTTTGGTTTTTCAATTTCTTTAAAAATTTTTTTTGAGGGGGCTGGTGAGATGGCTCAGCGGATAAGAGCACCCGACTGCTCTTCCGAAGGTGATAAGTTCAAATCCCAGCAACCACATGGTGGCTCACAACCATCTGTTATGGGATCCGATGCCCTCTTCTGGTGCATCTGAAGACAGCTACAGTGTACTTATATATAATAAATAAATCTTTTAAAAAAAAAAAATTTTTTTTTGAGTGTGATGGCATACGCCCTAATCCCAGCACTCAGGAGGTAGAAGCAAGTGGATCTCTGTGAGTTTGAGGCCAACCTGGTGTACATAGTAAGTTCCAGGACAAGACTACACAAAGAGACCCTGTCTCAAAAACACCAAAACCAAAACAAAGAAATTTTAAAAAATTAAATTAAGGGACTGGAGTGTTGGAGTGGCAGTTAAGGACACTTTTCGGTTGTTGCAGAGAACTAAAGTCCTATTCCCAGAACCCACGTGGCAACTCAACTGCCTGAAACTCCAGGTTCCAGGGATCCAGTACCTTCTTCTGGTCTCCATGAACAGTCCCACACATGAAGCATATATTAACGCGCACGCGCGCGCACACACACACACACACACACACACATCTTTTTTTTTAAAATTAAATGAGCAAGAATTCATCAAAATATATTTAACATTTTAAAGGTTTATTTACAGTATGTGTGTGAGGGTTTTGCCTGCATGTATATACACATGTATGTACACACATATGTACCATGCCTGGGTCACCTGAAACCAGAGCTACAAATGGTTGTGAGCCACCATGTGGGGTCTGAGGACAGAACCTTGTTCCTTTGCAAGCATGGCAGTGCTCTTAACCACAGAGCCATCTCTGCACCCCCATATACTATTTTATCAGATGCTAACTTTTCCCCACTGTACATTGGCTGGTAAGTCTTTGTGTTGTGTCGGTGCACTGCTATTGTTACTAGCAAGGCCAAGTGACTTTTCAGATGCCATGAAGCCTGGGTTTCTGTCAGGCTTTTGTCAATATTGACCTGACCTTGGGCAATTTAAATCACTTTTAAGATTACAGGTGTCAGTGTGTCCTTAATTTTTCATGTTTCTCTTTTCTAAATGTAATTGAAAATCTTGACTCCTAGCACCATTAGTGAAATTACTAAATATACAGTTGTATCATAACAATACCAATTTACTATTAATATAATTACTGAAAAGTTAGTATCTAAGTCTTTTTACATTTTTTTTGTCACATCTGAGAAATACTTTTCAGGAACATAAAGTCGAATCCTTACCTTTAAATCACTCCAAATTTGAGCTGGCTCAGCACTTAAGAGTAAGGGCTGCCCTTCCAGAGGATCTGAGTTCAGTTTCCAGCAACCACATAGTGGTTTACAACCATCTGTGACTCTAGTCCCAGCAGATTCTGGCGCAATGGACACATGGTGCACATATACATGCAGGCAAAACACCCAAACACATAAAATAAAAATGTCTAAAATGTTTTTTAAGTTTGAATCACCCAAAATTTCTGTATGGCTATGTACTGACTTCATACATAGTAAGGTTTATTTGTTTCATTTAAATTTTGCTTTGAGATTTTTTTTTTTTATGATCTTAAAAAAGAAACAGTGCCGGGCATGGTGGCACACGCCTTTAATCCCAGCACTCGGGAGGCAGAGGCAGGTGGATTTCTGAGTTTGAGGCCAGCCTGGTCTACAAAGTGAGTTCCAGGATAGCCAGGGCTATACAGAGAAACCCTGTCTCGAAAAAAACAAAACAAACAAAACAACAACAACAACAACAAAAAGAAACATAGTTTTCATACTACATGTGTTCTCCCTTTAAGGCTCCTCTTAAGTATTTTCAGTGTATGGCTTGCGGTAAGAGTCTGTTTTTATTGTTTTGTGAGTCAATATCTAGTTTATCCAGTACAGTTTGTTAAATGATATTTTCCCACACTGAATTGTCTTGGCAATCTTTTGGAACATGAATTGACCACCTAGCCATTGGTTTGTTTCTAGATTTACATGTCTAACCATTGATCTGTATGTCTGGGCTTATTTTAGTCCATGGTGTCCTGTTTGCT
>LR753587.1:131854-147424 GCA_902729485.2 Mus minutoides | reverse complement strand
AATACTAAAAGTTCAATCCTTTTTAAAAATCCAGTATCTTTTAAAATTCAAAGTATTTTAAAATTCAAAGTCTCTTAACTGTGGGCTTCATTTAAAAACTTCCTTCAAGAGGGAAAATTATCAGGGCACAGTCACAATCAAAAGCAAAAGTCAATCTCCAACCTTCCAATGTCTGGGATCCAACTCACGATCTTCTGGGCTCCTCCAAGGGCTTGGGTCACTTCTCCAGCCATGCCCTTTGTAGCACACACGTTGTTCTCTAGGCTCCAGATGCCTGTACTCCATTGCTGCTGCTGTTCTTGGTGGTCATCTCATGGTACTGGCATCTCCAAAATGCTTCTGTAACTAAGCTTCAACACTAGCCTCTCATAGGCTCTCTTCATGGTACCGAGCCTCAACTCCTTTACATGACCCCTTCAGTCCTGGGCCATCAATTGCAACCGAGGCTGCACCTTCACCAATGGCCTTCCATGGCCTCTCACAGTGCTTCCGTGGCCTCAGCTGCTCTGCATGACTCCTTCATGCCTCTAAAACTAGTACCACCTGGGTAACTCTATTCTATTTTTTCCTATCATTTAATAAATTTGAAACTGTTTCCAAATAAAAAGCTTTAAAACTCCATTTGTATCACTGGATTAAAAACTTAAAATAAAAACATAATCTCCTAGCTGGGCACTGGGCCACGTGTCTTCAAAACCAGCACGCAGGAGGCAGAATTTGCATTACAAATTCTAGGCCAGCCTGGTCTACACAGTGAATTCCAATCCCTCCAGAGCCACACAGTGAGACCTTGTCTCAAACCAAACAAAATAAAAAGATAATCTCTTGTGTGTTTAAATTTCCACTTATGCTGTTTCTCACAAAGTGAATAACTACATTAATATTTTTAATAATGACACATTGCCACCCTGTGTTCAATTTCTGCAACTACTAATCTTACAGAGCCATCTGTCACATCTGGAAACAGCAGCAGCAGAAAGGAGACACAGCTGAGAATATTCTGAGGAGCTTCCACTCTTTGGAGCTATTCTCAGGGAAAGACATAGAAAAGAATTTCAGGATAAACCAGTGTACTGGCTGGCTTTATGAGTCAACCAGACACAAAGTGGAGTCATCAGAGAGGAAGCAGCCTCAGCTGAGGAAATGACTTTATGAGATCCAGCTATAAGGCATTTTCTCAATTAGTGATCAATGGGGAGAACCCAACGCACTCTGGGTAGTGTCATCCCTGGTTGGTGGTCTTCTGTTCTGTAAAAAGCAGGGTAAGCAAGCCAAGGAGAGCAAGACTATAAGCAGCACCCCCTCCATGGCCTCTGCATCTGTTCTTGCCTCCAGATTCCAGACCTGCTTGAGTTCCTGTTCTGACTTTCTTTGATGATTGTGATGGGTTGTATATGCTTGGCCCAGGGAGTGGCACTATTAGAAGGTGTAGACTTGTTGGAGTAGGTGTATCACTATGGGCATCGACTTTAATACCCTCATCCTAGCAGCCTGGAAGCCAGTCTTCTGCTAGCAGCCTTTGGATGAAGATGTAGAACTCTCAGCTCCTCCAGCTCCATGCCTGCTTGGAAGCTGCTATGAACCCTCTTTGATGAATCGGCCGAACCTCTGAACCAGTAAGCCAGCCCCTGTAAACAATTAAATGTTGTCCTTATAAGAGTTGCCTTGGGGGTGGGGAGGCTGGAGAGATGGCCCAATGGTTAAGAGCACTGACTGCTCTTCCAGAAGCTCTGAGTTCAATTCTCAGCAACCACATGGTGGCTCACAACCATCTGTAATGGGATCTGATGCCTTCTTCTGGTGTGTGTCTGAAGACAGCGACAGTATACTCATATATATAAAATTAAAAAAAAAAAAAGAGTTGCCTTGGTTGTGGTGTCTGTTCACAGCAGTAAAACCCTAGCTAAGACAATGATGACCAACAATATGGAAGCGTAAGCCAAATAAAGCTTTTCCTCCCAACTTGCTTTTTGGTCATGATGCTTTGTTGCACCAGTAGAAACCCTAAGAGAGCCAGAGTCTTAAAGCAAAGTCAAGCAGTTTATTAAGTAAAACTCAGGGACAGTGCATGTTTCAGATTTAAGTACAGAAACACACACATGTACATCCATGGAAGGGGAGGAGGAAGAGGAAGGGGAAAAGGGGGGAATTAACTGACTTGGGAAACAGACATCATAGCAGGGCAGGTGCAGACTTCTCAAGAAAATCACTCTTCGGTGTTGTTACTATGGTTATGTATGCCATGAGTCTGTGGCTCTCTAAGCTGCAGTCCTCAAAGGAGGTAATTTCCACCAATATTTAAAGATTAAGCAAAGTACAAGTAAAATTTGAAAATTAAATGAAAATATAGGAACCCATATACTTTTTTTCTCTAATCTTAAACAATCTCTTTTTGTAAATGAACTTGTAAGGTGGTTTTGGGTTTGGTTAGGCCACAGAGTCCCTACGTGCCTTTCTCTAACTCCCAAAAATCAAGCCAGACCCTACATCTCTCCCTCTCCCCTTTCCCCTTTGTCCTTCCCTCCTTCCCTCTCCCTCTATCTCTTTCCTTTCTTCCTCTCCTCCTCTTCATCCCCACACTCGCCGTCCCTGCCTTCCCACCCTCAGAGTTGATAAGAAAAGAGCTCAGAGCACGATGTGCAGAGACTTTGCAGCCAGGCCAGGCTAGCTCTTGTGGTTTGAAGCTTATCTACGCGCTGAAACTTAGAAGAGGCAGAAGTGCACTTCCTTCCCTGTATTGAAAGGGAAGTCTCTCTCCCTTCAGTGCCCCACCCGGTAGAAGGGACAACCCTTCTATTTCTCTCATCTCTCTAATGCTCTCTCCCACCGAGGCCTGGCCCCTGAGGCCTGGAGACCCTCCTAATAAAGATCATTCTGAAGGGTAACATCCAGTCAGCTCTTTTTCACGGCTCTGCTGTTCTGCTCTTTGTTTTAAGTTGTACATTTTATGAAGTGCACTGTTTAGATTTAGGGGTGAGGGGGAAGCACTCATACACTTCAACTCAGGACCCCAAGCAGTCTTGTCCCAGGAAGGCAGAGTTTAGTTGTTGCTTGAGATTTATTAATTAAGGGAAACAAAGATTATCTTTTAGATAATGATAATGGTGCTATCAGTTGTGTTATTTCCCATCTCTCAGTCAGTGGGAAATGCAGACAAGATCCAAGGGGAAGCAGTTCCTTGTGTCCCATTTCCCCCTTAATTTTTTCTGTCATTTTATGCTGCTTCAGAAATGTTTTTGTGTTGATGTTTTTTGGAGTTACAATATGAGATTATGGGGGGGCTAGAGAGATGGCTCAGTGGTTAAGAGCACTGACTGCTCTTCTGAAGGTCCTGAATTCAAATCCCAGCAACCACATGGTGGCTCACAACCATCCTTATGAGATCTGATGCCCTCTTCTAGTATGTCTGAAGACAGCTACACTATACTTACATATAATTAATAAATCTTTAAAAAATGAGATTATGAGAAGTATGCAATGTCAAAATCAGTTAAAAGTAACCATAAAACACTAAATGCTGAAAGTAGACCTGCACACTGTAGTATGAAATACATTTTCTCCTTCTGTCAATTACATAAACATCTTAAAGAGGTGTGGAAGTAGCATAGAGAAACAGCTGTCATCAGCACCAGTTAAGTCAATGTTGACTTTTTCCTTTCTCTCTAAAATGACTGTGTGTGGGTGTGTGTACACAAATGTGTATGTGTGTGTACATATGTGTATATGTGTTTATATATGTGTACATAGTGTGTGTTTATGTGTGTGTACATATGTATGAGTATGTGTGTTTGTGTATATGTTTATGTGTGTATTGTGTGTATGTGTGTTTATGTGTATATGTGTGTGTTTATGTGTATATGTGTGTGTTTATGTGTGTATATTTATGTGTGTTTGTGTTTATGTGTGTTTGTGTGTGTATTGTGTGTATGTGTATATGTGTGTGTTTATGTGTGTTTGTATATGTATGTGTGTTTGTGTGTATGTGTGTATTATGTGTTTTGTGTGTTTATGTGTGTGTATATTTGTGTATGAGTTTATGTGTGTATGTGTGTGTTTGTGTGTGTGTATGTATGTGTGTGTTTGTGTTTATGTGTGTGTGTGTATCTGTGCGGGTACATGTGTGTATGCTTAATCCAGTCAACTCCATGACAACAAAAAAAGAAAGTTGGACTTCGCATTTGGCTTAAAATAAAAACTTTGAAAAGACATGATAATTGGAAACAAATGTCTTAAAGCAATGCCTTTAACATATTTCACTCATTCTGATAATCATTTAGTGTCCCCACAGATTACAGACATGATCCAAATTGTACAGCAATCCTCAAAAAAGTAGAAAAATGTCAAGTTCAGTGATGACTTCTTCAGTCATCTCTAACCCAATCAGTTCTGAGGTTTGGAACCATCTTCAGGAACAAATGCAACCTACTTCTGATTGCCCAGATGTTTGGTACTAACCTTAAGCAGGCCAACTTTAAAAGCAATACAATACTGTATAGAATTATGTGAGAATTGTTTACAAGTCATCTTAAGTGTTAAGCTAAATCCATTTCCAGTACGTTTTGAATATTTCAAAATATTGTTACTCTTAGTTTTCCATTTCCCAACAAGGGATCACCTGAGATTGACCCTCACACACTAAGAATGGGCGACTTCCATATGCCACTCTCACAATAGACAGGTCATCCGATAAAAACAAAATAGAAATGGTGGGGTAAACAGTATAAGTCAAGTGGACCTAACAGATACTTACAGAACATTTTACCCAAACACAAAATGATAGACCTGCTGCTCTGCACCTCATGGAACTTTTCCCAAAACCAACCACATATTCAGAACAAAGCAAATCTCAACAGATACAAGAAAATTGAAATAATACTCCACATCCTATCAGACCCTTAGGGTTTAAAGTCAGATATCAACAAGAACAGAAACTTTACAAACTCATGAAAACTGAACAACTCTCTATAGAAGAGTGAGTCAAGACACAAATTAAGAAGAAAAAAAAAACCAGACTGTCTAGAATTCAACAACATACACATACCCAAAGTTATGAGACATAATGAAAGTGGCCCTCAGAGGCAAGTTCATAGAGCTCTAAGTGCCTACATAACGACACTGAAGAGATCTCATGCTAGCTGCTTAACACATGGCACACCTGAGAGTTCTGGAACAAAAGGAAGAAATCATACCCAGAAGGAGTAAATGGCAAAAAATAATCAAATCTAGGACTGCAGTTGATGAAATAGTAAAAAATATAATACAAAGAATAAATGAAATAAAGAGTTGGTTCTTTGAGAAAAGCAATAGGATTGACAAACCCTTATCCAAGTTAACTAAAAGGCAGAGAGAGAAAATCCAAATTAGCAAAATTAGAAATGAAAGGGGAATACAAAAATAGATATCTAGGAAATCTGGAGTATCATAAGGGCATACCTTAAAAATCTGTACTCCCCCAAACTGGGAAATCTAAAAGAAATGGATTATTTTCTAGGGAGGTACCACTTACCAAACCTAAATCAAAATCAGATAAGCATTTTTTGTTGTTGTTTTGTTTTTCGAGACAGGGTATTCCCTGTATAGCCCTGGCTGTACTGGAACTCACTTTGTAGACCAGGCTGGCCTCGAACTCAGAAATCCGCCTGCCTCTGCCTCCCTAGTGCTGGGATTAAAGGTGTGCACCACCACGCCCAGCCTTCAGATAAGCATTTTTAGGCAGACCATAATGCCCAATGAAATAAAACAGTCATTAAAAGACTCCCAACAAAAACAAAAAAGCCCAGGGTCAGATAGCTTTAGCACCGAATTCTACTAGACTTTCAAAGAAGAGTTAATGACAAAGCTCAATTATTCCACAAAACAGAGACATAAGAAACATTGCCCAATTCATTTTATGAGGCCATACTTACCCTGATACACTTCAGAAAGATTCAACAAAGAAAGAGAATTACAGACCAGTTACCTTTATGAACATAGATGCAAAAATACTCATTAAACAATTGCAAACCAAATTCAAGAACACATGAAAAAGATCATCCACCATGATCAAGTAGGCTTCATCACAGAGATGCAGGGATGGTTCAAAAAACACAAAAATAAATGTATGCAATCTACCATGTAAACAAACAAATACAAAAACCACATGATGATATCATCAGATATGGAAAAGGCCATTGCCAAAATCCAACAACGCTTCATGATAAAAGTCCCAGAGAAAGTAGATATACAATGGACATACCTCAATATAATCAAGGCAGTTTACTGAAAGCTCATGTCCAGTATCAACTTAAATGGAGAAAAAAGCAATTTCACTAAAATCAGAAAGAAGACAAGGTTGTTCACTCTCTCCATACCAATTCAATATAGCACTTTTTTCCCCTCTTGTTCAGGTCAACCCTGCTGGCTCTGGTCTGCCCGCTCGCTCCAGTCGGCCCCTCTCGCTCTGGTCGGTCCCACTTGCTCAGTCCCTGCTCTCTCCGGTCCAAGGATTCATTTATTATTATTCATAAGTACACTATAGCTGACTTCAGACGCACCAGAGGAGGTCGTCAGATCTCATTACAGGTGGTTGTAAGCCACCATGTGGTTGCTGGGATTTGAACTCATCACCTTCGGAAGAGCAGTCGGGTGCTCTTACCCGCTGAGCCATCTCACCAGCTCTCAATATAGCACTTTAACTCTTAGCTAGAGCAATAAGACAACCTAAGAAGATGAAGGGGATATAAATCAGAAAGGAACAAGTTAAAGTATCTTTATTTGCAGACGATATAATAGTATCATAAATGATCTCAAAAATTCTACCAGGAAACTCCTACAGCTAATAAA
Organism: Mus minutoides; assembly: GCA_902729485.2. NCBI lineage: Eukaryota > Metazoa > Chordata > Mammalia > Rodentia > Muridae > Mus > Mus minutoides. The sequence goes on along the minus strand of LR753587.1, from coordinate 140,602 downwards.
CCCTTTCAGCAAAGTAAATGGATACAAAATTGACTCACAAAAATTAGTAGCTTTCATAAGTATAAATGAAAATGGACTGAGAAAGAAATCAGGGAAACAACACCTATCACAATAGAATTAAATAATATAAAATATTTTGGGGATACTGCTAACCAAACGTAAAAGATTTTTTTAAAGATTTATTTATTTATTTATTTATGCAAGTTCTCTCTCTCTCTCTCTCTCTCTCAAATTTATTTATTTATTTCATGTATGTGGATACACTGTGTCTGTCTTTAGACACACTAGAAGAGGGCTTCGGATCCCCATTACAGATGGTTGTGAGCCATCATGTGGTTGCTGGGATTGAACTCAGGACCTCTGGAAGAACAGTCAGTGCTCTTACCTGCTGAGCCATCTCTCCAGCCCTCAAATAAAAGATTTATATGATAGAAACTTAAAGTCTTTGAAGAAAGCCTGGTGTGGTGGTGCACGCCTTTAATCCTAGCACTCAGGAGGCAGAGGCAGGCGGATTTCTGAGTTCGAGGCCAGCCTGGTCTACAAAATGAGTTCCAGGACAGCCAGGGCTATAAAGAGAAACCCTGTCTCGAAAAACCAAAAAAAAAAAAAAAAAAAAAAATAGTCTTTGAAGAAGTAAACTAAAGAAGATATCAGAAGATCAAAAGATCTCCCACGCTCAGAGATCAGTGTGATTAACAGGAAAAATGGCCACCCTATCAAAAGCAATCTATAGATTCAATAAAATCACAATCAAAATGCCAATACAATTCTTCATAAATCTTGAAAGGGGAATTCCTGGATTTACATGGAAACACACACACAAAATTGAGGATAGCTAAAACAACCCTGAACAATAAAAGAAATGGTGGAGATATCACTACATCTGACACCAAGTTGTACTACAAAAGTATAGTAATAAAAAACAGCCAGTGTGGTATTGTCATAAAATCAGACATTTCGATCAATGGAATCAAATTGAAGACTCAGATATAAACCAATTTACTCATTGACACCTGATTTTTGATAAAGAAGTCAGAAATGTTATACAGGATAAAAGATAGCATCTTCAGTTAATGGTGCTGGTCACACTGGAAGTCTGAATGTAGGAGAATGCAAATAATCAATCCATGCATATCACATTGTACAAAACTCAACTCCAAATGAATCAAAGACCAACATAACACTAGGTACATTCAACGTGATAGAAGAGAAAGTGGGGGATAGGCTTGAACTCAATGGCACAGTGGAAGACTTTCTGAACATAACACTATTAGGCTCTGAGATCAACAACTAATAAATGGGACCCCATAAAACAGAGAAACTTCTGCATGGCAAGGGACACAGTCATTTAGGAAGAGTAGCAGCCTACAAAATGAGTAAAGATTTCTATCACCTACACATTCTACACAGGGCTAACATCCAAAATATATAAAGAGCTCACAAAACTAGATATAAAAAAATAATCCAATTAAAAATGGGGTACACGCCGCACACGCCTTTAATCCCAGCACTCGGGAGGCAGAGGCAGGCAGATTTCTGAGTTCGAGGCCAGCCTGGTCTACAAAGTGAGTGAGTTCCAGGACAGCCAGGGCTACACAGAGAAACCCTGTCTCGAAAAACCAAAAAAAAAAAAAAAAAAAAAAGGGGGGGGGGTACAGACCTAAACAGAGAATTCTCAGTAGAGGAAACTCAAATGGCTGAGATCACTGAAAGTAATATTTGACATCCTTAACTCTCAGCAGACTGAAAATCAAAACCACTTTGAGATCCTGTCTTGTACCTGTCAGAATGGCTAAGATAAATAACACAAGTGACAGCTCATGTCGGCAAGGGTGTAGAATAACAGGAACACTTATCCATTGAGGATGGGAGCACAAACTCATAGAGCCCCTAAGGAAATACGTGTGGTGGTTCCTGAGAGATGGAAATTGTCTACCTCTAGATTCAGCTATACCACTCATGGGCATATACCTAAAGGATGCTTTATGAAATGACAAGGACACTTGCTGAATTATGTTCATTGCTGTTCTACTCAAAATAGCCAGGAATTGAAAACAACCTAGATGTCCTTTAACAGAAGAATGGATAAATAAAATGTGGTATATTAACACAATGGAGTATTAATCAGCTGTTGGAAAAATCACATCATGAAACTAGCAGGTAAACAGATGGAATTAGAGGAAAAAAATCACCCTAAGTGAGGTAACCCTGACCCAGAAAGATAAATATGGTATGTATTCACTTATATGTGGATATTATCCACTAAGTAAATGATAGCAAGCGACAATTTTTAGGGTCAGAGAGAAAGGCACTAGGAGGAGACACATGGATCTCCCTGGGAGAGGGAATAGAGTAGATTTTATGGATGGACTGGGACCAGGGTTGAAGTAATCTGAAGTGAGAGGATGAGGTGGGAAGGCACAGAGGGCTGAGAAAGGGAATATGGGGAGAAGTAGCTAGAACTGAAGGACACGTGGGGGGTATACGGAAACCTCACTCAGCTGAAACTTCCTAAAATACATGAAGGTAACCCTAATGAAGTCGCCAAATAATGAGGAAGACAAAGTCATAAGTGGTCACCTCTTCTCACCCAGTGACACTTCCAGTACTGTGACTGGGCTACATCCGATTGAGTTGCTGGCCAAAGAGGTTTCATGGAAATCCTCAAACAACCCAGGCTGTTGCCAACACTCTAGGTTGCTCTCCACAAACTGACAGCAAGGCCCCATGGCGGAAGAAAAAACCTACACAACCTATTGAACATGGAGAAGTCAAGTTAGGGCCTACATGGAGCCTTTCCCCCTCTGTTCTAATGTCTTTGGTATAGGAAGATACTTTGCAAGCTACCAAGAGAAAAACATAAACACCAACCCAGCCTTTGATTACAATGCTGGCCTGCCTGCAAACTATGCTAGGGCAATGGTGGCACAAAGCTTGTGTGAGTGACCAACCCATGTCTGATTTGACTTAGGACCACTACAGAGATGGAACTCATACCTGACACTGCTTGGGTGACTAAAAACCAGAGACTACATAGCCTAGACTAGGGTAATACCAAATACTACTGGTGCTAAAAAAAAATGTTATAAACGACTCCTACTAATAGTCTGCTATACTCATAGATGAGTGCCTTATTCAGCCATCATCAGAGAAGTTTCTTCCAGACATAGATGGAAAAAAATAAAGACATTTACACACACACACACACACACACACACACACACACACACACACAGAGAGAGAGAGAGAGAGAGAGAGAGAGAGCCCTTCTCTCAGAGCTCAGGAAACCCCATAAAAGAGGAGACAGAGAGTGAAGGAGCTAAGGGTGATGAAGGACACCAGAACAAGCCCCTCTATGAGCTGAACAAAGCTCATATGAACTCACAGAGACTGACACGCCATGTACAGAGCCTACACGGGCCTGCACCAGGTCGTGTGTGTGTGTGTGTGTGTGTGTGTGTGTCTCCTGGGTGTATGAATGAGAGGGTCTCTGATTCTTGAGTCTTCTCTTGGGCTCTTTTCCTTTTGTTGGTTTATTTTGTTCAATTTTGATGTGTAATATTTTGTTCTATCTTATGATATGATGTGATATGATACTATTAACCCATAGAAGCCTGTTCATTTTTCTAATGAGAGACAGAAAGGAACTCAATGGAAAGTGGGAGGGAGGGGAGGAGGGAGGATCTGGGAAGAGTATGGTAAAGGGAAAACTGTAATCAGGGTATAACATGTGAGAAAATAATCTATTTTCTTTCTTTTTTTAAAAAAATTTATTTATTTATTTTATGAGTACACTGTAGCTGTCTTCAGACACACCAGAAGAGGGCATCAGATTCCATTACAGATGGTTGTGAGCCACCATGTGGTTGCTGGGAGTTGAACTCAGGACCTCTGGAAGAGTAGTCAGTGCTCTTAACCATTGAGCCATCTCTCCAGCCCCCAAGAATCTATTTTAAACAAAAGGGGAAACAAATTTGCACAGATTTTTAAAAAAAATAATAAATTTCATTTGGGATTCAGAAACTTAAAAATATATTGATTTATTTTTATCATATGTGTATGCATGAACACCTAGTGACTGTATGTGTAACAAGTGAATGGCTGGTGACTTCAGAGAGCAGAAGATGGTATTGAGTCCCCCAAAACTGGAGTTACAGATGGTTATGAACCTCTATGTAGGTTTTGGAAGTTAAACATAGGTCTTCTGCAAGAACTGCAAGTGCTTTTAATCACTGAGACATACTTTCTTCTTTTTATTCAGTCTGAGGCCCCAGCCCAAGGAATGGAGCTACCCAGAATTAGGCTGGATCTTTCTACTTTGGTCAACCCAATCTAGAACCTCTCTAGAAAAGCCAAGAAGCTACAAAGCCTAACTATGCTTTCCACCCTGACCAGTTCATCCAAGGGAGCTGGGCTCCTAATGCCCCCAAAAGCCCCTACTCAAGGAGCCATCTCTAGAAACCTTACAAAGGGACTCCAGGGACATCTTGGGCAATCACTACACATTTGTAGGTCATGTTTGAGTAGGTTTCCAGCCTCAACTCATTCCTACCTCATGGCAGCCTCTGGAATAGGTTTTTGCCTTTATGCTGTCTTCTCTAATGGGTAAACCTTTTCATGCCAGACCTGTTACTTTTCCCTTACAGCTCAAAGTCTAGAACTTATAAGCCAAACATCCCAAGAAACTCTAGAAAGCGTAAGAATAGTTGAGTTCATGTACAGCAGGTTCTGCTTGAAGGCCCTAGGTTTGCTACTGATTTTTAGTTTGTTTTCATTTTGAGATTTTTCAGCTGGGTCTTGTATATCCGTGGCTGGTCTTGAACTTGTGGTTTGGTCAAGGATGGCTGAAACTTCTCCATTCTCTTGTTTCTGCCTCCCAAACGCTGGGTCTCAGGTTCGAGCATCTGGTGACAGGCAGAATTCTAAAACAAATGTTTTGTTGGGATTGTCCCTGCTTGCCTTCTGTGCTGGAGCTACTTACTGCCATCTGTTCATGTCCTGCACTTGTTTTCTACATTTTTAACCCACGGTCAAGTTTTTTTCTTCCGTGACTCAACAGTTCTATCCCCATTTGATGTTTTAACAAGACTTTTTCCTACCACCAGCAGAAGCCCCACTTCTCAAGTCCCTCAGACCAGGAAACAACAGGTTATTTCCCCCAAACCACCCTGAAGTGACGTTCTCTTTTCATGGCACTCTGTGGAACCCACTCCAGGGAACGCATGAAAGCTGCTATATCATCCCTTCTCAGCTGAGAGGAGCTATCAGAGAAGATACTGCGCCAGCCTCTCATCCACGATAGGATTGTTACTCTCTTCAGAGGAAGTGTACGGCGAAGATGTGATTCAGACACCAGAAAGGAAGCAGGTCCTAAATGCAAGTCTAGTTTAGGGGCCTCCTCAGACAGAAAAACAATAACAACAACAGCAGCAACAATAAAAAATGGCTCTATTTCTCCAAACTGTGGAAGAGTACAACAGCAGAAATAGCTACCGTCTCATGTCAATTAGAGTTGCCGACACCCCAATGGTAGACATGCCAGGAGACTGCATGCAAAGTTTGCTCTAAACTTCTAAGCAAGCCTCCTTTTAAAGACAGACCTCTGGGGCTGGTGAGATGGCTCAGCAGAGTAAGAGCACTGACTGCTCTTCTCTGAAGGTCCTGAGTTCAAATCCCAGCAACCACGTGGTGGCTCACAACCACCTGTAGCGAGATCTGATGCCCTCTTCTGGTGTGTCTGAAGACAGCTACAGTGTGCTTATTTATAATAATAAGTAAATCTTTTGAGATGGAGTGAGAGGGGCCGACCAAAGCAAGCAAAAGTCCTAAATTCAATTCCCAACAACCAAATAAAGGCTTACAACTACCTGTACAGCTACAGTGTGTACTCATATGCATAAAATAAATAAATAAATCTTAAAAAAAAGATAGACCTCTGACAGCCCATCTCCATAAACAAGTGGATCTCACTGTATTTTCACACCCTCTATGCTTCTTGTAGCATACTAAATAAACTGTCTTCCTTCTACTCTGGCCTAAAGGGTGATTTCTTTTACTGACTTTAATCTCATCGCCCTAACACTAAACCCCTAGGCTCCAACCCATCCTTCAAATGGTCTTGGCTTCTTGCTATGTCTTTCATAGTTCAATTTCTTCCTTTTAATAAAATGACTCACTGCTTAAAAAATAAACAAACAGACAAAAAACCAAAGAACAACAGCAACAAACTCCTTTTTTACCTAGCTACTTCATCTGCCTTAATTCCTCAGGTGCCCTCTTTCTATATGCAACCACTGCCTAGCACTGTCTTCCAGCTAATTAAACCAACACCTACAATGCTGCCTTTATTGCTACCAGTATTCAAGTTGCCCCTGACAACCAACCCTTCCTTGATATTGCTCTCAGTTGGACTAGACATTATGATGGACATGGGTACCAAATAAGTGGGTTGAGACTGACTGCCTTTGCTTATTATGATGCAATGGTCCTGGCATATCAAAAGGTGAATCAGCCTTATGGGGGCAGGATAATCTCCTGGCCAATGACTGACAAGTCCAGCTCCCTTAAATGTTAAGGGATGAGACAATAAAAAATAGTCTGTAATGCTCTGATCTCTAGAGCAGGTAAGTGTCAGAGGTAGAATCGAGGTTTTTATTCTTTTCGCCCGGAGGATATAGCTTCTCCTTCATGGGCCTCAGCAAAATCCTGATATTTCCATCTTTTCCTCCAGTACTTTAAATTCTAAGAAAGGGCATTTGTCAAGTCTCTCTTTCCAGTGTTACCAGGAAAATAGTAGACGATGCTTTAGAGTTACTTCGCTGAAGGCCTGCTCTTGGGCTGGAAAGATGGCTCATGGGTTAAGAACCTATTCTGCTCTTGTAAAGAACTAGACTTCTATCTCTTCCTCCCATGTCTGATGACTCACAAGAGCCTGGAAGTCCAGCTTCAAGGGATGTGATGTCCTCATTGGGCAAATGCACATGCCCCCACATAGGCCATACACATAAAGATAATTCAAAATAGAAACAAATCTTCAACCATCTAGCACTATGTAAAAGGACATTATCATCATATCTATTTTTCAGAAGGGAAAGAGGTGGGGTGTGGTATCCCGTGCCTTTCACCTATACTCTTGTATAGCAGAGGCAGGTATGTATCTATGTTTCAGGCTATCCTGCTCTACATTGTGAGTTCCAGGACAGTCAGGGTTATCTAGAGTGACTCTGTTTCCAAAAGCAAAGCAAAAAAAAAAAAAAAATCGTGCTGCCTGTTACAGCATGATAATGTCTCAGTTGTAGTCTTTATGCAATAATTAGCTACACTGGGCTCTGATTGCTTTGACAATGTGTTCATCTGTTTTTGAGGTATTGGATAATACTTTAAAATTTATTCAGGTGAATATCTCTGGATGTAATGATCCAGCATTTCTTAAATTTCACAGAGCATACCCAATGTCTGGGAATTTTGTTAAAAATGCAAACTGTGATTCAATAGGTCTGGGATAGACTTGGAAAGCTACATTGTCCTAAGTTCCCAGGTGATGCTGATGCTGTTTATTGTAATGCAGCTGGAGAGTAGGAGGGTGACAGGCAATCCTTTCCATGCCTCTCTTCCAGTGTGGAAACGTGGACCTAAGAGTGTATTAGACATTACAGCACGCACCTGTGATCCAGGCACTTAGGCCATTTCCAGTCTAGCAGGAGGATTGTTGAGAGCCTGTGAGGCCAGCCTGGATCACATAAGCTTCAGGCCAGTATGCCTTCCGAGCAAGACCTGGCTGCAAACCCCAGCCCTCAACAACAACAACAACAACAACAACAACAACAACAACAACAACAACGACCTCCAGAGGAACTGAAGCGATGGCTGTGTTCTGATTTGTAACCACCAGGTGGAGACTACACAAAACAAACGCAGTTCCTGCATTTTGTGTGTGGTGCTGAGTTTGAACACCTTAATGGATGTTCGGACTTCTCCTAAGTGCCCTCATCATGCTGACCGCATAGTACCAAACACGTCATAGATTTCAGACCACCCACAACTCAAGGCAGACGAGAATCATAGCACGAGTCAATGACCTTAAAACTAAAACTGAGCTAGAGGTAATAGAATGCCATAATCCTCGTGCTTTGAAAGCTGAGGCAAGAGTAGTGATGGAGGCAGATGCAGAACACGTGCAGGGCCGTGCGCAGAACACGTGCAGGGCCGCATGCCGTGCCGCACTGCAAGACTCTGTTTAAAAAAAAAAAAAGTAAAACCCAACCGAACAAAACATTAAAGTTGAGGTACATGTATACTCTGAGCCTAACAAAGTAAGAATATTTCCATGTTACATTACCATCACTTAGGGTGTGTATAAAATGAACAGCAACAGTGAGAGGATGCGGAGGAAGGAGGTGGTGGAGGATGAAGGGAAGGAAGAAAATGGGGTGTGGCAAGGAAGAGGAAGGGAAGGAAGGAGGAAGGGCTTCTAGTTCCACCAAAATTGAAGGATTGTTTTACCCTGGTAAGCTATCTTTTTTTCTTTTTTTGTAACTTTAGCCTAGCTGTCTTTTTCTTTCTTTCTTTCTTTTTTTTTTTTGTAACTTTAGCCTAGCTGTCTTTTTCTTTTTTTTTTTTTTTTTTTTTTTTTTTTTTTTTTTTTTTTTTTTTTTTTTTTTTTTTTTTTTTTTTTTTTTTTTTTTTTTTTTTTTTTTTTTTTTTTTTTTTTTTTTTTTTTTTTTTTTTTTTTTTTTTTTTTTTTTTTTT
>LR753587.1:0-131754 GCA_902729485.2 Mus minutoides | reverse complement strand
TGAAGTGAGCTATTCAATATTCACAGTCAGGCTACCTTACTTGATAGATTCTTTTCAGGTCGGGGTTTCTTCTTGCACAATATGTGGAGGTTATAATAATCAAGTAGCCATATAACCACTCTGAACATTATTACCAGTTAAGCTTATTGTCCGTATGGGTGTGCTGGCGTCTCATGCCGTCTAAAGAGCCTTGTGAAGATGTTCTACTGACCAGTTCTCTCCACAGAACAAAGACAGAATTTCCCCTGTGGGAATCACTCGGTAACAGCAGATTCTACTCTTTGCTTCTAAAGAGATCTAAAAGTTCGGCGGCCATGTTGGCTCATCAAGTGGTTATGTCTGAAGCTCACTTCTCTATCTGTCGGGTGTTCGATACCATGCAGCTCAGTACTAAGACATGGGTCTCCCTGAAGCTCTTATCACTTACATGTCCCCTTCATGCCATCGGAAGTTGAAGTAACTGAGGTGTTGGGAGCAACCTTAGGAAAAACCCATCTTGTAGGGACTGCGAGTTGCTGCCGTCGCTGATATGTCTATGAGCTCGTGTCATACGCAAGTTGGTAGCTCTTTTGACAAAAATCGTGAGTTTAAAAAGTGGAGAGTGAGCCGGGTGTGGTGGCACACGCCTTTAATCCTAGCACTCGGGAGGCAGAGGCAGGCAGACTTCTGAGTTTGAGGCCAGCCTGGTCTACAGAGTGAGTTTCAGGACAGCCAGGGCTACACAGAGAAACTCTGTCTCGAAAAACCAAAAAAAAAAAAAAAAGTGGAGAGTAAGAAAAAAGGAGCTACCTACCTACCTACTTTTGAAAAGCACTGAAACCAAACTATCTTATGGACAGTCACTCATGCCAGCTGTGGACCACGTATTCAATCTAAATGTCCAAGTCTCAGAGATACAGCATACACGCAGAGGGTGTGTGTACAGTGATTCTTCAGGGAGCTGGAAGAAATTCTGAGAACTTTATTTACACTTTCCATCTGAAATGTTGGAAACTGTACATGGGTCTTGCAACAAGTGCTCTTTGCCCTTGAGTCACCTTTCTAGCTCCCCAAACAGATTTTTTTAAAAATAAAAAACAAGGTAAGATTTTAAAAGGGTAAGAAAAATTACTGACTTTCACTAATGTTTGATATATTATTGACAGAATATAAGTTTATAATTTGTCAATGTACAATTATAGGGGTAACCCAAGTGAAAATACTTCACTCTTTGGCCTCTGATGACTGATGAACACTTACAGTTTCCACATGCAGGACAGTGCTGTGAGCCAGAGATGTAACATCGATCAACAGCATAACATTGAACTCACCCACAGGCTGGCCTCTCTCTCTCTCTCTCTCTCTCTCTCTCTCTCTCTCTCTCTCTCCTTCCCTCCCTCCCTCCCTCCCTTCCTCCCTTCCTCCCTCCCTTCCTCCCTCCCTTCCTCCCTCCCTTCCTTCTTTTGTGGAACTGAGTATAAAATGTGGCTTCCCATATGCTAGGCAAACCATCTCCCAGACCCATGTCCTCAGCCTGCAGAACTGAAATTCTGCAGCACAGACCTGCAGCTCAGTCGTCTCCCCTTTGCCCGAGCTCCTGATAACTGCCCTTCGACTTTGGGATTGGCTTCCTTCCATCCTCTACTGCAGTGGAATCATGAGGCATCTTCTTCTCTGACTGGCTTCTTTCTCAGTATGATCTCCTCTAGTTTAATTTATGGTGCCACATTGTTCCGAAGACACCTTTTGTTTAAGGCTCCATATTTCTTTTTCTTCACTCATTTGTGGATTGCTGACGAATATATTGGTTGTTTCCATATTGTGAAATACAGAAATGATATTGCACTAAAGATGGGATTCTTGAAATTTCTATGAGATCTTGATTAACTTTGGATGTATCCATGACAGTAAAGTCTACAGTTCATATAATAGTTCTATTTTTAAGTTAAAGATTTATTTACTGTGTATACAGTGTTCTGCCTACATGTATGCCTGCTTACCAGAAGAGGGCACACTAGATCTCATCATAGCTGGTTGAGAGTCACCATGCAGTTACTGGGAATTGAACTCAGGACCCCTGCAAGAGCAGCCAGTGCCTTTAACCTCTGAGCCATCTCTCCAGCTCCTCTATTTTTAATTTTTGAGACATTGCCTTTTTGTTTTTTCCACAATGGTTCTATCAATAACCTCAATAGGTAATGTATAAGAGTCCTAATTTCTCTAATCCTTGCAAATATTTATTATCTTTAAAAGTTTTATTTTTATTTTAAATTATGTATATAACTGGGTATGGCTTTGTGCAAATGAGTGCAGTTGCATGCATATGCCAGACAAGGGCGATGAGGGGCTGGCGAGATGGCTCAGTGGTTAAGAGTGCCAACTGCTCTTCTGAAGGTCCAGAGTTCAAATCCAAGCAACCACATGGTGGCTCACAACCATCCGTAATGAAATCTGATGCCCTCTTCTGGAATATCTGAGGACAGAAAAAAAGGGTGATGAATCCCTTGAAGTTGAAGTTACAGGCCATGTGTGCCTTCAGTGTGAGCGCTGGGAACCAAACTGGTCCTCTGCAAGAGCAGTACACAATGTTAACTGCTAAGCCAACTCTCTAGTCCCCTCTAAGTTAATGACACTTTATTTTGACTTGAATCTGCAGTCATCTAAGGTGGTGGTTCTCAAGCTGTGAGTTTCAATACCATTGTAGGTACAATGATCCTTTCACAGGGAATAGCTTAGCAGATATCCCACATATCTAATATTTACATTATAATTCATAGCACTATCAAAATTACAGTTATGAAGTACCAACAAAATAATTTTATGTTTGGAGGTCACCACAACATGAGGAAGTGTATTAAAGGGTCTCAGAATTAGGAAGGTTGAGAACTACTGCCTAATGTTTAGTGAAGCTGAGCAGCTGTCTTAGTCAGGGTTTCTATTCCTGCACAAACATCATGACCAAGAAGCAAGTTGGGGAGGAAAGGGTTTATTCGGCTTACACTTCCATACAGCTGTTCATCACCAAGGAAGTCAGGACTGGAACTCAAGCAGGTCAGGAAGCAGGAGCTGATGCAGAGGCCATGAAGGGATGTTCCTTACTGGCTTGCTTCCCCTGGCTTGCTCAGCCTGCTCTCTTACAGAACCCAAGACTACCAGCCCAGAGATGGTCCCACCCACAAGGGGCCCTCCCCTTTGATCACTAATTGAGAAAATACCCCACAGCTAGATCTCCTGGAGGCACTTCCCCAACTGAAGCTCCTTTCTTTGTGATAACTCCAGCCTGTGTCAAGTTGACACTCAAAACCAGCCAATACAGCAGCCCATCAGCTTCCGTTTATCTTCTCTGGAGAAATACCTTTTTAGGTTCTTTGCCTACTTACAAAAATAGTGGTGCCATTCCCTAATTCTTCAGAACAACAGGGAATCCATACATTTCTGTGTTATATATGTAGTCAGTTCTTCTAAATACAATCATATTTTAAATATTTAACTTAAATGTTTTCAAAATGTATTGGAACACTTAAAATTAGGATGTTTTGGTTGAATGTCTCTACCCATAAGGTAGGTAATGTACACTTGCTTAAAGGAGACAAGTAAGAAATGGCAACAGAGGGTTGGGGATTTAGCTCAGTGGCAGAGCGCTGAGCACTTGCCCAGCAAGCGCAAGGCCCTGGGTTCGGTCCTCAGCTCTGGGAAAAAAAAGAAAAAAAATGGCAACAGAATTAACTACTACTATAAGAAAAATTGTAGATTTAACATACTTTAAAGTCGCTATTTTTGTTAAGATGTATACTTTTATTGTCTTTGGAGTGCTAATTTCAATTCTGTGTCTTCAGCATGATTGGTCCACAAAATATTCAAGTTAGAAGACAGATCCTTGTCATTTATCAATATTTATAATGTGTCCATCCACCTTCACCTGCCTTAGAGCTATTCCAACATTGCTGGAAAATTGTATTAGAATCTCATTTTTTTTTCCATTTCTTTACCTTTTGATAAAGGTATTATTTCATGGAACCAAATGATGTCACACCCTCCCCATTAAAGTCATTCCAGCCATTACCTTCTGCCAATAGAATCAATCTCGAGCTGTTCGGCTTGTTCAAAATCTCTGACAGGAAAGGTAATAAACCAAACAGTTAAGCCTCCACAGTCCTCCTCAGTGCAAAGCATATCTATTTTACATAAAACTATTAATGTGACATAAAAGCAGACCCATACCAACCATGTTCCGCCGTCATGGTATTACTTTGCCACATGGCTGCTATCTTGTTTTGGGAGAAAAAGATCTTAAATAGGTTAGTTTATCAGGCTTGTTACATGTTGTCTTATACATAATGGCACTCTCTAGAGAAAACTTCCATCTATTCATAACTATGAGATCATGGTAACAAAGGACAGAAGACCATGGTAAGCCTACAGGCATTTTAGGGTCTTTATACATTTCTGACTTAAGAGTTCCAAAAATCGTTAATTGTATACGCTTTTAAAGCTCTCTGTTGATTTTTTTTTCTGTAGAAAACGTAAGCAAAAGCATTTTAGAAAATTATTCATTTACATTCCGTTGATGCTCCCTCCCAACTCCCCCCCCCCCACAATTTCTCATCCCCCTTACCTCCAGAAGGGGGCTCTTCCCTATCAGGCCTCCCACTTCTCTGGAGCCTCGAGTCTCTTGAGGATTAAGTGCATCTTCTCCCACTGAGACCAGACCAGGCAGACCTCTGCTACATTTGTGCCAGAAGCCCCTGCCTGACCCATGTATGCTCTTGGTTGGTGGTTTAGTCTCTGGGAGCTCCCTGGGGTCTTCCTATGGGGTCACCCTCCCCTTCAGCTTCTTTAGTCCTTCACCAAATTCAACCACAGGGGTCCCCAACTTCAGCCCAATGGTTGGGTATAAGTATCTGCATCTGTCTCAGTCAGCTGCTGATAGGGTCTCTCAGAGGCCAGCCACACCAGGCTCCCGTCTGTAAGCACATCATAGCCTCAGTACTAGTGTCAGGCCTTGGTGTCTCCCCATGACGTAGATCCCAAGTTAGGTGGGTCATTGGACTGCCTTTCCTTCAGTCTCCATTTTTTTTTTTTAAAGATTTATTTTATTATATGTGAGTACACTGTAGCTGTCTTCAGACACTCCAGAAGAGGGAGCCAGATCTTGTTACGGATGGTTGTGAGCCACCATGTGGTTGCTGGGATTTGAACTTATCACCTTGGGAAGAGCAGTCGGGTGCTCTTACCCGCTGAGCCATCTCACCAGCCCCAGTCTCCATTTTTGTCCTGAAGTTGTTGTTGTTGTTGTTGTTGTTGTTGTTGTTGTTGTTGTTGTTCTTCTTCTTCTTCTTCTTCTTCTTCTTCTTCTTCTTCTTCTTCTTCTTCTTCTTTAAATAAACACATTTTATTTTATTTTATTTTTTTAAAGATTTATTTTATTTATTATATGTAAGTACACTGTAGCTGTCTTCAGACACCCCAGAAGAGGGCGCCAGATCTCATTACGGATGGTTGTGAGCCACCATGTGGATGCTGGGATTTGAACTTATCACCTTCGGAAGAGCAGTCGGGTGCTCTTACCCACTGAGCCATCTCACCAGCCTCTTATTTTATTTTTTATTTTATTTTTTTTTCCTTGTTCTGCTCAACCCTGCTCGCTCCGGTCGGCCCTGATCGCTTCGATCGGCCCGCTGGCTCTGGTCGGTCCCACTTGCTCAGTCCCTGCTCTCTCTGGTCCAAGGATTCATTTATTATTATTCATAAGTACACTATAGCTGACTTCAGACGCACCAGAGGAGGGCGTCAGATCTCATTACGGGTGGTTGTAAGCCACCATGTGGTTGCTGGGATTTGAACCCATCACCTTCGGAAGAGCAGTCGGGTGCTCTTACCCGCTGAGCCATCTCACCAGCCCCCCTGCAGTTCTTTTAGACAGGAAAAATTCTGGGTCAGAAATTTGACTGTGGGTTAGTAACCCGGTCCCTCCACTTGAGGTTCTATCTACTGGAAGTGAGCTCTTTGAGTTCCCTCTCTTTATTTTGGCTAAGGTCACCCCCACTGAATCCTGACAGTCTCTCACCTCCTGGAACTCTAGTACTTTCTAGAGGATCCCTCCCCACCTTCCACCCCACAAGGCTACTAATTTCCATTTATTGTCCTGGCCTTCTGGGCTTCTCTCCTGTCACCCCCCCCACAATGCCTGACCACCTCCCCCTTTTCCTCCCCTCCCCTCTCCCACTCAGGTCCTTCCATCCCTCTGCCTCCCATAATTATTTTCTTCCCCCTTCTAAGTGGGATTGAAGCATCCTCATTTAGGCCTTTCTGCTTGTTACACTTCTTACAGTCTGTGGGTGGTATCAAGGTATTCTGTACTTTTTTGGCTAATATCCACTTATCAGTGAATACATGCCATGCATGTCCTTTGGGTCTGAGTTACCTCACTCAAGATGATATTTTCTAGCTCCATCCATTTCCCTGCAAAATTCATAATATCCTAGTTTTTCATAGCTGAATAGTATTCCATTGTGTCAATGAACCATATTTTCTCTATCCATTCTTCGATTGAGGGACATCTGAGTTGTTTCCAGCTTCTGGCTATCATAAATAAGCCTGCTATGAACATACTGGAACACGTGCCCCTGTGGCATGGTGGAGCATCTTTTGGGTATATTCCCAAGAGTGGTACAGCTGGGTCTTCAGGTAGATCTATTTCTTTCTTTCTTTCTTTCTTTTTTTTTTTTTTTTAAAGATTTATTTTATTTATTATATGTAAGTACACTGTAGCTGTCTTCAGGCACTCCAGAAGAGGGTGCCAGATCACATTAAGGATGGTTGTGAGCCACCATGTGGTTGCTGGGACCTGAACTTATCACCTTCGGAAGAGCAGTCGGGTGCTCTTACCCGCTGAGCCATCTCATCAGCCCCGTATACTCGCTTGACCTTTTATTTTATTTATTTTTTTTTAAGATTTATTTTATTTATTATATGTAAGTACACTGTAGCTGTCTTCAGACACCCCAGAAGAGGGTGCCAGATCTCATTACAGATGGTTGTGAGCCACCATGTGGATGCTGGGATTTGAACTTATCACCTTCGGAAGAGCAGTCGGGTGCTCTTACCCGCTGAGCCATCTCACCAGCCCCGGTAGATCTATTTCTAATTTTGAGGGACCTTCAGATTGATTTCCAGAGTGGTTGTACCAGTTTGCAATCCCACCAGCAGTGGAAGAGTGCTCTTCTTTATCCACATCCTCGCCAACATGTGCTGTCACCAGAGTTTTTGATCTTAGCCATTCTGATTGGTGTGAGATGGAATCTCAGGGTCGTTTGGATTTGCATTGCTCTGATGACTAAGGACTTTGAACATTTCTTTAGGTGCTTCTTGGCCATTAGAGATTCTTCTGTTTTGAATTATCTGTTTAGCTCTATATTCCATTTTAAAAATTGAGTTATTTGGGAGGGGGGTTGAGGTCAACTTCTTCAGTTCGTTATATATTTTGGATATTAGCCCTCTATCAGATGTGGAGTAAGTAATGATTTTTTTCCCCCAATCTGTAGGTTGCTGATTTGTCCTATTGATGATGTGTTCTGCCTTACAGAAGGCTTTCAGTTTCATAAGGTCTCATTTATCAATTTTTGATCTTAGACCCTGAGCCATTGGTATTCTGTTCAGAAAATCTCCCCCATACCAATGAGTTCAAGGCTCTGTCCCACTTTCTCTTCTATTAGATTCAGTGTATCTGGTTTTACCTTGAGGTAAAAGATCGACTTGGATCTTACCTAGCTTTATGCAAGGTGACAAATATGGATCTATTTTCATTCTTCTACATACAAACCTCCAGTTAGCATTAATAGTTACCATTTATTGAAGATATTTTCTTTTTTCCACTGTATGTTTTTGGCTTCTTTGTCAAAGATCAAGTGTCCATAGGTATGTGGGTTTACTTCTGGGTCGTCAATTCTATTCCATTGATCGACCTTTCTGTCTCTGTACCAATACAATGTGGTTTTATCACTATTACTCTGTAAAACAACTTGAGGTTAGGGATGGTGATTCCCCCAGAAGATCTTTTATTTTTGAGAACTGTTTTGGCTATCATGGGTTTTTTGTTTTCCATATGAAGTTGAGAATTCCTCTTTCCAAATCTGTGAAGAATTGTGTTGGAATTTTGATGGCAATTGCATTGAATCTGTAGATTGCTTTTGGTTAGATGGCCATTTTTACTATGTTAATCTGACCAATCCATGAGCATGGGAGATCTTTCCATCTTCTGAGGCCTTCTTATATTTCTTTCTTCAGGGATTTGAAGTCTTGTCATACAGATCTTTCATTTGATTGATGAGAGTTACACCAAGATATTTTATACTATTTGTGGCTATCGTGAAAGGTATTGCTTCCCTAATTTCTTTCTCAGCTTGTTTACTATTTTTATAAAGGAAGGCTATTGATTTGTTTGAGATAATTTTATATCCTACCACTCTGCTGAAATTGTTTATCAGCTGTAGGAGTTAGTTCTCTGGTGGAATTTTGGGGGTCACTTATGTACACTATCATATCATCTGAAAATAGTGATACTTTGACTTCTTTTTTTCTTTGCAATTTGTATCCCCTTGTTCTCCTTTTGTTGTCTAATTGCTCTAAGGTAGAACCTCAAGTACTATATTGAAGAGAGAGAGAGAGAGAGAGAGAGAGAGAGAGAGAGAGAGAGAGAGAAACCTTATCTTGTTCCTGATTTTAGTGGGATTGCTTCTAGTATCTCCCCATTTAATTTAATGTTGGCTCTTGGTTTGTTATATATTACTTTTATTGTGTTTAGGTATGTGCCATGAATTCCTGATCTCTCCAAGACTTTTAATATGAAAGGGTGTTGTATTTTGTCAAAAGCTTTTTCAGCATCCAATGAGATGATCATGTGGCTTTTTTGCTTATATAGTGTATTATATTGATGGACTTTTGTATATTGAACCATCCCTGCATTCTTGGGATGAAGCCTACTTGATCACGGTGAATGATGGCCTTGATGTGTTCTTGGATTTGGTTTGTGAGAATTTTATTGCATATTTTGTATCAATATTCATAAAGTGAAATTGGCCTGAAGTTTTCTTTCTTTGTTATGTCTTTGTGTAGTTTAGGTGTCAGAGTAACTATGGCTTCATAAAATGAATTAAATAATATGCCCTTTGTTTCTATTTTGTGGGATACTTTGAGGAGTATTGGTATTAGCTCTTCTTTGAAGGTCTGCAAAAAACCATCTGGCCCTGGGCCTTTTCTGGTTGGGAGGTTTTTAATGACTATTTCTATATCCTCAGGGGTTATGGGACTGTGTAGATAGTTTACCTGATCTTGGTTTAACTTTGGTATGTGGTATCTGTCTAGAAAATCATCCATTTCACCTAGGTTTTTCAGTTTTGTAGAGTATAGGCTTTTGTAGCAAGTTATGGTGATTTTTACAATGACCTTAGTTTCTGTTGTTACCTATCTCTTTTCTTTTCTTTCATTTTCTTT
Source organism: Mus minutoides (assembly GCA_902729485.2). NCBI lineage: Eukaryota > Metazoa > Chordata > Mammalia > Rodentia > Muridae > Mus > Mus minutoides. The sequence continues at coordinate 122,283 of LR753587.1, read as the reverse complement.
TCTTTTCTTTTCTTTTCTTTTCTTTTCTTTTCTTTTCTATGTCTCTCTTTTGATTTCTGATTTTGTTATTTTGGGTACTATCTCTGTGCCCTTTAGTTAGTTTGGCTAAGGGTTTATCTATTTTGTTGATTTTCTCAAAGAAACAGCTCTTGGATTTGTTTATTCTTTGTATCATTCTCTTTGTTTCTAACTTGTTGATTTCAGCCCTGAGTTTGACTATTTCCTGCCTTCTACTCCTCTTGCGTTTGTTTGCTTCTTTCTGTTCTAGAGCTTTCAGGTGTGCTATTAAGTTGCTCATATGAGGTCTCTCCAATTTCTTTATGAAGGCACTTAATACTGTGAATTTTCCTCTTAACACTGCTTTCATTGTGTTTCATAAGTTTGGGTATAATGAATTTCACTTGAATTCTATAAAGTCTTTGATTTCTTTCTTCATTTCTTCCTGACCAAGTTATCATTGAGCAGAGAGTTGTTAGGTTTCCATGAGTATGCAGGCTCTCTGTTGGTTTTGTTGTTATTGAAGTCTAGCCTTAGTGTGTGGTGAGCTGATAGAATACGTGGAATTATTTCAATATTCTTGTATATGTTGAGGCTAGCTTTTTGTCTTGTCAACATCTAGCACATTGGGGTCCCAAAGGTATTAACAGGACACAGGGAGTACACAGCTAAATCAGCCAATGCACAGTTTATTCCAAGTTTCAGCTTCTTTTAAAGGCAAAACATGATAAAGATTTCCCATGGTTTCCAGTTTACACCAGGTCCTGTTTCCCTAGCAATAGCTTATCTTGGTTTGAAGTGATCCAAACCTTCTTACAGACTGAGAAATCTGTCAGCAGTCCAACTCTTAGATGTGTTGCTTCTTACAATTAAAAACAAAGTTACTTTTTCATGAGCAAAGGATCATGAAGGCCACTTCCTCAGGTTTTCAGCTTACTTGGCAGAACACCAGGATTCTCTGCTTGAGACAGCATGCCTCTTCATTATCTTTGTATGCTAAGATTGACAGGAAACCTTCATTGTCCAGCAGCTAGCAAGCTGAGAACAGTCTCCTCATGCCATTTCTCTACAGTGCCTAATTCTATGGTCAACTTTGGAGAAGGTTCCATGAGGAACTGAGAAGGTATATTTTCTTGTTTGAGGGAGAAATGTTCTGTAGAAATCTGTTAAATCCACTTGGTTCATAACTTCTGTTAGTTTACTATGTTTCTGTTTAGTTTCTGTTTTAATGACCTGGCCATTGGTGAGAGTGGGATGTTGATGTCTCTCACTGTTATTGTGTGAGGTTAAATGTATGTTTAGAGCTTTAGTAACATTTCTTTTATGAATATGGGTGCTCTTGGATTGGGGGCATAGATATCTTCAGAATTGAGACTTCCTCTAGGCGAATTTTTCCTTTGATGAATATTAAATGTCCTTCCCCATCTCATTTGATAACTTTTGGTTGAAAGTCCATTTGATTGGATATTAGAATGGCAACTCCAGCTTGTTTCTTGGAACCATTTGCTTGGAAATTTTTTTTCCAGCCTTTTACTCTGAGATAGTATCTGTCTTTGTCACTGAGTTGTGTTTCTTGTATACACCAAAATGCTGGATCCTGTTTACATATCTGTTCTGTTAGCCTATGTCTTTTTATTGGAGGGATTGAGTTCATTGATGTTGAGGGATATTAAAGACAGATGATTGTTAGATCCTTTTTTTATGGTGGTGGCATTATATGTGTGTGATTCTCTTCTTTTGGGTTTGTTGTGAAATGTTTAATTTCTTGAGTTTTCTTGGGTATTGTTACCTCCTTGTGTTGTATATTTCCTTCCAGTATCCTCTGTGGGGCTGGGTTAGTAAAAAGATATTGTTTAAATTTGGTTTTGTCATGGAATATCTTCATTTCTTCATCTATGGTGTTCGAGAATTTTGCTGGGTATAGTATCCTGGGCTGTCATTTGTATTCTTTTAGGGTCTGGATGACATCTGTCCAGGATCATCTCTGGCTTTTAGAGTCTCTGTTGAGAAGTCTGGTGTAATTCTGATAGGTCTGCCTTCATATGTTACTTGGCCTTTTTCCCTAACAGCTTTTAACATTCTTTCTTTGCTCTGTGCACTTAGTGTTTTGATTATGTGATGAGAAGATTTTCTTTTCTTGTCCAATCAAATTGGTGTTTTGTAGGCTTCTTGTACATTTATGGCCATCTCTTTCTTTAGGCTAGGGACATTTTCTTCTATGATTTTGTTGAAGATGTTTTCTGGCCCTTTGATCTGGATTCTTTACTCTCTTCTATTCCTATTATTCTTAGGTTTGATCTTTTCATTGTGTCCTGAGTTTCCTGGATATTTTGGGTTAGGAGCTTTTTACACTTTGTATTTTCTTTGACCCAAGTGTCAATCTCTTCTATGGTATCTTCTATGCCTGAGATTCTCTCTTCTGTCTCTTACATTCTGCTCGTGATGCTTGCGTGCATCTGTAGCTCCTGAACTCTTTCCTTAACTCATGCCCAGGGTTGCCTCCACTTGAGTCTTCTTTGTTGTTTCTATTTTCATTTTTAGTTCTTGAACTGTTTTGTTCAATTCCCTCACCTGCTTGATTGTATTTTCCTGTATTTCTTTAAGGGATTTATTTTATTTTATTTTATTTTATTTTATTCTTTAAGGGCTTCTACCTGTTTGCCTGTATTTTCCTGTATTTCTTTAAGAGAATTATTTATACTCTCTTAAAGGCCTTCATGAGATGGGATTTTAGGCCATTATCTTGTTTTTCAGATGTGTTAGGGTATCCAGGGCCTGCTATGGTGGGAGAACTGGGTTTTGGTGGTGTTGAATTGCATTGGGTTCTTTCACTTATGATCTTTTACTTGCCTCTAGCCATCTGATTATTTCTGGTGTTAACTGTCCAGGGTGTCTCTGATTGGAGCCAGTTTCCTTGGAGGCAGGCAGTGTTGTCTCTGGATAGCCCAGCCCTCCTGTATCCCTGGTTACTGCAGATCTCCTGGGAGGCACAAAGGTTGTAAGGTATGGGAGGGTATCAGGCCAGATGATCTGGCCTGGGTGGGGAAGCAGACCAGAAGGCACAACCATTTATTTTTAAATGTCTAAATGTGTATAATCATATTGTTTTTAAAATTCTGATACTAATTTTGAACTACAAGATTGTTTTTAATTTAAAACACTTCTTTAAGCTTTAGATCCTCAGAGGGGCAGGCAGTGTGAGTGTTTAGTACTACCACAAGTATTTAATAGTCACATCTGTTCTGTGGCAGTTTTAAGTTACGATACCTGGGAAGGATGTAAATTTGTTTTCCCAGGTGTGAGCATTTTCTTACACAGTCCTATATAGAACAAAACAGAGCAAAAACACAAGCAACAAAAACAAAACATAACTTTTTTTTTCCTATTCAGTCCCTGCTCCTAGAATGACGACTCTTGAGGCTAATTATTTATTATTAAATGCCTAGTTGATAAGTTTTGACTCCTTCCCTAACTTGTAACTTATTTAACCTATTGTATGTTTCCCACATGGTTAGTTACCTCTCCTTCAATTCTGGCTCACCTCTTCCTTCCAGTTTTCTTCAGAACCTCACTCAAACCTCCCTAGCATCTTTCTCTATTCTATCCTGAGTTCAGATACCTGCTGGTTTACCTGCCTTTCCTTATTCTCTCTATTTCTCAGAATCTTCTCTCTCCCTGACAGTGTCCCATCTCTTATTTCCTGCCTCAGCTCATTGGCCATTGGTTTTTCTGTTGTTGTTGTTGTTGTTGTTGTTGTTGACAGGTGATGTTTATAAGAGATTCCCTCTACAGTCCTACACTTTCCCATGAGGAATTTGTCTCCTTCAGTTTTCTGGCATTCTTTGGCAAGCTTCCTGTTCTCCAGCTTTATAGTTTAATATACAATTGATCTATAGAAAAAGATAATGAACACTTAATACAATGAGATAGATTTAACTCTTGAGTTGGCTGTTTTGACGTTAAACTAAAAACTCTTAAATATTAATTTATGTATATTTTGTCTGTGAGGTCAGGCACGAATGTACAATTCAGTATATATGTTTGGAGGTCAGAGGATAGCTCAATGTTGGCTCTTACCTGCCACCTTGTGGGCCCTTAGGATCTAATTTGTGCTTGCATGCAAACGACTTTGAACTCTGACTCTGGAATCTAGGGTAGTCGTCCCAAAAGTTTTGTTTGGCTGCTTTTGATACTCCTTCCCTGAGATGTCTGCTCTTACTTAATTCAGTGAATACTAGGAGAAGAGGAAGAAATACTCTTCCATAATTTCAACAACTGTTCTGTGTTTATAGTCTACAGAACCTCATTTTTATATATTATTTAACTGAGCCCTTAAAAATCCCTTGTGAAGCCAATCAATGTTCTAGCATAAGGTGGGAAGAAGTTCAGAAGTCTCATTCCCTAACTGAGGCATAGTGGACAGTTGCTGTCTGTGGGAGAGTGAGTCAGTTTCTCTAAGGATATGGCTTTTGGTATATTGATCACCCAAGAGGGATAGAATTCTGGTCCTTTACGAGTGCAGAAGTCATTGGTTTGTAACCCATGAGCTATCTTCCTAGCCCCACAGTGGGCCTTCAGTGAACACTTCTAAGGCAACATTTCCTATTTTCCTAGTGACACTGGAAAAAGACTTGACAAATGTCCTTTCTTAGAATTTAAAGTACTGGAGGAAAAGATGGAAATATCAGGATTTTGCTGAGACCCATTAAGGAAAAGCTACATCCTCCTGGTGAAAATAAAACCTGAATTCTACCTCTGGCACTTACCTGCTCTAGAGATCAGAGCATTACAGCCTATTGTCTCATCTCTTAAGACTTACGGGAGCTGGACCTGGCCAGAAGATAAACACCCACCCCCCATGAAGGCTGACTTACCCTTGGATATGCCAGGACCATTGCATCATAATAACATCATAATAACATCATCATCATAACAAAGGCAGCCAATCTCATCCAACTTATTTGGTACCCATGTCCGTCATAATGTCTAGTCCAACTGAGAACAATATCAAGGAAGGGTTGGTTGTCAGGGACAACATGAATATTGGAAGCAAGAAAGGTAATGGCGAAGGTGTTGGTTTAATTAGCTGGAAGACAGTGCTAGACAGTGGTTGTATATAGAAAGAGGACACCTGAGGAATTGCGGCAGATGACAGTATCTACGTGGTTAGAGTTTTTGTTGTTGCTGCAGTTGTTTAGTTTTTTAAAAAGTAGTTATTCCTTTTTTTTTTTAAAGAGGAATATGAGTCATGAAAGAAATAGCAAGAAGCCAAGACCATTTGAAGGACTGTTTAATATTTGGGGATTTAGTATTAGGATAAAAAACCTAAGGTCAGTGAAAGAACTTGCTTTTTAGACCAGAATAGAAAGATGACAACTTGTTTAGTATGCTGCAAGAAACATAGCAGGTATGAAAACACATAGCAGGAGTAATGGTCATAGGAGATCTGCCGTTGGAAGGAGGCCTGCTTAGAAGTGTAGAGCCAACTTCCTTGTGTGCTACTTCCTGGCATGCCTACCATTCGGATGGAGGCAACTTTTTTTGATATGAAGTTATGGTTATTTCTGCTGGTGTGCTAGTTCACAGTTTGGAGAAACAGACCTGCTGCTGCTGCTGTTGATCTTGCTCTTGTTTTTTTTTTTTTTTTTTTTTTTTTTTTTCCTTAGAGCACCTTCTGTAAGGCTGGATTTATAGATATGGCTTAAATTTAGTTTTATCATGGATTGTTTCATTTTTGCCATATATGTTGACTGAATGTTTTACAGAGTATAGAGTTTGGGGTGACATTTGTTTTCTCTTAGCATCTACAACACATCTGTCTAGGTTCTTCTGGCTTTTAGTGTCTCCACTGAGAAGTCAGGTTTAATTCTAATGGGTCTGCCTTTATATGTTAGTTGGCCTTTTTCCCCTCACAGGTCTTTCTTTGTTCTGTACAATCAGTGTTTTGATTATTATGTTCTGAGGCAACTTTCTTTTCTGGCCTAGTCTATTTGATGTTCTGTATGCTTTTTGTACCTTTATAGACATTTCTGGTAGAAGTTATGGAACCTTTTGTCTATAATTTTGTTGAAAATATTTTCTGGGCTTTTGACCTATATTTCTTATTCTTCCTCTAAGCCTATTTCTTAAATTTTATCTTTTCACAGTGGCCCCAGATTTTCTAGATGGTTTTGTACCAGAAATTTTTATTTTAACATTTTCTTTCATTGGCATATCCATCTTTTCTATTGTGTCTTCAATGCCTGAGTTTCTCTCTTCCATCTTGTATTTTGGTGATGAACCTTGTCTCTGTAGTTCCTGTTTGAATTGTGAAGATTTTCATCTGCAGAATCCTCTCAGTTTGTGTTTTCTTTATAGATTCTATTTTCATTTTCAGGTCTTTAATTATGTTATTCACTTCCATCCATCCTTCATGTTTTCCTGGATTTCTTTAGCAGTTTCCTTCATTTGTCTTCACTGTTTGTGTTTTTATCAATTTCTTTATGGGATTTATTCATTTCCTCTTTAGAGACTTCTATCATGTTAATAAAGCCTGTTTTAAGGTCCTTTTCTTGTGCTTCAGCTGTGTTGGCATATTCAGGTCCTGCTCAGAAGGTTTTCTGGGCTCTAGCAGAGAAGGCATGCCGTCCTGGCTGTTACTGTGCTTTTAGGCTTGTGTCTAGACATCTGGGATTAGGAAGATTATATATAGTCCTGGGTGCTGATAATCTGCTCTTGTCTTTGTTGGATGGGTGTTTTGTTTCTTGGTTTCTGTTTCCTCTCTGGTTTTTAGAAGAGTATAATGGGTATGCGTTGCCCGCTAGGAAGTTCTTCTGTGGAAATATAGGTGTGGCCTCTTGCAGTTCCAGGTAAAATGTGCTTCTGGCTATTGGGAGCTAACACCTGGGAATGGGCATAGGCTGTGGGTCTAAGGGGATTCACAGGAGGGAAGAAAAAAGAACCTGCTTACTTTGTCTCCTTGGATTTGGGACAGAGAGTGAAGAGAGGTCACCCTATGAGCTCTGCTATAGATCTTGAGATAAACCTAAAGAATTAGATCTGGAGGATCGAAAGTGAAGATCTACAGTCAGCCTACCTGCTTCTTTAGCAGGAGTGGCCTTTGGATGGGCACGGGGTGTCTCCTGGAGTTGTGGGCTGGGATAAAGCAATGAGTTGGTGGAGAGAGATTGTGAGGAGAAAGCATTCAAGATCCACAGGAGATATCACTAGGGGCTAGGAAGGGTGCAGCAGCTAGGGATGTTGCAGAGTTAGTGACGAGACTGGATGGGGAGAGAAGATGGGAGAGAAGTAGGCAGGGAGTGGTAAAGGTTAGCTTATCTGTTACTCTGGCCTGCTCAGCTGATGTGTTCCCAAGGAATCCCTCCTGGTACTGGAACCTGGGATCCTGGAATGAGTTGGAAGAAGGAAGATTAGAGAAGATTTTTGTAATTCCTTGCTTGTAGATCAGAGAGGAAAGGTAGACCTTAGCAGGTATTCTGCTATAGAGCTGGGAGGAGAGTTGAGTATCTGGAGTCAGCCTACCTTGTTCCTTGGCAGAAGTCTAGATATTTTTTTAAAATAGACTCATCTTTGATTTTTGTATTTTACATAGGTATATTTTCACATTAATTTTAGATTTGTAGTGTAAAGTACAAGGACTTTACAAAGGGGCCAGGAAAGTATCCTCTTACACAAACAGCCTTCAGGCCTTCTTGACACACATTTGCACCAGAATGCATTCTTCCTACTCCCTATCCTGATCTTACTGTGTAGCCTTGCCATGAGGTATAAAATGTCTGGGGTTCAAACACAGGGATAATTGAAAGCACCAGTTTAGGTTAATTGTATGGGTAAGAAATCTTTTTCCTAAGCAGAACCTCTGACCTCCATGAGCACACTACTGCAATGGTGAGATATCCCCCTCCCATGGCCACACAAGATAAATAAAATGTAAAAAGGGAATTTAGTTTAATAAGTAATGAATTTGAAAGGAAGGCCTTATCAGACATGGCTAAACAACAATCCAATAGTGTATGCCTGTTGCTGTCAAAAAGAGCAAAGCTCCAAGCCCTGTGTTGGACTCTTCTGGCTAGGTGGACTTAGGATTTAAGGAGGTCTCTAGAAGTAACCCCTATTTCTAGGTTATAGGGTATGAGTGGGAGAAGAAAAACTTAAACAAAGTGGAGTGCTGTGGTCATACCTGTAGTCCTAACACGTGGGAGGCTGGGAAAGGAGGCTTGTAGAGAATTTGAGGTCAGTCTTGATATATAGCAAGACTTTAACTTAAACCAAAACAACACAACACATGGAGGGAGGGAGGGAGGGAGGGAGGAAGGGAGAGGGAGGGAGGGTGGGAGAGGGAGAGTACATTAGGGGAGAATAACATTTGAGTTGGGAAGCTGGGATTTACTTGACAATAATTGGGTAAATAAGTAAAACGAATATCTATTGGTTTCCATAGACAGATTACCCATCTCTGTTCTAGCAGCCAAAGACACAGTATCTGTAGACCTGTGTCTCCTCTAAGACTGGAACCAAACGGATGTCCTGCTTCTTTTAGCTTTTGGTTAGGTGTGCCATAGCTCTTGACCAGAAATAGAAGAGAACTTATTTACCCCTGTGATAGAGGTTCCTTAGTAGAAGCCCATAGCTAACAAGATGCTTAATGGCGTGAGACGATAGATGGCAGGGAGGCGTCCTCTTTCTCTTATAGCCAACATTCTACTAAGATTCCCATCTGTGTCCTAAAGAAAATATCATTAATTTATTAATTAGCTAACTCCATCTAGATAAGAGAGGAAGATGTAAAATAAATTGACAGTTTATGCATTCCTCCAAAATTCTGAATGGGAACCCTTTCCCAGACTTGACACCAGTCAGTGTGTGTGTGTGTGTGTGTGTGAGTGTATGTGAGAGAGAGAGAGAGAGAGAGAGAGACAGACAGACAGACAGACAGACAGACAGGGAGAATGAATGAATGAATGAATCAGGGATAAAAGATAGGAGCTTTCGCACTCATGCTGGGCTGGACATCCCCGATATTTTTGGTTTTTATCTTGACATAGGTCTGGCTAAGATGGGCAGGTAGGCTTTGTAGCCCAAGCAGGCCTTGAAGCTGTGACCCTCTTGTCCTAGGCGCTTCAGTAGCTGGATTACAGACCTATGCCACCAGGCCTGGTAAATGTGTCCTTATGAAAGGCATGAGATTCTATATTGTATGTCCATTCCCCTTTGTTGAATAGCAACTTTTTTTTTTTTTTTTTTTTTGCACAGCCTTGGTCTTATCCAAAGATGGTATCTTTCTGTCTAAGATTTCCTAGCAATTTAATGAGTATATTTTGTCTACTTTTCTATCTTTTAGCTTAGCAGCATGACCCAATTTTCTTTTTTTTTTATTAGATATTTTCTTTATTTACATTTCAAATGCTATCCCAAAAGTTCCCTAGACCCTCCCCCCGCCCTGCTCCCTACCCACCCACTCCCACTTCTTGGTCCTGGCATTTCCCTGTACTGGGACATATAAAGTTTGCAAGACCAAGGGGCCTCTCTTCCCAATGATGGCCAACTAGGCCATCTTCTGCTACATATGCACCTGGAGACACGAGCTCTGGGAGTATTGATTAGTTCATATTGTTGTTCCACCATAGAGTTGCAGACCCCTTCAGCTCCTTGGGTAATTTATCTAGCTCCTCCATTGGGGGCTCTGTGCTCCATCCTATAGATGACTGTGAGCATCCACTTCTGTATTTGCCAGGCACTGGCATAGCCTCACATGAGGCAGCTATATCAGGGTCCTTTCAGCAAAACTTTGCTGGCATATGCAATAGTGTCTGGGTTTGGTGGCTGATTATGGGATGGATCCCCTGGTGGGGTAGTCTCTAGATGGTCCATCCTTTTGTCTTAGCTCCAAACTTTGTCTCTGTAACTCCTTCCATGGGTATTTTGTTCCCTATTCTAAGGGGGAATGAAGTATCCACACTTTGGTCTTCCTTCTTCTTGATTTTCTTGTGTTTTGCAAATTGTATCTTGGGTATTCTAAGTTTCTGGGCTAATATCCACTTATCAGTGAATGCAAATCAAGTGACTTCTTTTGTAATTGGATTACCTCACTATAGGATGATATCCTCCAGATACATCCATTTGCCCAAGAATTTCATAAATTCATTGTTTTTAATAGCTGAGTAGTATTCCATTGTGTAAATGTACCACATTTTCTGTATCCATTCCTCTGTTGAGAGACATCTGGGTTCTTTCCAGCTCCTGGCTATTATAAATAAGGCTTCTATGAACATAGTGGAGCATGTGTCCTTATTACCAGTTAGAACATCTTCTGAGTATATGCCCAGGAGAGGTATTTCTGGATCTTCCGATAGTACTATGTCCAATTTTCTGAGGAACCTCCAGACTGATTTCCATAGTGGTTGTACCAGCTTGCAATCCTACCAGCAATGGAGGAATGTTCCTCTTTCTCCACATCCTCGCCAGCATCTGCTGTCATCTGAGTTTTTGATCTTAGCCATTCTGACTGGTGTGAGGTGGAATCTCAAGGTTGTTTTGATTTGCATTTCCCTGATGATTAAGAATGTTAAACATTTTTTCAGGTTCTTCTCAGCCCTTCGGTATTCCTCAGTTGAGAATTCTTTGTTTAGCTCTGTACCCCATTTTTAATGGGGTTATTTGATTTTCAGGAGTCCAGCTTCTTGAGCTCTTTGTATATATTGGATATTAGTCCCCTATCAGATTTAGGATTGGTAAAAATCCTTTCCCAATCTGTTGGTGGCCTTTTTGTCTTATTGACAGTGTCTTTTGCCTTACAGAAGCTTTGCAATTTCATGAGGTCCCATTTGTCAATTCTTGATCTTACAGCACAAGCCATTGCTGTTCTGTTTAGTAATTTTTCCCCAGTGCCCATATCTTCAAGGCTTTTCCCCACTTTCTCCTCTATAAATTTCAGTGTCTCTGGTTTTATGTGGAGGTCTTTGATCCACTTAGACTTGAGCTTTGTACAAGGAGATAAGAGTGGGTCAATTCACATTCTTCTACATGATAACAGCCAGTTGTGCCAGCACCATTTGTTGAAAATGCTGTCTTTTTTTCCCACTGGATGGTTTTTAGCTCCCTTCCCAATTTTCTTTCTTAGATCTAGTATAGAACTGTACACAATTCCTTGGAGGAAGAAATATTAAGTAAAATTGTCCCTTTCTTCTTTTCTTAAAGGTCAAGTCTGATGCTGTGTATAAAAAAGGAGTAAACTGTTATTTGTAACTTATATTAAGCAGCTACCAGCCTTGCAATAGGGCAATTCACAAGCACTGTGTGGATGACTACATTTATTCTAACCCAAATCGCTTACTGGTAGGGCTCAAGAGCCTGTCCTGTGTTGTTTGGTGTACTGATGAGTCCTTTACAAGGAGTGAAACTGTCATTAAAAAAAAAAAAAGCGTAGGTACTACCTGTTAAAAAATATTTTAATAGTCTTTTCCTTTTTTGGGTCTCATTTTGTAGTCCAGGCTGGCATAGACTTACTAGATAGACCAGCCTGGCCTCAACTTGCAATCCTGTCTCAGCATCCCAAACGCTGAGATTATAGGTGTGAGCTGCCACACTTGACTTGACAATCCACATTCCTGACAAAGGCGCAATTGCACTGATTTCAGAGAGCTGAATGAAGGCTGCTTGAGGGGAGGGTGTGTTGTTATGTGTTATCGGTATTCTGTTCATCCTGAATGGCCAGCTGTTAAATACAGAGCCCAAGGTTTATAGATGTCATGACCTGAACAAGCCAGGCACACATCTTCAACATGTTTGTACCAGAAAATATGCTTTCATCCCTTTGATCCTGAGCCCATGTAAGCACAGTGGGAAAAACACGGAATACCAGGTCTCTTAGACTATAGTTGTACCTCTGGTCAAATCACTCCTTCACTAATCTGAGTAATTAGTGCCAGAACATACAACTCTAAATATGAAAGCAGGATCCCTCTCAGAGACTGCAGCACTGAGGCCAGCGGATACAGAGGGCTATCAAAGGGCAAAGGAGACATTTCATTTAACATCATACTGCTCAGCTTCTGTCTTCAAGTATTGATGCTCTCCTGCCCAGAGTCTAAGCTGTTCATTTTAAATTTCTGTAAGTCACAGACATGATGTCAAGTCTCCTGTTCCTGTGCTTCCCCAACCCCGAGCTGGCAGTCAGGACCCAAGGGGTAGAAGCTCATTTGAGGCTGTGATTATCTGAGAAGAGAATGCTTCCAGGAAGCTGCGTTTCTGGATGAGTCAGCTGGCATCAGAGCCATTACTGAATGCTGAACTGGGTAGATTCAGGAAGTTAAGTCAGTAGTGAAAAAGCCAAGACTCACAGGCTTGGAACCCCACTTGTTCGCTCTCTCTAGAGAATAGGACAGGGCAGTATTTAAGGGACCCATTTTCATTCTATAAAGGAACTTCTTTACAACTTTTCTCAGTGATTGTCTTTGCAACAGTTGGCTATTAGGGGCAGGATGGGAGAGTTGAGGAAAAGGAAACCAGTGACAACTAAGCATGGTGAGTGAGAGGACCACACAGACCTAGGCTCTTGTACAACTAAGCGTGGTGAGTGAGAGCACCACACAGACCTAGGCTCTTGTACAACTAAGCGTGGTGAGTGAGAGGACCACACAGACCTAGGCTCTTGTACAACTAAGAGTGGTGAGTGAGAGGACCACACAGACCTAGGTAGGCTCTTGTACAATCTTGCACAAGATTATTAAGCTAATGCTTCAACACTAAGTCCCTGTCCTGAGTCACATTCCTGTGTCTGGAGAAAGTCCAAAAGGATGATAAATTGGTCTTTGTAGAGGCATGTTGAACTAACACAGCTGACCCCATGGGTACCGGTGTTGCTGAGCAAACTATTAGACATAGTTTTGAAGGCCATTGCCATCACCCACTGGCATCTCTCTTAGTAAGCATTCTGGTTCATGGGCTTATATGGAAGTATGTTCAGTAACCACATGGTAGAGGTTGAGCATGTACGAGAGGACTCCTTGTATGTGTAGTGACTCCCTGGGTCCTTGGACAGCTTCTACTGCTCTGTTTCTAACTGCTACTGTTACTCTCAAAGTAGCGTCAGTTGTCCCTGGATATGAGATTCCCATCTTGTCTTAGTTACTTCTCTATTACTGTGATAAACTACCAAGCCAAGGCAACTCATAGATGGAAAACTGGGTTGATTTGGGCATTAGGGTTCCAGAGGGATGAGAGCCCATCATCATGACAGCAGAGAAATCTGGCAGCAGGTAGGCATCAATGGCAGGAATAGTGGAAAGCTCACATCTCAGAGCCACAAGAAACAAGCTAAGATAGCCCCAACTGGGAATGACCCAAGACTTTTGAAACTCAAAGTCTGCCCTTAGTGATATACTTCCTCCAGCAAGGCCATATTTCCTAAACCTCCCAAAATAGTGTCACCCACTGGGGACCAAATATTCCAAATGCCAGAAGTTACGGTGGACATCTCATTCAAACCACCATATATCCCTACCCCTCAATATATATCTATATATCTATATCTATATCTATATATCTATATCTATATCTATATCTATATATATATATATACTTTCTTTTTGAGAGTCCTATTCTGTAATCTGGGTTAGCCTTCAACTCATGGCAATTCTCCTGTTTCAAAATGCTCTTGACTCAGCAGTCACTCTGTGACTGAGCAGTAGAGACCAGTTGTTTTCAATCACCAACTTTTGTCTTTTCTTTTGTTCCTTCCTGGCTCTCCCTACAAAGCACCGGAGGTTTGGTATCCCAAATGAACTCACTTCATTTTCCCATAGAGCAAGATATTAGTTCTTTACATATTTATTTTTGCTCATTTTTAGAACTCAATGTATTAGTTTGAAACTGGAAGAAAAAGGAAGAAATAAAGCCCCCACCTTTCTTAGATGAGTAGATAAGAGCAAGGCAAAGTTTCTCTTTAGAGGAGTGTCCTTCGAGAGTGAAAGTGTAACAGAATGCATAGGCACATGGAATAATGATCAATGATGGTAATATCACAAGAGTAGAGGCAATTAGACATAAGCATTCAGCAAACATGGTGTTTGAATCAATTCTGACAAAATATAAAGTTGAAGCTTCAAGATCTGATTTAGAAATAGAGAACTCTACAAAAATGCAACCAGGGAAACTCAAGCTCCAGGAATAGCCACAGGAAAAATAGCACAGATTACTAGAGTATTTCAAGGGGTAGGGAGAGAGAGACACACACACGGACCCCTTAGGTGAAGAGATTTCAAGGTATGACAACCATTTAAAATGTGCCATCAGCCCTTCCTTTGGTCCAGATTCAAAGAAACTATAAACATGACAGAAGGGAGATGTGACTGTCAGTGAACACTGACTAGATTTCCTGTGAGATAAACGGATTGCTCAATTTTGAGGTGGTGAAATGGTTTGCTTACAAAAAAGATATGTTTGTGAATGTGAAGTCTAGGACATATCAGGTTCTCTTCAAAATAATCTGGAAGATCATGGGAGTAGTAAATTGGAAACATTAGTAATATAAGATTGGCCATGAGCAGATATAGTTTAAATTGGGTTGTGAATACATGGGCATTTACTAGACTACTTGGGTTTTTTTTTGGTTGTTGTTGTTGTTGTTGTTGCATATGATTTTGGATCACCACAACTTAGTGACAAAGATGATGGTAAAATAAACACTAGTGTGAGTGGACATGGGATGTATAACTTTGCAACACTAAAAGGGGTAAGAAATGAATAACAATATTTGTTGAGTAAGCCAAAAGAGGGGTGAATGAGGAAGTTCCCAGAAAGTATTTTAAAGAGAAAGCACAAAATTACATGGCAGAAATAGTCTAGACATGCCAGCAATGATGATACATGGGAATGGATTAACTCACTTGTTAAAAGGCAGATTGAGTTAAGAACACAAAAAGATCAGCTTTATGCTTTAAGAGACACTCCTAAAAATAAAGAGTTAAGGACAGTGAGAAAAATTGAAAGTAAAGAAATGGAAAATGATATCTCATTTCAATGAAGTGATAGTGAAAAATTAGGCATGCACTCCAATAAGAACACTGCGGTTGAATAGCATCAAAGGAGCATTGGTGGCCTTGACAAGAACAGCTCCAGGGGCTCTGTGGACCAAGGCTAGTTGGCACCACTGTGACAGCCCAGGAGAGCAGGGAAAGCAAAGGAGAAAGCTGGAGGAGGGGGGGGGGGACAAAACTTTGTTAGGAGAGGAGTGTTACATTTTATTGTTTATTATATACTTACATGGATAATCCAGAGGAGAGGAGTGATATACAAGAAGGGGGGGAGGACAGGGGGGAGGATGGAAAACATTCCTGGGACAGTAATCAAGTGGGGAGGCTGAAGGAGATATTAGCAGTAGACAAGAAGAAAACACTTTCTATTTCATTTTATTTCTAATTTATTAATGTTACTACAGAAACAGTACATGAGTGCAAATTCACAGACATCAAATATTACACTTTAAGCTAACACACACCGTCAGACTACTGTAAACAGCTGGGTTAGTATCCTTCCAAACTCTCTATTTATATTGTACACACATTGTTATTTGCAGAAGTACACTATACAGTATTGTGTATGGCATGTTTTTTTTAAACGTCAACAGTATCATGTGTATTACATGTATTTCCCCCCAAACTTTTAACAAATTTAACATTGCATCCTAGAGATCTACTGTCAGCATACAGTCCTTCTTCATTCTTTTTCACTGATACCTACTATTTTATAGCATCTAGCATATTCCATTGTCTTGTTAGATTTTTATTTTTCCAATTTTATATTAGAAGCTGCCTTGTGAATATGTGTTTCTTTAGGGTAGATACTAAAAAGTGGATCCATTTGGGTCACAGGGCATCTAAAATTTCCATTTTGCTGGACATTAACCAGCTGCCTTTAGAAGTGGTTATGCAAACTTTACGACATCAGGTTTCTGTTTTTCCATACTTGTCAGCTCTTAATCCTTGTGTCTAATGTTCACCAACTGAATCTGAGATAGTGTATGTTTCATGTGCACTTTGCTTTGCTGAGGCTGAGCATCTCTTCACAATTTATTTGTAAAACTATGCACTTTCATGCATTATCAATGTTTTGAATTTCACAAAGTAGAAGATTCACTTCTAATGTAGCTGGAATTTTTAATTTTTGTGAGAGCTAAGTTTACTTTCTTTACACTCAAATGGTACAGTCTCAATATTGCCTGTTGACTTAGCCATTCCTTCTCCACCGATCTGAACGGTAAGGCTTACCACTTACCTAGCATACAGCCTTGTATTTATCTCAGAGTTCTCAGTCCTACTGGAGATTCATTTTTGGCATCAGGTACCTGAGTTAACTTCGTTCATTAAATAATAGCTGATTAGGACAGCCAAAATGCATGTTGCTTATGAGACGAGACAATATAATTCATGACATGGAAATTCTAGTCAAATTAGGTTAAATTAGATCAATTATCTACAAACTGAGAGTATTAAAAACGTGTAAACTTCTCTCTCAGATTAGTTCTTTTGGGGGTGACCTCCCAGGCTGAGTATAGGTGTGAAAAGTCTTTTGTCTGGTCTCTTTTCAGAAGGATTATTTGCTGCTAAAGCTTTCTGACGATTTAAGTTATTTCCGGGCAATGGCAAAGGACTTCACACGACACAGCAATTTATTACTTAGAGAACCTTCCTCCACCAAACAAGCAAGGTCTATAAACTGTACTTATTGTGGATAAGCAACATGGTACTTCAGCTTCTACTTTCACATTGGATGCTGAGATCCTGGGGTTGGAGAGGGGGCAAAGATCATGTCCTAAACAGCTTTCTCTCCTCAAACATTCAGTATAGGGTTAAGCACCTAAGATAGAATTAAATTGCTTTTCAACATTTCTAGGAAATAAAAATACAGATAAAGCCCAAATATTTCCCCAAACATCAACATATTTATCTGTGAAGACTACTGCCTTATTAAGGGATTTACATATTATATTTTTCAGTGAGCTAGAATTAACACTGGCCTAGTATTATATATGCCATATGTGGGAGATGTTTCCTTGTCTGCAGTCTTCTTTGGGTTTATCTATCAATGTACTAATTGCAAGGTGACAGAAACTATCATTTGGAAGACATTTTGAATTGCAGTGGGCAAGAGCACTTTGTGGTTATTTTATGGAAATAATGAAAGCATGCAAACAATTGGCGCTACAAGTAACCTTAACTTTTATTATGGGAAAGCTGAAGTGTGTCATTTAGCTTGTCTTAATCTCCAACCATTTTTTTCTAAAGTTAGCAATTTCCTTTCCGTCCTTCTTTCAGAGGAACATTATGGCTTCTGTGGGCAGGTCCTAGTCTGTAAACATATGGACTCTGGATCTCTGAAAGGCAGTAAGGAAACACTCCAAGCTGCCTAATTTATTATTTCCCTGGCAAGAAAAGGAAACATTAAAGCTAACTATCTAATCATGTTGAACAAGTTTCCTTTCCAAGTAGACTGTGCCATCACAAAATAACAGCTTATCTTGCCATTACTATCACCAGTCCCTCAAAGACTCTTCATTTTTTAATTCCATTAAAACAAGAGAAAAAAGAAAAAGTACAGGTCTGTGAACTTTTAATTTGCATTCTATAGTACTCACTTAGCAGTTCCTCCATTTGAACATGTCAGACCATTATAGACCACTAAGGGAACTCTTGTATAATAACCCTTCATGTATATAAGAAAAACATACATGAAAAAGAGATTGAAATAGAGAAATTTGTAACCTATTATGGAAATAGGAGACAGGGATGTACCCTGGAAGATCAAATGGTGGGCCAATTGGTGCAAACATCCAAGGATATTGGCATTAGAAAATTGAAACACAAATTATTAGGGGTCTTGAAGCAGGGGGCAGGAGAGGTCTGTTACTGTATTAGCAGAGAATTGAAGAGAAGGCTGTAAGGCTGACTGACCTGTTAGAAAATGAAAGGTAAAGTTAAAGGAAAGATGTATTTGCAAACTGGAGTCAGAATCCATATTATCTCTTCAGGAAGCAAGAGGCTGGAAAGGTTTTGGAATTTTGGTAGCCAGTCACCAGAGGAAGATTCAATTGTTTTTATCACTGGGCTGAGAATACAGAAGCCTAGAGTGACCAAATTCCTGTTTGCCCCACTCTTCGGGTCAGATTCTTGCAATTCCTTCAACAGGAAACAAAGACCTTAATTTTCTAGAGATGCATGGCTCCTGAGATTGACTAAACTTACAAATATTAGCTGAGGTGCTTTTTTTTTTTGAGAGAGAGAGCGAGAGCGAGAGCGAGAGCGCAAGCGAGCAGGGGAGGGGGGGAGGGGGAGGGAGAGAGAACACAAGGTGCTGATTCTGGAAGTGGAATTCAATAATTCAATAAACTTCAATTTGCCCCATGGAAATGCTATCTCACCACTTTTCTGGATTTTTCTAAATTGTCTCCAGTTTCTACCCACCACTCTACCAATGAACTGAATTGAGATTCTCCCACTAGGTGTCATCCAATGAATCATTCTTGTTAATAATACTAAACTACCAACACTGATGGGGCAGTTATTTCTAGCTTCCCTCCCACAAAATTCTGTGTTCCTTTGGAGCCCTGTTCATGTTTTCAGAGCTTTGAGTAGGCTTTTCTTGTGTTTGGAACACACCTTTCCTCTTGTGACCTTCAAGAATTAGATGTCACCATTTCAGGAACCCCCTAAGACACCCTTTACTGCATTTGTTTACATTGGTTGGTTTGTGTAGCCTCAATTCAACTGTGAATCCTGGGGACTGGCTTTTCACCTTTCAACAGAAATCACTGAAGAGAAATGAAACACATCCATCATAAAGGACATGTCATCAAGGCTTAATAGCTTCTTCTAACAGTTAAAATAGCAAAATGCTTAATTCTCCAACTCCTTATGCTTTTTTGTTTTGTTGGATAGATCTTAAGATTACATTAGGACTACCTAAAAATAATTTCCTTTGGGCAAAGTTAGTTTTCAACTGTACATGCAGTACTGTATTAGAAAATTAAATCAACTTAAAGCTTATGTATTAGCACCTGGTCTATAGGCTAAGACAGAAAATTAAAGGTAGATGACATTCTCATAAGACTTACCTCACAAATTGGAATTTCAACTAGTTGACAGTCTAGGTATTTGAAGACTTTAACCCCAACAAAATACTAATCTAAATGAAGATCCTTAACAAATCTATTGGAATTTCCTTAAGAAATTATTCAAATATGTCCAAATAAAAGCACAATACCTGGCTCACCTTTGTTCCTGACTCTGGAGTTCAGTGTGTCTCGTGGAAATAGGAAACAGATTTAGATGTAAACTTCATTACACAACTTTAGGTAGGGGACAAAGTAGGCAATCAATAAACTTTTGTATCCTAGGAAGGAATGAATATATAGGATAGGCACACGATTGCATTTTTTTGAACACTGTTCCTTACGTATCACTGAGCTTCTTTATTAATATTTAAAGCTCTTAATATACACTGCCAAATTTTATTCTGGAGAAAAGCCTACCATACTACATTAATTTCTACTATTTAAAAGATATAACTGATTAAAGTGGTTTGAATTTCTTAGTTTATCAGAAGTTAATTCTTTTGGAATCTTTATTAACCATTTACTAGGAGTTTTGCTCCTTTTAAAAAGATGAGTAGTAGCAATTGCTATCACCATTTTTAACCTTAGAATATTAATGATTCCCTTGGTGGATACTATTGTATTTTGCTTGTTTTTATACCCCTAGAATAAAAGCTCATTTGTTTTCACAAAAATCACTTTTTTTTTTTAAGTGCCAGGCATCAAACAAAATCTTGTGCATTCTTGGGCAGCCATCTGCCATTTAACTGTCTCCTTCTGAAACCCTTTCCTAACATTCTTTGTATGAAGTACCACACTATTAGCAATGAAGGGCATGGAGAGAAATCTTTAGGTTTATATTCCAACAGCAGTTTCACATCCTATCTTGCCCATAGTGGCTCTACTATAATCTCACTCTGAATCCTTAGGGTTATTACATATTCAAGTCTACATACTTACCTAGTTCTTTTAATAAGTATTCCTAATATTACTAATTAACATGAAAATTTTGTTTACTGAACATTATTTCTTGTAACAACTAGAATATAAAATATTTGGTAATCTCATGTATGTTTCAATTTTATGCCTTCTGTTTGAAGCTAGAACGTTTCAAATAGATAAAGAACATTTAACCTCTTCTAACATGGAAAGCTAACTACTGTTTCTCATTAAGACTTAATTAGCTAGTGGGATACCCATACAGGACATGTTAATTTCTACAGGCACCTTTCTGAATTCAAGTAAAAGTTTTGGTAGACGAGGATTTCCTATTTATATTGTTAACATAATATGAATATTGAGTACAAATATTGCTCACCATTCTTGTGTTCTTTAAATTATTTTACTTTGAAAATTTAAGAACTATCATTGTCATTAACATCATGGGTGTTCACCTAAGGAATATTTTGAACTGTGAAAATACAAATCTAGTCAAATTCTGAACACATATAGAGCCAAATATTTGAACAAAACTGTAGTTTAATTTCAGAAAATGTGTTAAAATATATATTTTTACATCAATTTCTGACATACACTTAATGTGTTAGTATACACAAAATGATGCTTTCTCTTGAAACTGTATTTATGAAATGTACATTTTAATTTAAATACTCAGTATACACTGCACTTAATCTGCATGTTGCATTTATTAAATACATTAAAATCTGCAATGTAACAAAACGTTTTCTGCATATGAAATTCAAAACACCATTTTAAATGAACAAAAGATGGCTCACTTCATTTTTGTTTCTGTACAACTGGTGCATTGTACACTAGCTCAGCTCCACCATACGACCTGTTCGTTCTTTTTTATTTGATATTGTTCACAGACTAGTACACAGTACAATAAGAGTGCTGGATAAAAACATGAGGTACGAAAGTGGTTCAAAGATTACAGGCCATGCAGATCATGCTAGACAGCAAAGAAAATTGTGACCAAGAAAACACTAAATAAAAATACATAAAGAATGTGCATTATAAAACAAAACAAAACTCCATTACACAGCTTTGCTTCTTTGGTTACAAAGTAGGTTGAACAATTTCACAGCTTTTTTTATTCCCACCCAAAAAAAAAAAAAAAAAAAAAAGTCATACGAAATGTTGAAAAGCAGAGGAATCGTGGCAATTTCTATTAGAAAGTAGAAACAAATGAACAAAGTTTTCTTCATGAAAAATAGCCCAATTATTTATTATATCACAATAACTGGTGACTACCTGTACAGGTGCACTGTGTTTTTCATACTTACAACTATACAAAATTTACATTCAAGCTGGATCTTTACTATTGAAAATAAATACCAACGGTAAATTGCCATTAGTGTTAGAAATATGCCAGGATTCTTTTGTTCAATTATTGCCTAAACGTTTTTATTTATTAAATGTAATCCTGTCATTCAATTCCTTTACTGATACTTATAATTATTCAAGAAAATTTAAAAAGTTCTGTGACATTGTTCATGTACAATATGAAAATAGCAGCCCTGTAATAAATAAAACACAAAATAAATGAAAACTTAATGTAGGCAAATGTTACTGATATTGAAAGAAAAGTGGCTCTTTAGATGAACTGTTATTTATAACGTGACAGGAAGGCTCATGGTACATCCATGGGTGGTAAGAAACATGGGAGAGCCACCAAAACTTTAAAGACCCCACTCATGCGCACATGTAGAATGCAGACTCTCCTTGCTTTACTAAACCCCATCTAGTATTCTCCTCGTGTACTGATGACACACAAGTGGACATCAACAGTGCTGCATGACATCTTAGAGGGAAAGCTCCTGTAGAACGATTGTCTAATACTGAAAAGGCCAAGCACACAGCCGAAGCATGGCTACTTGCTTTCTATAAAGTGGAAAGAACACCAGTGGCACACAAGGAAAGATTGCTTTCAGTTTTTTCCTTAACAAGGCTTAAGAAAGCTTTATGCTGAGGAGACATTCGGCTGCTGTGGAGGTTGCGTTGGCTGAGGAGGCTGTGCTATCATTGCTTGTTGTTGAGAAGTGCTACCAGGATTGGCCTGTTGGGCTGGGAGTTGGGACAACTGATCATTGTTTGAAAGAGATTTTAACAGTGCATTTTCTCGTTCAAGTAAAGAGTTTCTTTCCACTAATTCTTTTATCTGCTCCTTTAGAACTTCCACTTCTTCTCTTACTGCATACATCAAATGGCTTTTCACCAGATCCTGTGAAGAACAAAATTAGGAATGTCAAAAAAGAGTTGAGAAGAGTTAAGAGCTACTTAGTTCTAGACTATTTGGGTGCCTCATAAACACTAAATAGTTTCTATATTTTGTTTTTTAAAAGCAGTTTTCTCCTCTTGGTTTTTAATGTTTCTGTGATAACAGGGCCTGTGGGAGATGGGGTGAAAAAAGTCTCTTTTCCAGCTAGTATAGAAAGTGCCCTCAAAGCTGGGCGGTGGTGGTGCATGCCTTTAATCCCAGTGCTTGGGAGGTAGAGGCAGGTGGATTTCTGAGTTGGAGGCCAGCCTGGTCTACAAAGTGAGTTCCAGGACAGCCTGTGCTACACAGAGAAACCCTGTCTCGAAAAAAAAAAAAAACCCAACAACAACAAAAAAGTGCCCCCAAAGTTTAGAGTGAGCATTTTAAGATGCAGAATAAAGACGGCAGAGAAGTAATATTCCAATGCAAAGCTGTATGATAATAAACTAGTATTTTAGAGACTAAAGTGCCATATAGTCTCCACTTTAAATGAACAAAAGGCTGAAGCTTTTCAGATGAGCACATACTATACTGAATTATGTGTTTCCTCTTATGGTCCGGATCCATGGTGTAGCACAAAGTATGACATGGTCAGACAGATGGACAACTAGTATGTGTGGATTAGAAACTTTCTATGTCCTAGCATTTTTAAAATTTTGATACTAAGAGGTAACTTTTGGCTTAAAGGAATTAAGGTTTCTGCTATCTGGACCAGGGAGATCCAGTCAGTCTGACCAACAGTGAAGTGAAAGGACAACTGGGAACCTACTTACCATTGCTTGTTCTATTTTGTTGTCAATGGCTACAACACCGCCCCCAGATGCACTGGAAAAAATTAGAATATTTCATTAAATTATCCTTAACACTTTAACTATCCTTCCAACTCTTAAAATAATGTATAAGATATTTGTGTTTACCCAATACCAAATGTGATAACTTTAAATATAATTTGTTAACTTTTTAACATGAGGATCTTGGTACATAGCCATCTTCTAAAAATCATTTATAGTTCCAATATTTATAATTTGTCTATGACATACATATGCCATTTTAAAACTCCCAATTTTCATTAGGAGTTTTTTCTTTGGTGGTCTTAATACATTAAAATTCAGATGACTTCTTTCTATCAAGTTTATATTTTAACATTTGTTTTTAAGTATGTATGTAAGCAGGGCTTCTAAAAAGAATTTAAGAGGATTTTGGATAAACTGGTTAAAATGGAATTCCGTATTCTGGTAGACCTATGTACTTTGATAATAGGTTACTTGCTGGCAGATAATCATCTAAGAAAAGCATGTTTTCCCTGAGAATAATCAGTTGTCTGGCTATTAGAGATCCCAAATTCAAGTAATACCTGAGCATTTATATGACACAGAAGATTAAATAATTGTTTTCTATGATTTATATCCTCCCATTGTTTAAGTAGTAAACGTAGCAATAATCTATATACACTTACTTGTTAGTATTTTTATAGATTTTCGAAAGGCAGAGTTAGTTTAAACGTTTTGTTTTGAAATAGTCTTGTAAAAGAAATCTGATACTTCTTTGAGTTAACATGAGGTCTTTATATATAATTTTGGAATAAAACATTACTTAGTACTCCTTACAAAGTATACTATAGCTGACAAGAATTTGAGATTTAAAATATCTGAAGACTAATTTTCTTTGAATGGTATAGACTATTAGTATTATGCCAGGTTGAGGTTCAGATCCATTCTTTTCCATGTACCTTTGAGATTATAATCCAAGGAGGCCTGGCTATCATGCCAGGGTCTGCTACTCACTCATTTATTTAATTTCTCTGGACCTCAGTTTCCCTATCTGTAAAATGAATGGGGTGAGTCCCTAAGCTTCGATGGACTTGCCACTTTGGTACTTTCAGCCAACATACAGAAAATGCTTTGTCTTTTTGAGCTCTTAGAGTGTACTATTTAACTTTTTGAGCACTTAAGAGTGTATTAGTTAACTTTTTGCTGCTGCTAAGATGACCAGGTACTGTATACTTAAGATCTTGAAAGGATATTCACTAATCAACACTGTTTATACGCTGGGCTTTCAGTCACTAGAGAAATATGTGCAAATATAAATAAGATTACATGTATGTAAATTACTGACCAACTATATAACCTATAAGGCTTTGGTATAAAAAAAAAAAATCACCACAAATAAAGATGGTGACAGGTATTTAAATTAGCACTTGCTTGAGAATCCTAGTTTACCTTTTCTGTATTATTACTTTTACCAAGAAAGACTTTTACTTTAAGTTATTTCATGGTGTGAAAACATCCTGTTCCTTTGATACATGTGGCTTAAATAGACTACTTTAAAATGTTAACTAACCAATTTTATACATTAGCAGTTTAAAATTTTTTAAAAGGAGTTTATTATTTCCTTTTCTTGTTAATCAAAAGGAGTCAATAAGTTTCCAAGTCATTACTACAACTAAGGAATAGTAATGAGCATGCAACACTTTGAATGCTGACCTAACAAATTCTTGTCCTGACTCTGATCTCATTGCAGCAAGGAAGAAATGGATTTACAAGCTATAGAAAGATCATGCTAAAAGAAAAGTGGTCTGTTAGATCTCAACATTTCAATTTTGTTAAGCACTGTGCTCTAGTAAGATCAATCACAAATACAATTACTATTTTAATGATATTCAATAATTTATACTAATTAAAGTTTCTCAAACTAGTATGCACTAGTCTTTAGGTATAAACAGACTGCTGAGCTCTAAACCGCACTTTTAACAAGTTCCCAGAAAATGCTGATCCTGTTGCCTGACTGTTTTAAGAACCACTGGCTTACAATTAATGAAAGTTACAGGAGAAAGAGTAAACAAAAATAAATAAAACCCCCAATCCTATTGGGGGGGGGGGGCGGTTAACAGGGTCTTACTATGTAACCCTGGTTGACCTTAAACTATGTGGACCAGGCTGGCCTCAAACTCAAGAGATTTATCTGTCGCTGGCTTCCCAGTGTTTTTATCAAAGGTATACACCATCATGCACAGCAACCAACCCTACTTTTAAAACAATTTAGTAGTATATGAAATTCTTCATGACTTTGACCTTAGCTGTAGATGGTCTCTTATCCCTTTTATGTGTTCTGGTCTTATGTAATATTTATAATCTGATATATATGTTTTCTCGTGTTTCCTTCACTTTGCAGAAACTTCTCTCTGGATGGAGATACCTGTAGTTCTAATTTATGTGGCTTTCACTTGATCTTTAAGGAGCACAAGGTCATCTCTTTTTGTGCTTTTATTGTCCTATAGTATAATTCATTATTCCATTCCTCTTCTAGTCCAGCAATATGTATGCTTTAAATTTTAAATAGTGTAGGAAGATACCACAGCACCATACCAAATTCTTGCTCCTTAATATACTCACTGTGAATTCTGGGAAATTAGTTTATAAATTTTCTCTACCTCAAATAGGCATTTTATATCCTAATCCTCTGAGGATTAAATGAGTTTATATATTATTTTGCATAGTTCCTGGCACAACCAATGATCAATGCAGAGTAACTGTTCTTCCTATATTAATAGAACTACAGTTGATTTTATTAGATTGAAGTTCTTGAGGGAAGTTCTATTAGCTTTAGAGAACAATGCCTTGACACATAAGAGCTCAAATGCATTCCAACAGTAATTAGAGATAACAATAATTTGATTTCAAACACTAATGGCTTGTATTAAGAAGCCATGAAAATTCTTTGGATTCAAATTCGTTTTCAAAGTAAAGTTAATTTTAACCAGTATTCACTGTTAATACTGCATCAACACTATGTAGGAACTTGTTAGAAGTGGATATATTTGGATCTGCCCTAGAACTACTGAGTCAGACAGACACTCCTGGAACGAGGATAGTTAATGCATTTTAAAACCTCTGTGAGTGATTCTGATAGAAACTTAGGTTTTGGAAACCACCATTTTAAATGGCCAGATTTATGATGAAGATATAACATTGTTAAGTTTTAAGTAGTTTCAAATGAGGTGAATGTTCTCTGTGGTTCTGAGGCCAGAGATTCTGCTTCCTTTAAAATGAGACTGATGAATGAAACAAAATATTTTTCCCTTCAATTTTTCTTCATCTAATGTTGATTTATACCTTGATTACTTTTTTATTACCACATCCACCATATTTTGAACAGTTTCAAGTTCTAAACACCTCAAGGTAATATTTTGTCTTTTTTTTTTTTTTTTCAATCTGTTCATATGGTTTATCTACCCATTATACAATTAGGTACCCCTAAATGTAGTGTTGGAATAAATGCAATGTAAGAATAAACCATGTGTTTTAGATTATGGGGTGCGCGCACGCACGCGCGCGCGCGCACACACACACACACACTCTTTCCCCCCCCAAACTGAAGTTAAGTCCATTTTAAATATATTATTACTACCAGAAATACAGGGAAAAATGTCAAGTTCAGAATCTTCTTGTTTTAAGCTATTATTGTAAACTAGAAGTGCAAAATGAAGCCAAAAGTTAATTTTCAAATATGAGCAACATCTTTTAGGGAAAAAAAAAATCCTGATTAGCACTTATTAACAAGTTAAAAGTGCTCAAGTTAAAAGTGCTAACAGAGTCAATGAACAAAAATATAGGATGTTGAAAGATAAGAACTATTGAGCTACATGCCTAGCCCTGAATTTAATGTTTCAATAGTTAATTACAAATCTTGTCAAAGAAAGCAGAAGTCAAAGTAACCATGCTCCATTAGGTAGTGTGCCTTCTCATCTGTATCATCCCAGCTGGCTCCTCCGAGCTGCTCTTCTTCCTAGGTTGTTCTTACTCTTTAGCACCTGGTCATGATCACGTATGTGTAGCTTTACCAAGAAGATAAGAAGGCAGAAAGAAACTTGGACTTTACAAGTGAATCAGTGAAGACAAGGTCATCCAATTTGATTTCATTTTTTAAATGACATGAGAGGTAACCTATGCTTAAAAACCTATAATAAAGTACACTGGCCTGGAATAGTTACCTGTCTAAAATAAGAACAGAAACAATAAAAGAAAAATGCACATATATTTCTCCAAGTGCTTTGACATATAAGAACTCAAATTCATTCTGACAGTAATTTGATTTCAAGAAATAATGACTTATACTGAGAAGTCATGAAAATTCTCTTGAGTTCAGATAAACTAGTTTTCAAAGTGAGGTTCCTTTCAACTAGATGCAGCAACATTACCTGGGAACTTGCTAGCAATGGATATATCTGGATCTGCCCTAGAGCTACTGAGTTAAAACACTCCTGGAATGAGGACAGTTAATGTATTTTAATAACCTCTCCAGTGTCCTGTCTTTTCTCTATCTAAATGCTAATGAACAAAATGATAAAGCAGAGGAAGTTTATGACAATTCATTTTATGGCAGGCCTATAATTATCAATAAGCCTAGGCAATATTCACATTGTATAAGTAAGGAAACTAACATGCTACAGTATGATTCAAACCTGGACCTAATGTTAAAATCTATGACTTTTTTTTCCCAGAGAAAGACTATGAAAGAAAGCACCTATCTATAGTGACCTAAATAAATCTTGAGCTGTGTATATTAAAGAATGCTTTAAATAAGCACTAAATGTTAGCTGTGAAACTGAGCATGGATCCAAAGATTAAAAAGTGTTCATAACATGTTATTTATCTTATCTAGCACATTCCCGGAAGTAGTTCCACTCGCAGAATTAGGGAGGCAACTTCTTAGAAAAGGCATTTATTTATATGCTCAATGATCTTTGGACAGCCAGCATAGTCTGCTTATTTGCTAGGAACTAAAAAACGTTCTTGCCAGAGTTAATATATTAAAATTCTATGTGTTTATAAATCAAAAACTATAGAAACGTTACTTTGTTTTTACTCTAAGATCCTTTAAATTTTCTGTCCAGTCACATTCACAATGACACAAATACAGTAAAGGAATTTCTTAAATTACAGAATTAAATCTTTTGTAATAAGAGTCAATTACTTTGAGTAGGCAATTCTGATTCTTTATCCCTAAGCTACATTCTACAAACCAGGTAATAAAAGTGACTCTTCATCAGTCATGATAGGAGCTAAGTCCTATAACCCTCAGAAATCATATGCTGCTTAAAGTAGGTTATCAACTTTATTCCTACCATTTCTCAATAGAAGAGATATAATAGCATTATTACTAAAACATTAATTGAAACCCAGACATTTTGCCTGTCTTTTAAAAAATGAAGTTATTTAACAGACTAAGTTGCTGATTGAAGACTAAATCTAACCAACATAAAGTTCTACAAAACTGAAGGTTAAATATATTTAAATACTTAAAAATTATTTAAGATTATAATTACACCATTTCCTCCCTCTGAAGCCTCCCTTTCCCTCTCTCTTTGCTGTCTTTCAAATTCATGGCCTCTTTTTTATTTTATTTTTGTTGTTGTTGCTGTTGTTTTTCAAGACAGGGTTTTCTCTATTTAGCCCTGGCTGTCCTCTACCTGACTCTTGCCTCTTGAGTGCTGGGATTAAAGGCATGAGCCACCACACCCAGCTTAATCATGGCCTTTAAAAAAAATGTTGTTACATACAAAGATGCAGACACACAAACATAATTCTAAGTACAACCTTTGTAGTCCATATAGTTTTGCTTGGATGCATGTTTTCAAGGCTACTTGGTAGTGGGTAATTAGTTGTGTGCTCTTCCCTGGAGAAGACTGTTTCTCCAAACTCACAGGGGCCTAAAATACTTATACTTTAACAGTTAAGAACAATTAATTCTACCCTCTCCTGAAAGGACCAAAGAAATAAAATTCACATAGAATCAATCTCTAGGTAAATGCAAATCTTCATCTCCTGTCTTAAGAAGAAAATATTATGGCTAAGTGATTAGAGTGCTTGTTTAACTTATGTGAAGTGCTTGTTTTATCCCTAGGAAAACAAGACAGGGAGAGCATGCACATGCGTGTACACATGTGTCCAAATGCACAGGCGCAGGTGCGTGCGTGCGTACACACACACACACTCTGAGGTAAATTAGTCAAGCATTTAAATTTTTATGTATTTTGTACTGACAAGTGATTATAAACTCTACTAATATAAAACTAATAATGTGCTTTAATGATTAAAAATACCCAGAAAAATGTTCAATTAAGATTTTCATTAGTAGTAACCTAAAGTAAGAAATGGGGCAGGGGTTTTAATATGGCCTCACTATGCATCCCAAACTGACTTCAAACTTATGATTCTCTTCCCTAGGTCTTATAAATACTGGGATCACAAATACGCTTACTCATGCCTGGATCCAGTGACTTTTTTTTTTTTTTATATAGCTATTATTTATTTTGAGCAAGCAGATATGAAGGCTATTCTAAGATTTAGGTGTTATTATTTTCTAAAGTAACCAGAGTTAACAAAGATGTAAAAGGTTTTCACAAGGAAGCTTTGAAAACTGAGGTAAATATTTATGCAAAGACTGATATTACTGTTAGCACTTTCTATAAAAATTTTGTTCGCTAATCCTTCAATTATCTTTTTTTAGAAAATTCATCAGCTAATTTTAGGTCAAATTCCTGGTCAGAAAAGCATATGTTTAAAAGGAGAAAAGGAAAACATGTGGATTATATGTACCTATGTCAGGTTCCTAGTTTAGATATTATTAAATACAGTCATAGAAGATTATCCATGGAAGACATTGGTGAGTTTACAAGTCTTCTATTTATGTGTGTTTATGTGAGATTTCTTGTATTAAAAATTAAAGGCATTCACATGGTAAGAAAATAAATCATATACATACATACATACATACATACATACATACATATGATTGAAAGTATGCAATCAATTCAATGTTCCTTTCCTAATTTGGCCCTCTTTTGTCTAAAGTCAACTATGTAATTTATATTAAGGGGTTCAAAAAATTAAGAACAGTCTACTTATGTCTGAAACATAAAGCAAAAAACAAACTTCTATAATTTACACACACACACACACACACACACACACACACACACACACACACACACACAGAGCTATCTAAAAGACTCCGAGCCTAACAGAAAGATAAAAGAATTCACACAGCTTACAAAAATATTTGAAAAGGCCAGACTGATCTACATGATACTGTTTCCCCAAACAAACCAAAACAAAAAAGAACACACAAACACACCAAAAAACGGAAGACATGAAAATCATAATATATAAATTTAAAACTCTAACGTGACATTTTTCAATTCAGATATTCAACCCAATTTTCCCTTTCCTTTATTTACTCTTTATTCACTCTTTGAACCAAATCCTGTATCTAAGAATTTATCTCGTAGGTACACATACAGCCTATCTTTTTATTTACAAGGCCACTCATTACAGCATTGTTTTATTTATTTATTTATTTGAGATTTTTATGTTTATGTGTATGAGTATTTTGCCTGAATGTATGTCTGTGCACTGTATGTGTATAGTGCCCATGGAGGCCCAAAGAGGGTGTCAGATCCCTGGGACTGGAGTTACAGACGTTGTGAACTACCATGTAGGTTCTGGGAATTAAACTAAGGTCCTCTGGAAGAGTAGTCAGTGCTCTTAATGGCATGCCACTTCTCAGCCACAATTGTACTGTTTTAACAGCAAGAGTTCTATCAGTGGAAAAGTGGTTAAAAAACAGCTGAATGGTATGCAACTCCAAAAAAGCAAACACAAAGACAGTTTTTTTCATAGCATAGCAATATGTTTAACTGAACAGTACATATCTCTGGGTCAGGGGATGATTTACTGAGGAGGGGACAATGTACAGAACATCTTTAAAATTACTGTCTGCACAATATATTATCACATACACAAAGGAGTAATATATCTTGTATATGCTGTGCAAATGTACAAAGAAACCAAATAAACATATACACAAAAACTAAGAAGGTGCATGTTTGGAAGGGTGGGCAAATAGTGAACATAGATGACTATATTTATATTCTTTGCTGTATGTTGAAGAATATAAAAAAACATTAAAAAATGATTTAAGTTACCCTTGTGCAGCATGAACTTAAGACATGCATCTATGACTGCAGAAAAAACTAACGGGAAAAGGGAAAATGATGGAAGTAAAGGAGGAGCTAGATTTCATCGTCCCTAAGGATTACTTCATCATGGAAATTAGGGCTTTTCTTTTTACTTTTCCACTTAATAAATTTGTGTATATGTGCATATACCACTGTGCCTGTATGCCGGTCAGAGGACAACTTGAGAGAGTACGTTCCCTCCTTCTGCATGTGGTTCCCAGAGATCAAATTCAGGTTCTTAAGTTTGGTAGCAGCACCCATATCCACTGAGCCACTACCATCAGGCATTTACATTTTTATTTATTATTATTGTTATATGAGTGAGGGCAGGAGCTCATGTGGAGACAAGACAACTGAGAATCTCCTCCTCCTGGGTAAGCTATAGCGGTGGAAGGTTTACAAGGCAAATACTTGTCCAGAATAAGGCACTTTATTAAATATATGAAACAGAAGTTACTGTGACATCTATGATTGGCAAAACTTAGATCCTTAGTTTAGGAGAGCTGAACATATTTAAGAACATAGCTTATTACTGTTAGCACTGTCTGTCCAGTCTATTTTCACAACAAAAATAGCTGAATTGTAAAGAAGACAAAACCAGGATTAATAGTATCTGTTTGGTTTCTCTCTCCAATTCCATATTTGGTGGTGGTGGAGTCATCCTTGTATCTGTCAGTACAATTCTGATATAGTTTTTCTGTGGCGTGCTTTGTCCCAGTGGATGGAAGGGCAGAACCAACTACAAGTTCTCTGACCTCCACAGGTCATGTCCATGGCACACATGTATCCACACACAAAATAAATAAATGTAAATAAACTAGTGGAACTTTTTTTTAAAATTAAAAATAGAGTATGTGTGAATTATACCTGGAAAAACTGAAAATAATATAAAGTGATACTTGAGTAACTGTATCCAAATATTTCAAATAAGTGAAAAGGGTTAATATCTTATTACTTGAAGTTAAATAATTTGATGTTATAAGAACACGGGATATCTACTCAAGATGAATGATGTTATTCACTACCATACTCCCCAAGCCCCCTCCTTTCTTTCCACATGTAGTTGGGGATGGCGTTGAATTCCCAATCCTCCTGCTTCTACCTCCCAGAGCTAGGACTACATGGCATTCACCATGATGCCAATTTTATGTTGCACCAGGGGATAAGCTCAGAACTCTGGCAAGTACCCTACCAACAGAACCATCTACTTGCTTCTTACCCCACTAACATCATGCAAGGTCTGAGAAGACTTAAAGATTGCTTAATCCTTCTGAATCAGACTAAAACAAGGAAGGATGTGAGAAAGGGGCAGGAGGAGAGTGGCCCTTTCACTAACGCTGGGGTACTTACGTTTAAAAAGGCTTTCCTGATTTCAATATACTGTTTGCACAGCAGCAATTAGGTAATCTGATGATATACTACTAAGAAGTAAATGCTATACACCAAGGGTACTCAAATTAAAAAAAAAAGTAACACTAAAGTGATGAGTACGTCTATATTTTAATAACATCATCCTTTAGTTTACTGGGGTAGTTGGTGGTGATCAGCTGGCTTCTAAGAATATTGGTAAAACTTAAAAAGCAAAAACCAAGCAAAACCTACATAGTTCAATACTTATTTTAAAAGGTTTTCCATTTTCTCAAAGGTACTAATTTTAATTATAAATGGCATAAGCCCAATAGTAAAAAAAAAACTTAAATATCAAAAGTTTTCAGTTGGGAAATGAATAAACATTAAGAGTCAGGCATTTTATAGTAGAGATCAATCCTCCTCCTTTCATAGGTTTTTTTCCCCCTTAAGAGGAAATGATAGTATTTTTTCATTACTTAATGTTCTTGGCAGTTTTCATGGTATACCTATATATATCTCAATCATAGTATTTCAGGTTCTGTGAATAGAACCTGAGAAGAACTATGTCAGAAAAGAGTGTAGAAATAAAAATATACAAATGTAAAAGTTCATCCCAATTCCTGTTCCATTTTAGAAACCATAAACAGCAAAAATTTCAAGCAGTAGTGGGACATAAAAATAATCTTCTACAAAAAGCCATATCCATTTAACATTAGCTTGGGAATTCTCAGCAGTAACAAAAAGATGCCTCCTCTCCCTGCAATAACAAAAAGATGCCTCCTCTCCCTGCAAAAGGAACTGGGCTATTAATAGAAACCCCTGTGATTTATTTCAAAAGGTAACTTTTTTTTTAAGGTAAGCAGCTCATTAGTTGAGGTAGCTTTGGCCTCTTTTATGGTCATGCTGAAGTCAAAGGACAACTTCCTGGTGCTGATTCTCTCCATGTAATTGCAGGATATAGAACTCAGGTCATCTGGCTTGGCCTTTATCTGGTAAGCTGTCTCACCATCCCAACTTTGAACTTTTTATATTTTATATTTTATATGTAGGGGTGTTTTGCCTACATGTATGTTTATGCATCACATGCATGCAATGCTCAAGAAGGTCAGAAGAGGGTGCCAGATCCCCCTGGAGCCAGAGTTAGAGAATGGTTTTGAGTTACCATGTTGGGGTTGGCAATTGAAGCCTAGTCTTCTGGAAGAGCAACCACTTCTCTGTACCAGTGTGCTCACTGCCCACCTCAGCTGTGAATTCTCTTGATTCTCTGCTTCTATATCTAGAGTGTTAGGATCACAGAAATGAACTACTTTTTTCCCCCCAAACCCATTTCAAATACCATTCAAATTTTAAATAGTAAATTCTTCATTTCATTACACCTTCTAAGGTTCCTTTACTCCTATTTTTTTTTTTTTTAACTGTTGCTGAGGCTGGGGCCCAGTGTCTTCTGCATGCCTGGCAAGGAAGGGGCTCTATTATCCTTTTTTCCAGCATCTTTGTTTATCTCTTTCTTCCTAAGTACTTCTGGGACATTTTTTTCCCCTCTCAGCTCAAGTTTTCTCTTATTAAAAGGTTTAATTTAAAAAATTTGTATACTTAAATCCCTGTCACTTACTGTGCTCTAATTCTGAGGCCTCTTTCTCTTTTTATACAATTTTATATCACTTCCCAAACTGTTTCCTACATCTACTCTGTTTCTTCATGGTGATTCTTCCTAGATAGTGGACATTGACAATCTTACATTCAGAATAAATCAATTTGGAAATAGCTCTGACTCATTCCTCATTTTTTTAGTTTGAAGCTAAATACTTGCCATTTTAAAATTTTACATTGATTTCATATGCATGCAAAACATTCAAACACACAAAATAAAAATAAGTAAATCTTAAAAAGGGAGACTGGAGAGATGGTTCAGTTGTTAAGAACACTTCCTGCTCTTTCAGAGGATCCAGGTTTGATTCCCAGCACTCACATGGCAGCTCACATCTGTCAGTAACTCCAGTCCCAGGGATTTGATATCTTTTGACCTCCATGGTAATCAGTCATTCATATGGTACACATACAGGCACGAATGCAAAAATATCCATACACATAACAAGTGAAAATATTTAAAAATATTTAATTACATTGATTTGTTTATTTTCTGCCTGTGAGGAGAATACAATGGTTTATGGTCAAGGTGAAAAGACAACTTACGGGATGGGATAATACATACTCTGCCTTTCTATACCAAGGATGCCAGCCAAAGAACATTGGTTATAAGAAAAGTTTAGCAGTATCTAGGGGTGGTAGGATCACTAGATATGGAATTAGTAGATACAGTGTAGCCTGGCTTTACCTCAAGTCATTTGTCCTTTGGCAAATTACTCTTGTTAGATATACATTCCTTTATCAATTGGTTTTAGAGTTTTATGAAATAGTATTACCATGTAAATGTTGTTTCTTTCCCTCTCTGTTAGGAACTGGTAATAAGACGGTAGAAAAAATGTTAAAGAAGAGAGAAGCAGAAGCAGATAGATATTCATAGGTATAAAACAGTACTATGTACTTAAGGTTAAAAAGGGGTTTTACAACTGAAGCATAGAGACCACGAGAGAGCAAACAGATGAAGAGAGAAAGGGACTCTACTGTAAAGAAATGCAAGGAGGCAGGGGACAGGGACAAGGTCAATCTGGAATTGGATGATGATAGTGTGTCATAATGAAG
Source organism: Mus minutoides (assembly GCA_902729485.2). Lineage (NCBI taxonomy): Eukaryota > Metazoa > Chordata > Mammalia > Rodentia > Muridae > Mus > Mus minutoides. Next base: position 86,907 of record LR753587.1, on the reverse strand, counting down.
GCAGCTAGATTTTTAGGTAAACTAGGAAAGGGATTAAATGAGTTTAGGTTTCACCTGAAATATGAACCCTGCAGAGAAATACAGAAAGAAGACACGGGAAGTAGGTACCTAGAACTCCAGGAGTCTCGGGCCAAGAGCTCTAGATCTAAGAGTTGTTAGGATGTGGTAGCTAGCTCAGCCTGTGGAAGAAAATGGGCATGCTTAAAGTTAAAGATAAAATGGGAAGCACACTGTGAAAGACATAAAAAGTTACAGAGTAAAATGGGCTTGAGAAAGCATGTATATTTTTTAGAAATACTATTTAATCAATAGCTTCAACTATCTTCTTTCTCAAGAACTTAACATACTGTTTGTTACACCTTAACAGACATTTTTGAACAGATCCTCTCAATCCCATTTCTACATGAGACTTGATCAAAATGAAAATCAAAACTATTCCTCTGTAAGCTAAAGTAAAATTCAAATATAGTAATGAGTACATACTTCTTACCCATTTTATAGCTATTTTCAGTTATGCTCACTTCTTCATAGAAAAGATATTTAAACCTGCATTCTAGAAAAACTCTATGGACAATACAAATGAAAAAAAAAAAAAAACAGTTTTAAGATTAGCCACTAAGATCCCACAGCTAAACCACATTCAAAGGTTACTAATTTTTTTCTTTGCTATTTTATGTTCCTTCACTCATAACCTACCCTCATCCATGGTTGTAATAAATAAAAATGAAGGTTGTCAAGGGATTGTTTCAAAACTGGATTAAACCCAGAAGCATAAGAGAATATCTTGAGGTTTCTGAATAGATAATTGCTTGCTTCTTGTTTGGATTAAAATAATAACACCAAACAGTCATTGTTCCTTATTGAAGAAAATATCTGCTTGCTTTATTTTGCTTATGATTTCTTCATGTAGCACAGGCTGGTCTAAAACTTGCAACCCTACCCTGCTTCTTCCTCTGGAGTGCTGTGATTTCTGGTGTGTATCAATACACTGTGTTTTAATAAATCAATTTGTCTTTTAATAAACCAATCAACATCTTACCTACCTGTCATCTGTTGTCTAAGTCAAAAATTGAATTCTCAAATATTACATTTTTAAGAGCATAAGCTTTTGAATTAGAAATTTTTTGTTGTTGCTGCTGTTCAAGATAGGACCTCGCTACATAACCCGTTAACTTCAAACATGTAATTTTCCTGTTTCAGCTTCCAGTTGTTTTTGCATCTAACTTCTATCCATTTACTAGAAGGTGTATCCTAGAGTTAACATACTATGACCAGCCACATCTATAAAGCGGGGGTCACAGTCATTATATGCTAATGAAGCCTGTCAAAAGATCTTATGAAAATACAAGATTCAATTAGTTCATTCTACTGTTTGAAACAGTTACCTTGTCTTCTGACCCTGTAAGGTCAGCCTTTTAAAATCATCTTAAACTACGAATTAAGAATTAAGGTCCTGAGGCCATGAAATAGTAAGAAATTAATTATGCTTAGTTATTAAAAACATGTTTACTGTTATTCCAAAGAATTTTAAACAATTCTAATTATATCCTACTAGATTTACTTTGATTTTTTTGTGTGTTCTATTAGTCAAATTTTAAGACTTCATACAATTCCAAAATAGATACAATTAACTTGAGATTGAAATTTGTATTAAGGCTTAAGAAACAGCATTTATGTAGACACAGTAATAAATCTATCTAAATCCTTAGATTGTCAGAGCTTAACAGTATAAAATATAATATAGTTACTGTGGAAAAAAAATCAACAGTGGTTATTGGAATGTAACAGAATCAATTTAACATAAAATTTGCAAAAAAGTATAACTCAAAATATTCCAGGCCTTTTTTTAGTGTTATGCAAAACTCTAACAATAAATATTACAAAATGATAACAATAACAAAACAACCCAGAAACACTGGGATACAGTGCTGTTTTGCTTAAACCATTTATTATCCTAGTCTTTTACTGCTTTAGACTTTCAGAGTTAAGAGTCTGGTGCAGAATAAAGGCACTAGGAAAGTAGCACTAGGAAAATATACAAGGGTTTCAAATTTTGTTTTTCCATTAAAGAAGAATGGTACAAAGAGTGGCATGGCACATGGCCAGCTTTAATAACTTTCTAGTTTAAAGCTGAATCATATTTCTGAATTGATAGTGAGGAATATTGTAGGTAACAGTGAAATTTAAATGGTAGAATGTCATAACTGTTTACCTCAGCTTATGTAAAACCTTTAAAAACTTTTTAAAGATTTATTTATTTTATGTATATGAATACACTGTAGTTGTCTTCAAACACATAGAAGAGGGCATCAGATCCCATTATAGATGGTTGTAAGCCACCATGTGGTTGCTGGGAATTGAACTCAGGACCACTGGAAAATCAGTCAGTGCCCTTAAGGGCTGAGCCATCTTTCTAGCCCTTTTCTACCATAAGTGACACCAATAAATGTTTTTTTTTTTAAATTTCTAAAAGTTACATTTAATTAACTAATTAATTAATGTATTGTGTGGGATGTGTCTATATGGAAGTCAGATGACAACTTGTGTGACTTGGAGTTGATTAGTTTCTTTCTAGGAATTGAACTTGAGTTGTCAAGTATGGTGGCAGGTACCTTTATTCACTGAACCACCCTATGGGCCTCAGTTTTATAAAGTTTTTAAGAGGAATTTGAAATTTCTATCATGGTCTGATATATGTTCTATTAATTTAGATAAAAGACATCTATTCTTTTCAGGCCTTCATTATCCGCCTCTGTCTTGTCAATAGTCTTCTGATTCTTCGCCATTCAATTCTTTTTGTTCTCTTTATCAAATGTTGCCTTAGTTAGTGTAAACCTTGACAGCAGGAACTATCCATCTCAAGGGTCTTCTTATATATTCTGAATATGACTAATATTTAACATATTTCCAAAGAAAATGATGAAACACAGATTGTAATGTTTAATATATATTATCTAGTTACACTTGTAAAGATCAGTTTGAAATTGGCGCTATGTTGAGCTTGCCAGGACAAAGATGTAAGAAACTTATCAGGTATTTAAATGAGTCTCATAGGAACAGTTAGTAGGAGCAGCTCTCCCAAATAAGGTTAATGAAAGTCAAGTCAATAAATACAGCTCTTCCTATTCTTCTTTTGGTTGTGAACCTAGCTTTTAATGCATACTCCTTCTAAAATGTTCTTTACATTTGGTTTTATTTATCGAGAAAAGGTTACAACAATTTCTATTGGTTGCTGGCTATTGCATGATGTATTCGCCAGTGAAACACAGCAGTTCTATCCTGCGCGTAATGATAAAGGAATAAAAAATTTCACAAAAAAACACAGACTTTCTAAACTCCTTATCTTTCAGATAATGAAGATTTTTCACGTTACAATTATTAGGTTCAGAGGTCAAATCTAGTGAAAATATGAATTTCATAGTCATATTTCAGAAATACGTATCTATGAATTCCTTTCAACTAACCAATCCCTTTGACAATTTGATCAGAAATGAGTCTAAAAGGAAGTAAAAGAAGCCAAGTTATTCTGAAGATGAGCACAGCAGGACAAGGATTTGGAGATTTAGTTAGACGAGATAAAGATGATTCATAATGCTTTTAAAATGCCTGATAACTAGTGGGAGTTCCTAGTAAATGAGATTTTGGAGCACGAAGAAATTCCAAGACAGTTTACTCTTTTTTATATTAGAAGATCTGAGTACAATCAACATGTACAATCAACAACTACAAAGAGAAGACATCTTTGTGATTTCTAAAATTAAAATTGTGATTTCTTTTAAGCAATACCTCCTTACCATTTTGGGAACTATGGTTACATTAGTACTATAACTTATATGACCACAAATGGAAGCCTACACTTATAATTAGGACAGCTATAAGAACAGCTAACTAGAACATATACATTCTTCAGTATTTCATGTGTTATGTGGTAGTAATCATCTTTTTTGGTATCATCTAAGTGATGCTGGCTTTCTAGACATGTATAACTTAAAACATTGAGAAGCCATAGAAACTTCCACTGATATCCAAAGGAAGTCTTGAAAGCCATGCAATGTGTGGCAAGATTAGAATCCCTGTGGGAAGCCCTGGAAAAGTCAATTATGTGAAGTTGTAAAAGTTATCCTTAAGCTGACATGAAGATTCCAGAAAGTCAGAGATGACAAAAGCATGGGATATTTGCCAAGGAAAGCCATAGGCAATGAACAGAGCCAGCCCAGTAGAGAGGTCATGTATGCTGCAACCAGCAAGGCCAGAGGAATAAGGGCTGGCTAAGTGTGTAAGAGTGCACATCATACCACTGTATGTGTGCAGATAACACACAGGGAGCTAGAGGATTTAATGTCTATTCTCCAGGGGCTTGGTCTTGTTTTGGTTCAATTCTTCATGTCTATGTCTCCTTCACCATTGGAATGGCAATGTGTATACTGAGGGCAAACTGGAAATATACAACTTGTTTTTGTTTTTAATGCAGGCTAATAGGTATGAATTTGTTTGGAGTCTTAAAGGGACTTTCCCTGTGTGGAACAATGTTGGAACTTTGATGTTTACTGAATGAATTTTGCATTAAAGACAACTGTAAATTTTTGGAGCCTGAGGCAGAGTAATGTAGTTTGGATATGAAGTTTATCCCAAAGGCTTGGTCCCTGCTAAGGTGGTGACTATATCATGAGGGTGCTAATGGGCTCGCTCTTAGGGAGTTAGAACTCTAGTTGGAAGGAGTAGATCATAGGGATATGCTTTTGATGAGTATGTTTTGTGTGCAAGACCCTTCCTTTCATAGTTTTCTTACTACTTCCTTGATGACATAAGATAAGCTACTTTCATCCACTATGCACTTTCCACTATGATGTTCTATCTCTCTCTACATCCAAAAGCAAAACTTGGATTGAGGTCTATGAAGCTGTGAGCCAAAATAACCCTTCCCTTAAATTACTCTCTCAAGTGTTTTGTCACAGTAGCAAAACAACATTTACTATCACGTATGAGTTTTACTTTATATTATCTTTAAAAGTCCTGAAAAATTACACAATTACTACTATTAGTACACACACTCATTATGTGTTCATATGTGTATGTGCATGTATGCGCGTGCGTGTGTGTATTTATGCATGTAACTCAAAAGTCTAAAGAGAAATATATAAAAACTGGGACAGTAATTGTGTTAGAAAGTTAGACTAGGTAACTTTTTCTTCTTCCCAGTTTTATTTTTGAAAACATAAAAGTATTACTACTAAAGAAGATGAGGCATAAATGTATTCTCTAAAATAATACTTTAAAGATTTTCATATTCTGATTAGATATCAAGTTGTTTATATACTTTTATTCGTAGTATTGAATAGTTTCTTTTTCTGCAAACAATGTGAATGTATCTGCAAACTCTTAGTATTTTTAACTTGAACTTGTTTTAAACAGTACCATTTTGGATTAAACTTTACCTTCCCTCTCTCTTCCCATTTATTATGTGGTGATGTAGACTAAACGCAAAACTTTGTACATTTAAGGCAATCAATATACCATGAAGCTGTATCAACAGCTCTACTGTTTTGAGACAGGGTCTCATCAAATTTGATTATCTTCAAACCCTTCAATTCTCCTGCCTCTACTTTCTAAGTGCTAGAATTAGAGGTGTGTATCACCATGCCCAGCTTTAAGTCATATTCAGCACACAGAACTTTAAATGTTTGTTCTCTATATTTAAAATTTAAACCAAATGTTATAAGGCTTGAAGCTCAATGAGATGTAAAATTAAAACCAAAATGATATATGCAAATCACATAAAATGATTAAAGGCTCACATACCTAAAAGAAACTTTGCTTAATAAATGTTTCAAAAGTAAAAATAAATGTAATTTCTCCATGGAATTATTTTTAACAAAGTAAAAATTCACAAAGTAAGAAATTCTTAGAATTAATTTAGTAGTGAGTTTGACATATATTTCCCACTATCCTAGAAAATATATGTAATTAGAGCTTTTAAAATAGCCTCCTTATTGTTTTCTATTTATATAACTTGATTATTAAAGGGTAAATTTCATAATTTCATTTAATACTATTCTAATTGGTACTAAGACTTTAGTGTTTACATTATTTATTTAATTTAGTGTGTGTTTGTGTACATGCACACACATGCATATGCCATGACGTGCACATGAAGGACAGAGGACAACTTGTGGGAGTTGGTTTTCTCCTTTCCACCCTTATGTGAATTATGGAGATTGAACTCGGGTCATTGGATTTGGTGTCAAACACCTCCAACCTCTCTATCTTGTGGGCTAAAGACTTTTTTGAAAAAAAAGTATTACAATAGATATTTATTTGCTTATAATCGTAAGTAAAATGTTTCCTAATGCAAAAATTAATTTTGGACACTATACAATTCATGGCATATATTTTTGAAATACTTTATGGATTAAAGGATGATTTTCTAATAGAGAATGACACATTAAACTCTAGCTCAGTGAGAATTAAAATTATGTGACTCCTAGTGCCACCATTTAATGGCTATATAATACATTATTTAACCTCTCTATGCTTCAATTTTCTTCTCTGCAAAACAAGAAAATTTGATAGGAATGGTGGCACATACTTTTAATAATAGCATTCTGGAGGTAGAAAGAAGGAGCCTTTTGAATCCAAGGCTACCCCATCTACACAAGTTTCTGACACCCTGCCACAAACCAAACTCCAAAAAAAACAAAAAAAAAACAAAAAAAAAACAAAAAAAAAACCCAAAACAAAACAAACCATCAAGGATACTGATAGATGATTTATATAATTATAATTTAGAAAAACTAAGTGAGATATGTCTAACTAGCAGCAGCAGAAATACAACTAGCTTGTAGAAAAACCAAATCAAAACTTAAACAAAGATTGACAGTATAAGAATTCCTGAGGGGGGCCATTACGTGGGAGGGGGTGGGTAGGGGAGCAGGGCGGGGATGCGGGAGGGTAAGGGGAAATTTCTGGATAACATTTGAAATGTAAATGAAGAAAATATCTAATAAAGAGGAAAAAAAAAAAAAAGAAGAATTCCTGAGGGCCTGGAGAGATGGCTCAGCGGATGACTGCTCTTCCAGAGGTCCTGAGTTCAATTCCCAGCAACCACATGGTGGCTCTCAACCATCTGTAATGGGATCTGACGCCCTTTTCTGGTGTGTCTGAAGAAAGCTACAGTGTATTCATACACATAAAATAAAAATTACACATAAAATATTCTGAAAGAAAAGAAAAGAAAAGAAAAGAAAAGAAAAGAAAAGAAAAGAAAAGAAAAGAGAAATCCTAACCCTTCCCTAGGCCCACCACTAAACAAAAAGATAGGATTTCTGTCATTCTGGCTTTCCTGGAGCTTGATTCTTGGAGCAGGCTGGCCTTGAACTCTTCCTCCCAAGTGCTGGGATTAAAGGCATATGCCACCACACCTAACAGTATGAAAATTTAAAACTAGAGCAGCTAGGCTCTGATTTGTTCTATCCCTCTCTGTTAGGATCAATTATTAGTGAAAATTAGTAGGATCAATGCACTTGTTAAAAATTCCTGTTGCAAATCATACACTTGGGTGACTAACAAGGCTTGCCTTTTAAAACAAAACCTACTCACTTTGTTTGCTTGTTATTTTTCAGAGAAGGTCTCACTATATAGTCCCAGCTGTCCTAGAGCTTGCTATGTAGACCAGGATGAACTCCAGAGATCCTCCTACCTCTTATTCTGGAGTGCTAGGATTAAAGGCACATGCCACCAAGCAGAGCCAAATATTCAGTATTGATATTAACTACTCTTAAAGATCTGATCAATGCTCTTAACTTTTTACGTAAGACTGTGCACAATTATACCTTAAATTCTAAATTTACAATTTTCTGAAGCCTTTAACTATTAAACATACACTAGACAAACTAGATATTCTCTTGGTTGGGTTATGAAGATTTGTTATAGAAAAATGTAGAAACAAGAAGTATATAGAATAATAAAGAATTTGATGGTTTATTTTATTTCTTTCCACAATCACAATTACTACTTGAAGGAATTTAAGTTTACAGAGTAGTTATAAAAACCACACTAGAAACAACTGAGGATCTTATTGAGAAGACAGCGTAGGCATGAATGTGGCTAAGGGAACAGTGGAAAAAGATCTATGTCTGCTTGAGTATAAAGTTGCACTGGCTACAGTGGCTTGCTTAGTATCAACCCATAACTTTTAGCTTTCTTAGAAAGTAAGTCCAAATAGTTCTTGATAGCTTTGTAGTGTTTTTATACAATACCTTAATAAGAACATTAGTTCTATAACTATATAATTATGGACATACAACTCAGCCCATCTTTTTTCCTTCATTTTCAAAATATGAATTTCAGATTAAAACAATAAAGGTCTTATTTATCCTGACCTAAATCCTACTAAGAGTCCAATTTATTAAAACACAGCTTCAGAAAACAAGCCAAGAAAGGTACATTAAACAAGTTGTTTTCTAAGCAGAGAATTCTGAGAGAAATTAATTTTTAGGCTATAAAAAATGTATACTGACATTCAATATACTGTTTTCACATGACACTGCCATGATAAGTATTCTCAATATTAAAATTGGAAAAAAAAACTGGCTGTGTTTAGAAACAAAAATGGTCTTTATGAAGAAAGTAAAACCCTTCAAAGAAATAAAGTTAATTTATACAATATTTTATGAAGAAAATGGATATATTTCTTTAAAAAATTATTTCTCAAATATTTCCTAGAAAAATAGCTACAAAATATTTTGGGCTTTCACTACACTGTAAGCATCTATAACAGATGCAACAAAAATATTTAATGTCAATATCATATAGGATTTCTTTTTTTTTTAAACTGCTTTAATAATACAGAGATAGGGGTTTGTCCTTTGTGAGACTTTGAAATAATTACATAATCAAGTAGTTAAAATTCTAAGTTTAACTTATATTATATACTATTAATTACACAACGTGCTCATTCTGTTCATATAGTCATCTCAATACAACAACATCAGGTATAATACATAAAATCTAATCCATTAAGTCTTACCAATTTATGACCTGATGAGACACTCTTGTGGACAACATTCAGTCCTTAGAAGCTAGAATAACCCTCCAACCATGTGAGGGCATCACAACTTTTAAACTTTCGGCTTTCGATCATTATTATGTCACATTCCTCCTCCGATGCTGAATTCTAAAAAAAATTCTAGCAAAGAGTTTAAGTAAATAAGTGCTGTAATCAAATAGCCTTTAAAATCGTTTATAGCAAAGGTTCATGTTTTACCATGATCACACAACTGATATTTTTAGATGTAAAATAATTTGAAATACTTGATTTGATTAAAACTTAAAATTCCAACATGGAGTTCCAGGCCACCAGAATATTTGTCAGTAAAGAGTCAAATAGAAATGGAACCATTAAAATTTAAGATCATGATCCAGAAATTCTGATTTAACACCATACAACCTGATATAGACAGCTTTTAACATAACACTACAGAATGCACTGGAGTACTACTCTTTAGCCCAAATCCATGGATATTTCTAATCCAGTACAGTTGGCAAGATCATAAAAATCTGCATGGATCACTTCAACAAATAAGACAGTATTCCATGTTTATTCCGACATCTGTGTCTGTCTATGCTCCCAAGTTTTAAAGTAGACATGTTGGTAAGAACAAACTTCATCTCATGCTTACAAAAATATTATATCCTGAATTATTCAACAGTGGTCCTGGAAACTGGGGAAATATTTAAAAATGGCCAAAACTACTTGTGAAGAGTATCTTCTTAAATTATTATTTTTTTTGCTAGAAATTTTCTTAATGAGCATCTATTTCAATCCCTAAAGAATGACATCATTAAAAACATGTCCTGTCGTATAATTCATATTTTTTATTTTTAGTTGTCAAGAGATCCACAGCAAAGGCAAAAGTTGTGGATACAATTTTACCTAAATAATACTCTAAATAAAATTATTTAATGGGTGGATGGTAGGGGCAAAGAGGAGGGAGAAAGAAAGAGACCCATTATTGAGGAAGATCAGTATGTTCAAAACTCCAGACAGTCTTGGAAAGGAAACTCTGCAGCTATCTAAGGTATCTGACCTATGTGTATGAGGTGCATTATGCCACCACAGATTTTACCTTTGAATGGAATTGTTCTATCATGTGTGGCTATTTACAAATACAATCTTTCCAAATGTAATCTCACAACGCACTTGACTTCATTAAAATTATGTGAATTGGATTTTTTCCCTGAACACATAATCTTATAATGAAATCACCCGGTGAAGGCAAAAATCCATATTTATCCAAAGCGGTGACTGCTTTATCAACTATCACCAAACGTCTCTGAAAATTTTTAGTTATAACCCTAGCAATCAAAACACTCAATATTTTAAGTGTCTAATTTTGATGATTTACTGTTATGGGAAAAATCTCACAAGAAGATAAAATATATAGTCCTATTTAATAAGCCAAATGCTTCTTGAAATGTGTATTGATAGCATTGGTAATTTGCTTGTCTAGAAGGCCTGAGTGAATTGGTCATTTAATTAGCATTCTGACTTTTTGTTAAAAGTCTGCTAACTAACACGCAGTATTACAGTAAGTGCCTAGGAAGGCTTTGGAAGATATAATTAAACTAGCCATATATAAGGCAATTTCTGTTATTTTACTGTTAAGCTTATAGGAAAATATAAATACATATATATTAATCTCAGAGTTTAAAAACTATGTTTAAGAAATACAAAACTTCTATTTCAATTTTTTCCTTTAGCACACATTTTAAAGAATTCGATATTATATAGAACAGGGTAGTATTTGAAGAGTTACTTCAAGTTACTTCAAACTTAAGTTCCAAATGGTAGAAAAGTCTAATTCTAAAGTAAATTAGCTGAATAAAGATTAATCAGATGATCTTTGAAATTTTAACATTAGAATTCTTTTTTTTTGGTTTTTCGAGACAGGGTTTCTCTGTATAGCCCTGGTTGTCCTGGAAACTAGACCAGGCTGGCCTCGAACTCAGAAATCCGCCTGCCTCTGCCTCCTGAGTGCTGGGATTAAAGGCGTGGGCCACCACGCCCGGCCTAAATACACCATAGCTGACTTCAGACGCACCAGAGGAGGGCGTCAGATCTCATTATGGGTGGTTGTAAGCCACCACGTGGTTGCTGGGATTTGAACTCATCACCTTCAGAAGAGCAGTCGGGTGCTCTTACCCGCTGAGCCATCTCACCAGCCCCAGAATTCTTTTTGTGTGTGTTTACCTAGAAGACTTTATCAATCATGATCTAACACTATTTCTAGTGTTAGGAAGAGAAAACCCACTTAACTGACAATGTGCTTTTGAAAGTTTCAAGTTAAGAACTAAGTTTATATTTACCATCACTTAGCTCAGTTTTCTTTATGAAAAATAATACAAAAAAAAAACAGAATAAAACAATGAGTAGGAGGGCACAGATGAATGGCTTAAAATTTCCAAATATTAATTTGAAAGTGATAGATAATAATAAGCTTGTTAAGATTTCCCAAATAACTTTTTGTGAAAAATCGCTTGACATACGGGGTGTTGAAGCCAGGACTTTGAATAGGTGAATGCTCTACCACTGACAGGCAAATCCCTAACATTTTTGACACTTGAATGAATATCTTTAGAGTCAAACACAATTCCATGTTTAAGTATAAACCATATTTCTTTTAAAGTATTCTAAAAATTCTATACAACTATCCATAAATATGTAGATATAATTTCATGGCTGTTCAAAGTTCCCTACACTTTTACACAGTTTTTCCATAGATTATTTATTAGAAAGATGAACTTAAAAATCTAAGATAAGCAATTAACATAAATAGTCCTGATAGAATAAAAGCAGAAGATCACATGTTCCCAGAAATTAACACAGAAACTACAACAAATGTTAGAACTGATCTAATATATTATGACACAGTAAAAACCCTCTACATGCTGACATATATTTTTTATTTTTGGGTCAACATGTATGTGTGTGTTAAATGTGTCAAGGAATAGATATGGAGACCAAAAGTTAACATCAAGTGTCTTCCTCAATCAGTTCTCCACCTTAGATTCTGAACTAGGGCCTTCTCCTTGGCTGACCTTTAAAGGCCCATGGATCCTCTCCAGTGCTGGAATTGAACAGGTGTGTGTTGCTCTTGCTGTTTTTTTCTCCACCCCCTTCAAAACATGCATGCTGAGAATCAAACTAAGATCCTCAAGATTGTGTGGCAAACATTAACCACTGAGTCATTTCCCTTGCCCATCCTCCTATTTCGTTTTCAGTGATAAGGCTTGTGTCCAGAGCCTCACATATATTAGACACAAACTCATCATTAACACTAAGTCACATCACTCAGCCCTATATACATTTATAAATTTACAAAGGGTGTAATAACAAAATAAAAAAATTGAAATTGGATAAAATGGAATAACAAAGAAAATGGAGGCCAGTTATATACTACTCAAGAATATGTAAATAAATCCTCATACTTTCTTAATGGGAAACTACATATTTAACTCTGAATTTTTGATTTTCTTTGAGACAGGGTTCCTCTGTGTAGCTCTGGTGGTCCTGAAGTTGCTGACCACAAACTCAGAGAGAACCATCAGCCTCCTGAATGCTGTTATTAAAGACCCATGCCACCATGTCTGATATAATATACACTGATGAGTATATAAGTATAAATAAGTAACTATGGACAGTGACAGTCATATTGCCTGCACACATACTTTAATATATTGAGGATACCACTATTTCTGACTCAAATACTATAGAATTAAAAAGCCCCCCCAACCCCAAAACAACAACAAAAAGTAGCATCCTCCAAATCTTTTCATATTTATAATGAATCTTCAAATTTTGAAGAGATAAACTGTCATAACAAAGATACTATTTTTAAGGATATTTAGTAAAGGATAATAAACACTGTAATTCTTTTATTCTATTAAAATGTATTTCTTCTAAATAAAACAAATATTTTAGAAGTAGCCAACTAAAAGTCCAAACATAGAAGCTGAATTTTGGTAACCCATAGCATTTATTTAAAAGTTCTCTTTATCGATCATCAAAACCAAAATATTCAATGATTTTTTTTTAGCATGAGCATGCGTGTGCAGGCACATAAAGAATACTAGCTATAGTTTAAATCTCTCCCACTGCTCCAAATCTTAAAAATTATTACAATTTCATCTAGTATTTCTTCTCAAAAGGCTTACAAACTACACATGAGTTTAAATATATTGAAGTATGAACCTTAACTTTAAACAGTTGATGAATATAATGGAAAAAAATAACAAAAGATACCCTGTTTTACTTTAGTAATTTTAGGGTGCATTTAAGTTTTCTCTTATTCTGAGCCAGGCTAATAAAAGGCTTCTCTTAACAAATATTTCCTATAACATTCTAGATTTTGTAGAATAGGTTATTTAATTAATTTATAATTTTCTGCTATTTAAAGCTCTGGTTCAGCCGGGCGTGGTGGCGCACGCCTTTAATCCCAGCACTTGGGAGGCAGAGGCAGGCAGATTTCTGAGTTCGAGGCCAGCCTGGTCTACAAATTGAGTTCCAGGACAGCCAGGGCTATACAGAAACACCCTGTCTCAAAAAAAAAAAAAAAAAAAAAAAAAAAAAAAAAAAAAAAAAAAAAAAAAAAAAAAGCAAAAAAAAAAAAAGCAAAGCTTTGGTTCTCTGAGAACCAGAGAATTTAGTGAGAAATATATATACCTTCTTAATTCATCTAAAATTTCACACTGAACATAATTACCATGATCTAAGTAGGATGGATGATTTAGGTGGAGTAATTTAAACAACAAAGACAGGTGGTAAAGGAAGAAACAAAACCATTTAGCCTGGTAAGTGGCTAAACTATCTGATTGTCAATTCTGAAGTCTATTGATGTGCAGAAAACAGGTATCAGTATATCAAGTGTTCTGAATGAACTATAGAAAAACTAAAAGAAGAATTATCTAGGAACCAATGCAAAGAGTAAGCTTATGACTATGGATCCGCCTAAGTGCAGACGCAAACATTCTTTTCTTTTTTGTTAGGAAGCAATATTCTCAGAACGTTCCCATTTCTAAAACACCTTTTTCATACTATCTCTATTCTGGTCTCTGACTGTTAGGTGGCGCTGCTTACGGTTCTGGTCTGACCCATATCCTACTTATGTTACTTGTTACCCTTATCCTAGTCTGTTCCTCTGGCCTCTTCTGAAGTTTGGACTTTACAGAAGGAAAAAAAAACCTTCTATATCTTTTTTTTTAAGATTTATTTATTTATTATATGTAAGTACACTGTAGCTGTCTTCAGACACACCAGAGGATGGTGTCAGATCTCATAACAGATGATTGTGAGTCAACATGTGGTTGCTGGGATTTGAACTCAGTACCTTTGGAAGAGCAGTCAGTGCTCTTACCCGCTGAGCCATCTTGCCAGCCCCAACCCTTCTATATCTTCTTTCTCTATGCAATTGCATACCTGGATCATTTCTAATGGTCTGTCAACTAATCCATAAAACAGGTAAAACCATAAACCTCATCAATATATGTACACTTTTCTAAACTAGTTCTTTTGCTAACACAACCTATAATATAAGCATTTCCTCTGTCAACTGGGTTTTTGATATTTTGGAGTTCTTTGGGTGCTTAAAATCTATGAGCTGTAAAATTTTACTAATTGATTCCTACTTTCAGACAATCATATTTTTTCTCTGTTCAATTAAGCTCTTCTTCTCTGTTGCTTTTATGTACGTAAGTCAAACCTAACTATTCTTATTATACTAACCCACACAAATATATAAGATATAATACCTATCTGCACTCTGATCCACAGTTCTGTTTCTCTAACTGGAATGCTCCTTTTTCTCAGTTCTCTAACTCTGCAATAACAAACTCTACTTTTCAAATAAGAAAGCCACCTTCTGAAGTAGCTTTGACCAATGGCTCCAACTCTCCTTGTGAAGTTGAAATTGCTTGCATATTATAAAGGAGCCATCACTTTCAATTATGTGGGTCATGTATCTGGTTATCTTTTCCCAGAGTTTTAACTGATTTCTTCATGAAGACAAAACACTCCAAGTGTTTATCCCCAAGGCAAATTTTTATAAGCAGTCTGATTTCCTCCCTTTAGTCTAAATGTTCTTTTCTCTAGCACTCCTTTATCTTCCTGATATGCCATTAAGAGATGGTAAACTGTCTACTATAATTCCTACACTAAACTTTCATAGATAAAACCTCTTAATGATGTTCGATTCCCAATGATTATTGAAACAGGCTTCTAAACTAATTCTGAAAACAAAACAAAAAGCAGGTAGACCAAAGAAATCTAAGAATGAGCAATTTTTAAAAGGTAATCAAAATTTAGTATCACGAAAATGCTAGTATGTGAGGATATCACAGAAAATTGACTTCACAAGTATATTACCTCCTACCTAGAAAGCTAATTATATAAGCTACACTATTATGAACAGAGCTTAAGAAAGGGTTGGATTATTTGGGGGCTATAGTATCACACTCTTCATATTTGTAGATACTTTCACCAAGTGGCCTTGAGGACTCTGCTAAACTGACAGACAAGGAACACAAACTATAATGGTACCTACGAAATGATGAAAAGGGAGGGTTCAATTTCAGTACATAAACAAGAAAAACACTAGACACCTTAGAAAAGATGATCTGAATATAGACAAAGACAATCTGACTATTTTAAAAGTCTCTCAAATTGCTAATTCTAACTTAAATATAGGAAGCAACAAAGGAGAACTGGTAAGTTAATATGTAATAGCATATTAGTTATTCCTATTTTGATTATAAAGACTTGACAAATTGATACTATCCTATCAGGAAGAAAAAGGTTTCAGTCCTCAATATTGGGTGTAAGCATGGACCTTCTGCAAGCATGGACCTTCAGATATTCTGGGACAATTATTTAAAGCTAGCTTGAAAGTTGGCTTTTAAAGCTATCCCTAGGACCAGAGAGATGGCTCAATGGTTAAGAGCTCTTCCAGTTATTCCAGAAGACCAAGGTTGGTTACTAGAACCCATGATAGCTCACAACCATCTTTACTCCAGATCCAAATTTGATGTCCTTTTCTGGCTTCCATAGGTACCTACATACAAGTAGCATACCTCTGCCCAATACAAATAAATCTTAAAAAAAGGTTACCTCTATTCAGTATCATTCCAAGATTTCAGAAACAGAAGCCTGAAATATGGTATCAGGCAACAAGGATATGAAAATTTATGCTTCAAAATATGTAAATAACATAGACAGATCATATAAAGGACGGATGGCCTCCTAAATCAATGTTTCACAATCTGTAGATGTGATCCCTTTGGGGGGGGAGGTCACATATCAGACATCCTGCATATCAGGTATTTACTGTTACGATTCACAACAGTAGTAAAATTAGTTATGAGTTAGCAACAAAATCATTTTATGGTTGGGGGTCTCTACAATAGGAAAAATTGTATTAAAGGGTCATAGCATTAGGAAGGTTGAGAACCACTGTCTTAAATCTTTGAATGGTTCTACTTAACAATTGAATTAATTACCTTTGTACAACATTTACCTGGCAAATTGTATAAGAAAGAAAGAAAGAAAGAAAGAAAGAAAGAAAGAAAGAAAGAAAGGAAGGAAAAGAAACAAACTCCCTAATTTATAGTAGTCCAAAATTAGGCTTTTTGGTGAGATCCATAACAAAGCCAAAAGTTGTAATTACTATTTTAAGCCTAGTATTACAAAAAACTTTAATCCATCTGTTATGAATAAATAGAACCACAATGCTTTCTCAGTGTCACTTAACAAGCCTATAGGGATGTGCCAAATAAAATTGTATAAATTGTTCTCTATTTTTGTTTAGAATTAATAAAGCTGGTCATTTTCCACTTAGTCTTGTGTGTGTATGTGTGCATGTATGTGTATAATTACTCTATTACTGAGCCATATCTCCACCCCACATTTAATTTTCCTTTCATATAAAAAGTTAAAAGAAAACTATTCTCCAGTTTCCATTGTGTTTTACCTTGGTACCAATCAGTCCAGCTTACAGAGAAGACTATCTACAATATTAAGCTCTGATTATATTGGCAACAGTACAAATATCCACTAAACTTCTTTAGTTCTAGATAACAGGCTCCAAAAAGAGAAAATACATATTGGGATATTAGGGTGTATGTGTGTGGGGGTTGTGTGTTTGTAGACCAGAGGTCAACATCAGGTGTCTTACTCTATCCCATCTATTTCAAGACAAGGCCTCTCACTGAATCTTCATCATACTAACTGGCTATATATTGGGAAGACCAGCAAGCCAGTAAGATCCTGGGAGTGTTGTTTCCATAATTCTAGTGTCTAGCTTGCTATATCTGCCTTTCCCCAGCTCAGAAATAATTTTTAACCAATAAGAAACGATACAGATGCAGCAATTTGCCTCACTTCTGATATGTTAAAAGGATTTGATGTCTATTAAAGAGAATAAATAATTATTTCATTGTTAACAACAAATTATAAGCTAGTAACTTCTATGGCTGTCTTATAATGAAACCTACAAGACCATTTTGATGTTAGATCTAAATTATTGAAAATAAAAATCAAACCTCTCTTGAAAATACAGCATTCATACTGACATGACAGCTTATGAGACAGGTATTACAAATAATTAAACTACATTTAAAGCTACTTTTATTATATTCAAACAGTGTATTATATTTCTTTTGTATTCAGGAAAAGTATTCAAGTAATATTTGAGTGACTAAAACTTCATGGTATAGTATAGTATTTCATACTATAATCTACTTATGTACTTATAATACTTTATACTATTAGAGCAAAACTAATTAAAACCCGATTATATATAAACACAGTACTACAAATTTTAAAACTTTCTCTTAATTATTTAAAATGATTTTTGGTTAAGTAAGGAACAAATCATCTACAAGATACTTTGTTTAGAAAACAGCTTTAGAGTTATACACACAAATAAATCAAGCCTAAAAATTAAAAAGTTTACCATTTCCCAATAAGCCAATGCAGACCATGTCTTAATATGACATGTACATGCACTTAGCAACTCTCTTTTTTAATGAAAGAGAGAGTGTTGAGTCTATGAGTGTTATCCAAAAATATGCCAGAAGACACAACTGCGTTGCCAGGCAAAGTTAAAAGAATCTAACAAGCTTTGTGGGAATTTAAAACAAAACAAAACAAAACAAAACAAACAAAAACCGCTGTGCTCTACTCCTATTAAACAATGATAGATTGCTAATAAATATTCAGCCAAATAACTGAACAAAGCATAAACTATTTAAAAATGTGTGTTAAGCAGAAAGATAAACCAAAGTATCTTTTGCCAAAAGTGAAATCAAGTTTTCTTTTGTTTAAGTGAAAAGTAAGACCTAAACAGTATCTGTTTTAAAAAAAAAAAAAAAAAACACAAAAAACAAAACTTGTTTTGAGGGCTTACAAATTGTACAGATCTATGAAATTCTAATAAGCAAACTTCATGACAATTTCTTGTCAAAATTAATGGCATTTTGTTATCCAGGTATTGTCCCTCCTCCAGTTTTTTAGTTTGCAATAGTATTGTGTGTGTGTGTTATAAATCCTATAAAACAAAAATTAAGACCAATTTAACCGAAAAAAATGTTTTGTATTAAGTGACTATTTCAAGACAAAGATGTAAATTCTTAAAAAAGATAAATAAATGGACAGAATGCAGTAAAATAAAAAGTACATTTACACTTTATAGAAAATAGTATTTTGGTTTATTTTGCTGCTTTGTCCCATGCTAGATACCATGTAATTCACCCCCCCTTTAAAATAGCAAAGATCAGTTTTATGCAAAGCAATTCATGCATACACTTTTGCATGTATGCATTTCATATCAAGTAATCATACCTATCCCAGAGGCTCTTTGATTCCTGAAACGTGTTCAAATGGAACGCTTGGTAGAAAGCAGTTGAAGGATTCCTGTGAGATCCAAGAATCAAATGGAAATGAAGTTGAGAATGTACAGAATAATCAGAACTTACAAAAAAAATGGAAGATTTTAGATTCCTACACAGTGTAACCACTTAAACTTGAAAAAGGAAAAGAAAATGATTATCGTTTAAAACAATATTCTAGAGACAGACAGACAGACAGACGCTCCAGAACCCACAGTAATTCAGGATCAAAGTTCTAAAAGAAAGAATAGCAGATAAAGTTAAATATTAAATTCAACTGTGTGCATATATATATATATATATATATATATATATATATATATATATATATATATATTTATTTATATCCATTGATGTGACCAGTAGTTCAGAGCCTATCAACACCAAGTTGTATCAGATGCCTTAACAATAGTCTATGATTTTAGCTGTTAAGTTGTTCTCTACTAAGCTATAGCTTTCTAGGATTTGTTAAAAGTAAGACCAGTTAATGATAAATAATGTAAAATCCTTCCTGGTTTGCTCATGATATATTTCCACTTTGTTTATTTGTGTGCAGTTTCTCTGGGTTAGTATGTGTATGGGGGCAATTGTAGGAGAGTGTCCTAATTTCTAGCATTAGTTTATTGTCCCTTTAAGGGCAAAAACCTATCAACTATATCACTTATTTCTACTATCCTTAGGGCCAACATAATAGAACTGTAAGTAACTGATGAGCTAGTGCAGGCAAACTCCAATATGTACAACTGACTATGATAGGAATAGTTTCTCAAGGAGCTAAACTTTTAAGAAACTTATTTTTCCTAACAGTTTTCAGTCATTAAGCATAATTCTAATGTCTTCTTCACCATCTACCTGTACTTTATGGGAGTTAACAAGTGCCTGTTACATCACTTTAAAAATTCCTGACTTGGAGCTAAAGATGGCCACCCTAGTTGAGAGCACATTAAAAGTGCTGTTGCTAAGGGCCCAAGTTTAACTACTAGGATTCTCCCATAACAGCATGGGACTCCCAACTCCATGGAATCTTATGCCAAATCAATCACCCAATTCATTCAATCATTCTTCTGAGTACACAAAAAAAACAAAAAACAACTTTGATCCATGCTTTAGTATAAGAATAGCAGCTAACAACATGCTTGCTATATACCAGATGCTAGTCACAGTACTTTACACTTATTGACTCAATTTCCACAACAATCCTAACAGGGCTAAGATTTACTGTTTCTATCTCACTGATCAGAAATAGATCACACAAAAGTAACTTCCCAAATATCAGAGGAGGTAGCAATCAATATGGCTCTCAGTTCCTATCACAGATGTCAGTTGGGTCACAATTCACTGTTAACTCCAGTTCTAGGGGATCCAACACCTTCTTGTGGCCTACATAGGCACTGGCAGGCACATAGTATACATTCACACACACACATTCTTATACACATAAATGAAAATTTAAAACAAAACAAAAAAACCTTAGAACTATTTACAAAGTTGTCTGCATTAGCAATCAAATATCAATGATCATCAAACTAAAAACAAAATCATGATTTCAAAACCAGAACTGTGTCAAACTGTATGCTGTATACACAATCACTTTTTAGAAAACTGTTTAGATCTTAACCAACAGGTACCCCTTTCGATAAACCAGAAAAGGCACACTGACACTGGATAACAGAGAATAACCAAGTAGTTGTTGGATTATATTTAGGACTCTTAATGTAGTTCTTACTGCTTTCCCTACTCTTATTTCCTTTCTATTCTTTGAATCCTTTAATCAGAAGCACAGATTAGATCTTCAAACAAGAATATTTAAGAGGATTCCAACATTTTCTAACTTTTTTAAAGCTACTTTTTTGGCTCCTCCTACCACCAACTAAATCAGGCCTGCCCAGGACCATATAAGAAATGGTTTACTATTCCTTATATTTTGTTTAGAAACTTCAACTTTAATGAAATAACTCTAAGAAGATGGCAGAGGGAGAGGAAAATAACTTTGAAGCTAGTACCCAATTTGGAACTAAAGCTTCTTTATAAAGAGTATTTGAAATTAAATCTACTCAGAGAAATGACATTAAAATAAATAAATAAATAAAACTTCAGATATGTTGACTTTGGAAATACCTACATTTAATTTGAAGCAAATTCACCCCCTAAGCAAATTGGTGTCAAATAAAGTCACATAACTTATGTTATAAAATGCTACCATTTTTTCAATGTAATGATATTTCTTATAAATCAAATATAAAATTAAAAAATTATCTATAGTTAACAGTAAACATTAGGATGTGAAAAGGTTCTATGAAATAAAGTACAATAAGGGGAGGAAAGGATAGATTTTTATCAGTGGTTTTGAAAAATGTTTCATTTAAAGACTGCAATAAATTCAATATAAACTACATTTCATTCTTCTAAGAATTGTTTTATCACCCCTCAATAGTAGTGGTTTATATTTACTTCAAGTAAGTTTTTAGAAAACTGGTTTCGAATGTAATTTCTTGCAGAAGAGAATATACAGTCAAAAATGCACAAACGTTTAATAGCATTTCAGTTACATCTTTGTGCTATTAATTTTCATTTAGCATTTAAATAATCTTATTAATAGAGCTTTCCTTAGGCCCTTAGTCCCCTCAATTTTTATGTCATTTCAAAGTAATTGTTTAATTGTGCCCATTGGTATTTACAATGGCTTTTTCTTTCTCTAGTCCCTGGCTTCATACACTAGTCTGTCACTTTAATTTCCCAGTTCATAAAAACAGTATGTCAGAAAGTGACAAAATACATACAACAAATATCCACTTGCTTTAGCAAGACATGCTATTTGCAAGTTAACTGTAGTAGGGAAAAGAAACACACATATGCATATCCCACATCTAAAAGCCATAAAGTTGGTGAAGCTTAAAATGTATCAAAACTCAACCTTCAAGATTACGTAAAAACCAACCAACCAACCAAACAAACAAACAAACAAAAAATCAATAAGGGCCATTCCAATCTTACAAGTGGATTAAGCACTTGTAAATATCCTTCAGGTCAAAACATAACCAATTATTGTGGTTACTGTAACTTTGCTTTCTTCCCATTCATTGATTGCTAAGTAATAAAGTAAAGGAATACTGGCTTCTGAGTGTCATTCCTAAGTGTTCATGTTTTCTTAATCCATAAAAGAGAACAAAACAGTTGTTTACAGGTTGTTGAAGAGACCAAATAAGATTATGTTTATATAGGGTTTGACACAATTAAGCTTAATCTTATGTTGTACAAAATGCAATCTTAACATGCATCAAGTGGTTTATCATCATCATCAAGGTAATGTTAAAGCAAAAATAATAACTTAAAATTTAGAGTTAAGTGCATGAAAACTAGTATATTTGCCAAGTAACAGCTTTGACTTTTGGGCTTCAGTGCAATGTCCCCATCCCAAACCCCCATAAGTTTATCACATTTTAACATATAATACAATAATCACTGAAATAAATACTGAAGTAAGCTGTAAGAGAAACACTAATTTAGCAATAAAAGTTTCAAAAAATACTTTTAAATAGCAACTGGAAAGTAAGAATCTAAATTTACTATGGTATTAAGCTCTTCACTCTTCTTCTTGTCAATTAATCAAGTATGACAGCTTCACTCTTCAATTTCATTTCACAAGCTGCTACTTCTCTGAGCTTAGCAAATCACCTCTTATCAGTGATCTAATGTGAATGGCCTTTTAAATTAAAACTCAGTTCAAGAGTTAGCCTCAGAGAATGTACAAATATTGGGTTGATTCTGAAGACAGAAAACTGGGTGGCTGGAGAACAGAGGTAAGAAGTTTTTTATCCTGGTTTAGGTATTTTAAGTTCTGAACTACAAATATGCATACATATGTACATACATATATACATACATAACATACTCAATGTCTAAACAGAAGTCAGCCTGTATTAAGAAATCACATTTCTTAAACTATTCCCCACTAGCATGTACTATTTATTCCATCAACACCTAACACATGTATCATACACAGATAATCTAATCATATAGGATGCCACCTTAGAAGAAATAGAATCTCATTTCTGTACCCTAATGTTTACAACTTGGAGAATACAACAAGACTAAATGACTGGTATATTGTTCCTTTAGCTATTTATTTTGCATTCAAATTACTTCTGGAGTATTTGGGTAAAGAAGCTCCATTTTCTTCCAACCAACCAACCAACCAACCAACCATACAATGGTAATAGCAAAAAAAAAAAAGTGGTGGAGGATTTTGACAAAAGATTCTTCCCAATTTCTTTTTTAATGGGCTCAATAGAACTAGATAGAACTTTACAATACTACTAAGACCCAAATTCTAACTTTACAAATGGAGGGGGATAAAAGCTGAGGGTAATTAAATGACTTGATCAATTAAATCAGCAAAGTAGCTGAAGAATCAAGATTAGAACACAATTTGCTATGACTCTTTACTACATCATGACTAAAGCAGTATTCTCCATTTCCATGGGCATCAGCAGGCACACACACATGCAGGTAAAACATCTTTCCATATCAGTCTTATACTTGTATATCAAAACTGAAGACTTTGAAAAATGTATACTATTTCAAGGGATATCTGTAGTGGAGATGGGAATATTTACTCCAATTTCTTATGTTATAGGCTACTCAAATAAAATTTAATGTTAGGCCAGCATTTCTCAACTTGTGAGATGCCAAGTGACTCTTTCACTGGGTCACATCAGATATCCTGCATATCAGATATTTATATTACCATTTGTAACAGTAGCAAAATTACAGCTATGAAGTAGCAAAGAAAATAATTCCATGGTTGGGGGAGTCACCATAACAAGAGGAACTATAATAAAGAATTAAGACTGAAATCTCCAAGGCAGGTATCCTCATTTTTCACATAAAGAAGCAGAAATTACACAGGGCTAAGTGACTGGCTTAAAGTTCAATGTCCCAAATATAATTAATTAATTCAATCATCTGGAGTCATGGTCATTCATATGTTAATACACAAACATATTATTGATTGTATTTAACCAAAAGAAAACTCTTTTTCATTTTTGCCTGTTTCCATGGCAGAGGTAAACTATAAAAAGGATTTGTTTGGTGTAATACACATAACCTCCAAAATGGTAAAACTGTAACTCTCTGTAAAAACTAATGGGCCTTAAAATTTGCTTTTAAAATCCTTTATTACATATTAAATCTTTTACCTGTTAATAAAAAGTAACTGCGTAAAACATTCAAAATAGATTTAAAATATTCCAATGTTCTTTATAATTGATGTATTTGCCAGAAAAAGCTTATCTTCTATAGAGTAAAAAATCTCCAACCAAATTTTAGTGAATACTTATGGACAAGGAGACTGTCCATAATTTAAACTAACAATCAGATTTCACTTGCTTGCCTTGCCTAGTCTAACAAATAGTAAATACTAGGTAGATAGCAATAAAATCAGTAACTTGCATACTGATTTTGTACACACACACACAGACGCACAGTTTGATTTGGAGTTTTGAACTTGAAATTTGAAGTTGAATTTGAGAGGGGAGGGGACTGGAGAAATGGCTCAGTAGTTTAGAGCAAATGCTGCTCTTACAGAAGAGTGGGTTTGACTCCCAGCACCCACATGGCAGCCCATACCATCTGTTAATCTAGTTCCAAGGGACTTGGTATCTTCTTCTGGTCTCCACTGGTATCAGCAAACATATACATACATACATGCAGTCAAAACATTCATACAAATAAAATAAAATGAAGCTAATTTTAATTTGAAAAATTCAGAGCAACATACATGAAGCCAATTTATGTATCTCCAATATTATCATTCAAGTTTGAACTATACACATTAAAGTGTATTTTATTAATGCCATAACATGATAAGGCAAGCTGGTAAGTCTTCATGGGAGGCATATAATTTTGATTTTTGAGATGGTGTCTCATCACGTAGCCCTGGCTAGCCTCACTATGTTAAACCAGGCTAGCCTTGAAATTACAGAGTCTGCCTCTGCCTCCCAATAAGGCAACCTTTTTTTTTTAAAGCAATGCTAGACTAAGAACATACAAATATTGAATAATTAGTATGTCTTTGATTTGCTAAGGGAAAGATAAATGATTTATGTATGTACAATTTTTTGTAGATGTACCTCATCAGGATTGTGCTATCTAAAATATTTTTTTTTTGTTTTTCGAGACAGGGTTTCTCTGTGTAGCCCTGGCTGTCCTGAAACTCATTCTGTAGACCAGGCTGGCCTCGAACTCAGAAATCTGCCTGCCTCTGCCTCCCGAGAGCTGGGATTAAAGGCGTGTGCCACCTAGCCCAGCTCTCTAAAATAATTTTAAACTAGTTGAATATTAAAAAAAAAAACAAGCTTAAAGTTTTTTCTAATACATGAGTTTTTCTGTATAACATCCCACAAACAATACTAATAATTAAAATTTCTAATTTTTTAAAAAATCTGGTATTCTTTTGCATAAGAATCAAGGGGTCAACATTTAGACTACATTTAACAAGACAGGCTGGCTTTTATAAAGACCCTTCTCCTTATATTAAAGAGTAATTAGTAAATAGTATCTAAATGGTCTAAAACAATTATCCAAAAGTAAAAAGTTATAAAAACCAGACTATTAGTACATCTCATTATTGAAAAGTTCACTTCTTCTAAGACCAAACTGGATGTTACTCTATTATATTTTCTTTCATCTTAGTTATTTGCCATCACTTAATATAATACTTTCCTACACCTAAGTTCAGGCCGTCATGGGAAATGAAAAATTAAAATTTTACTTTCCTCACATCCACTTCCTCTATCAAGAAAACTGAGGGTGAGAGCATTTGCTTAATGCATCTTCAGAGGACATCTGCATCTAACCTCTCCTTGTGCAAAAAAAAAAAAAAAGATAAATTCCTCTCCAAAGTATCACAAACAAATGCTTAATCCCAGTGTCATACCAATTACAAATGAATGCTGTCAGAGCCTTAAAGAATAGACTGATGGTATATTTATTCTCAGAGATACATATCATCTATTTCTAATACTATGTAAAATTACTTCTCACAAAGGTGATTTAGTATATTTATGATTCCATACCCTTCTTTCACCTACCTGAAAAAAAACCTGTACTAAAATAGTTACTTGGAATGTGTTTCATCCATATACACATAAGCATGTGTTTTCTTTAAAATAATAAACATTTGGCCCATATTAACTATTTTTTCAATTTTAAAAAAAGATATGTTCCCATGAATATAAAAGGTCAAGATCCATCTGGGTGTGGTGGCGCATGCCTTTAATCCCAGCACTCGGGAGGCAGAGGCAGGTGGATTTCTGAGTTTGAGGCCAGCTTGGTCTACAAAGTGAGTTCCAGGAATGCCAGGGCTATAAAGAGAAACCCTGTCTCGAAAAACAAACAAAACCACAAAAGGTCAAGATCCTACTGATAAAGCTGTAGGAATTTCAGCTTCTTTGAAAAATCTGTAAATTCAGGTATATTTTATTTACATCTATGTTTGCAACTAATGTATATTTTAGCAACTAGATATTTCTAATGACTGTACCACTATGAGTTTTTATACAAAATATGTTATGTATATATCTAATTTTATACTTCGACTACCAACCAACTCCTGGGTAGGAATACATTCCCAAAGTCTTAGCTTGGCATAAGACAGCATCTTGCTGGTGATTTACTCTTTAATTGTAAAGCTGGAAAAGCAAAACTACCTCCATGATGCAATCGATTAAAAAAAAAAGAGTTAAGGTTCAAAAAAACAGATTCAAGTAAGAAGTGTACATATTTTTAAATTTATACACAGGAAGATGAAGGAGACCTTTCTGTTAACATAGCTCTTAAAAGGGGGTCAATACATTTTACACCAAGACAAGAGGACAGTGTTGTTCCTGGTATATATTTAAATAAATCCTCACTTAAACTTTAAGTTAAAAAAGAGAGAAAAGTCTCATTAAATGTATGTGAAATCCATTAAGTAAATATATATGGGCAAATTTGTTACAGCACATACCAACACGTGCCAGTCAACATTACTAGACATTAGCAAACTATTCAAATTAAACTAACAATACTAAGTAACATGTCACTAAGGGATCCTTACAATAATCAGGTTTTTAAATGTCAGTTAGACAGTTGACAGTTCACAATTATAGCCATTCATGAGTTCCTGGAATGCTACCTTCTAAGTTCACACTGGTCAGTTATTTATGGAAAACAATCTGTACTGTGCTCCATTTAGGACCAGTGATAGTTTATATCTCCTCTCATTTACAGTAAAGGAGACTATTAAATGTACAGGCAGTTTAAGGAAAGTTTGTAATGTTCACTATAAAAATGGCTACATAATTCTATATCAATCATCATTATAATCACCAGTTTATACAAATTCAGTATGAGAAGTCTTAATGTGTAGCCATAAATTTTTCTAATCAAAATGGCTGGAAAAATCTCACTACTTGATTACTTAATAATACAGGGTCAACAGACAATGATGGGGACTCCAAATTAGCCTTTATATGGAACCAAACCATGATAAGACTTCCAATGTAGGAACCTAAAACCCACCTTTTGTTAACTTCCCATCTTCTTTCATTTTGTTTAAAAATAAAAGAACTAAAACCTGTTTACTAAATTTGGAATTTTAACAAAAAATAAAATATTTACAAGTATTTCCTTAGGATCTAAATGTGTTAACCTATTCAGAAAGTTTTAAGACATTAATTCCTTAAGAACTCTCCAATTTATAGTTTATTTTAAGTATTATAAATGATACTGCAGATTTTAAGAAAGTTAACCTCAAATTATATTAAAAGTAATGTTTCTAGTTAGTATTGTTTCTATTAAGTTATTCATCTGGGTAATTTAAACATGTGCCTGGAAAACTGTTATCCCCCTGTGTAAACTTTAAAATGCCCTCTTTACAGAGACTTTCCTTTAAAACAAACAAGTAAACAAAACAAAACCCTATTTCTAATTTATGGATTCATTCCTTCACCAGGTGTGTTGGTCTAGTGACAAAACATCAAGTGTGTAAAATTACATCTTGGAAACTAGCATGTTAAAAAACAAGGGAAAAGCAGGTAATATGCAATGCAGAATTTAAGACTAGGGTAAAGTGGCACATTTAAAATGGGACTACATACAATCAAACCCTTGAAAAGATCAACTGATGCAAGATCAATGACATAGCACTATCTGGAGTCAAAACATTCATATTTGGAAATAAGATTTCTGAGATTACTAACTTTACTACCTACAGTAAGGAAAAATGTATGCACCTGTAGAAATACTCAACAGGAATATGTTTCAGAGTTTCCATTAGATTTCTGTTTCAACAATATATTATTATCCTTTTAAGTTCTGAAGACTGTAACTGTAGATGTAAACTGTAAAGTGTGTGACGAGGAAAGATGTACTTTCCATTCATAGTCATAGGTTTTTATGTGTAAAAGAAGAGATTGGGGAAAAGTCATAATTGAAGAGAGACAAGACAGTGTATAGATCAAAGAGGGTAAGTAAAAGATAACTTATTTAGAAAATATAGGTTGCTGCTAGCTAGAAAAGATAAGGTACTATTGACCACCATCAAAGGTGAAAGGTAAACTCCACCTTCCTGTAGTATGTGGCCCTACCCTTGAAAATAGGAGCAACTAGAAAACAGAGGGGTTTTGTTGTTGTTGTTTTGAGTTGCTTATGAAGTCAGTTTTCTTTCTTTTTTTTTAATTTTATTTTAACTTTGTAATCCCACTTATATTAAATGTTTCAGTGACCAGCTGGCTGACTAGCACACTTATGAACACTGAGTTCTCAAGTGCAACAGATTTCCCACAACTTGACTACAAAAATCATGAATTCTGAATCACAAAAAATAGTGATGAATGAATTCCAGTCAGCATTTTTAAACTAGCAGAAATATATATAAAATAAAACAAGGATAACTGTAAGTCAAAAGTTAAGGCTGTGTGAGTCTAAAATATTGAAGAGAAGCTTTATTATTTCATGGTAGTCTTCTACATAACTAGTAATTCTAGATCATTCCAAATTTTGTTCCTTTTAGCTCCTAAAGTTAACCTCTCTCAAAAGCATACAATGTAAGATAACCAACTCTTTCCCTGTAATTTTTAATGTAGTGTTAAACTGTAATTAAGTTTTTAACAAGGTTGGAATTATGTAATGTCAAAGGTCTATGTGACAGCTCCTAAAAAAAACAAAAACCCCCTACAATTCCTAAGTAGGCTACAACCAAACACCACCACTATTGAATAGTGTAGCAATACACTAATTTTGACCCAAACTATTAAAAAAGCATCCCTTACACTCTAGGTAAAGGGAGTTGGTTACAGACATTTCAAAACTATAGTTTTTACTACTGTTTAAGCATTTCACACCTCCCTTTCTTACACTAAAGACTGATAGGAGAACATCCATTTCCCCAGTACTTTTCCTTTGCTTTTTTCCTATTTTGCTTAAACAAGAATAGTATCTTTGAGAAGTTACTGGGAATTCTCATGACTTCCTTCTATTAAAAGACTGACTTAGGGATAGTCAAAGCTAGACTTCACATTTTATCATTCTCTCCAGTCTTCCAAATTCACTGATGGAGACTGCTTGTATTCCATCACTTCCCTGCCCACAGGAAAAGACTTTCTGGTTTTCAGTCTTAAAAGTTCAAAACAAACTCAGGCAAAACTCTACCATAAACACTCAAAAGTAATTACTACCTTAGAAAGGGACCCTCTTTCTTACTGAAGGGTGGGGGCAGTACTAGCTCTCATCTTTAAACTGTTAAGCTGAAATATATCAATCACGTTGAATCACTATCCATTTAATTGCTTAAAAAGAAAACAAAAACAAAACAACAACAACAAAAATCCCGTGACTTTTGTCTCCTTACTTCAAAACTTTGAATTGATTTTTACCAAATTTAAGTTTTAAAAATAAAGACCTTAAGTGGAAACAAGATATTCAAAATAAAAATGTACATACCTGTCTTCATCACCATCAACAGGAATAGCTATGCTGAATACAGAGGTGGCCAGACTGTTCATAGGTGTTAACTGAAGAGGGTTTACCAGGGCATCTGCAACTGGAGGCTTCACAACAGGCTTATTTTCAGCAATGAGAGAAAGTGGTGCTTGAGGTAGGGGTTCTGATTTTCTTCTAGTATCGTCAACTTGCCCGACTAAAGGCTGGGTCTGAGTCTGAAACTGGCTTAGGTCAGACTGTGGTAGACTTGTTGGTGCACTGTGTGTGCCTTGAGCTAAGGGTGGACCAACTGGCTGGATGACGCTGCTGCTCCGGCTGACTGGCGTATGGCTGCTCAGCTGCTGAGACTGGCCCAGTGGCGCGGGTACATTTGGCATAGTAACAGAAGTGGTGGGCACACTAGGCACGCTTGGAACGGGTACCGCTGCAGGCACGTTTGGAACTCCGGGCACCACGGTGTGAGGGCCACCAGGCACGGCTGGCAGCTGACCACTGCCACCCATCTGCTGCGGAGGCTGAACGGGCTGGGGCTGCCCAACCCCAGTAAGCCCGGAGCCTGGCTGCACCACGCCTCCTAGAGCAGCTGGGGCCACTCCGGCCGGCTGACAAGGTGCGGCCTGGCCTACAGGAACCGGACCCGGGGCCACAGCTTCACTGGGCTGGGCGGAGGCGCCCATCATCTGGGCACCCAAGGAGGAGACGCTCTGGCCAGACCCCAGAGGAAAGCTGGCCGCGGAAGCAGAGGTGGCGCTAGCGCTGGTAGACATGGGCTGCGCAGGGCTTGGCGGCTGCAGGGCCACGTGCGGCGGCAGGTACTCACTCTGGCTCGACGGCTGCACCGGCAACAAATGCCCGGGTGGCATCTGAGGCGGGGGATAGGCGAACTGCTGCGACAACGAGCCGCCGGCCGGGCCGGGCTGAGCTGCCAGGGCCACAGGCTGCGCCAGGTTGACATTCGGCGGCGGCAGCCCCTGACCGACAGGCCCGGGGAGGGCGCCGGCGGCCACGGCTCCCTGGAGCTGGGTTGGCTGAACGGCTGCCGTCATTGGCTGCGGCCCGGTCGCCGCTCCCGGGAACGGCGGCAGCGACGCCGAACTTGGAGCCACAGCCCCACCTACGGGCGGTGGAGGCTGCGGCTGCCCGACGCTGAAACTCTGCGGCTGGGCGAGAGTGGGCTGGCTCATTTTCTCCGACGGGGGTAGCTGTGACACAGCAGTCAAGGAGCTGTCAGTTCCCGAGTCCAGCCCGTGCGCCCCCTGCATGGAGGCCACCACCACCACCACCGACCCTCCGGTGGCGCCCAGGCCGCTGTCCCGCTCCGCAGTCTGCTCCAAAGTAGTGCTGTGTCTAATGCAATCCCCGGACCGGGTGAGGACGCTGCTATCCGAATCCCGCTCGTAGTATTCCATACACGTCCATCGGCCGCGCCGGTACGGCTCCCCGCTCCCGTGGTCTAATTTGATCACGCGGAAACGCGAACTACAAGTGGCAGGGGGCTGAGATGGAGTTGCACTACTCGGCCCAGGAGTGGACACCGAAGCGGCGGCCGCCGCCGCCAGGGTCTGGGCGAGTGCCCCCGCCACGCTCCGGGCCGACACGCCGCCGCCACCGCCTCCGTTGGCGGGCGCAGCTGAGGCGGCTGCCAGCTGCCCATCCAGGATGAGGTTCGGGGACACGGTCCCGGGAGTTTCCGCATCCCCGACATTGTTGAGCGTCTCTTCCGAGGAGCTGCGCTCGCACACCTCCTCCGGGCCGTAATCCGTGGCCCGGGAAACGTCGAAGATCTCGGAGGACACGTCTTCCGTGCGCGACTCGTCCGGGTCGTCCAGGCTCTCGGTGTCCTCGGTGATGCTGGTGGCCACCTGGGCCGTGGTGACACTGGTGATCTGGAAGCAGCTCTTCTTCTTGGCCGGCATCTTGGACATGGTGGAAGAGGCTGGAGGGGCAGAGTCTCCTCAGGGACCCCACCGGAAACTGACAAGGGCCGAGCACGGGCCCCCAAAGACAAAGTCCGAGTTCGCGCCTGGGTCTACGGCCCACGCCGCCAAGTCACGGGCTGCTCTGGGCGCCGGCGTCTCGGCGCGACATCCTCCTCCTTTCCTTCTCACCTCCCGCGGCAGGGGTTGCCTCAATTCAACTCGTCAGCGACGGCCCGAGCGTGGTCCAGGGGCGGGCCGGCTGCTCCAACAGCTCAGCCGGCGCGGTCAGTCCAGTCCGGCGCTCGGCGCGGTCAGCAGGCCCGGCTGGGGGTGGAGCGCAGGGCGCAGGAGGCGGCGGCGGCGGCGTGAGGGGCGGTTCTGCCCCGCTCGGGCTCTCCTGGTCGGGTCCCGCGGCTGCTCCCGCGCGGCGACGCGGAGGAAGAAGGCGGAGCGGCGAGGCTGGGGACCGACGCTTCCTGACGGACGGGGCTGGAGGTCCGCGACGAGAGGCAGCCCTCCGTCCCGGGCTCTAGCCCGAGCGCAGTCCGGGGGCCATGCCGGCAGTGGCGGCGGAAGCCCGCTCGGGGGCGGGGAAGGCCGGCAGTCTGGCCTCCCTCAGGGAGCCACCCGCGGCGGCGGCGGGCCCGGCCTCCTCGCGGCTCTGAGGCGCGTGAGGGGCGGCGGCGGCGGCTGAAGGAACGGCAAGCGAGCGGAGGTGCTCGGCGGCGTGAGGGGAACCGGTGGCGGCGCCTTCCGCCTCTCCTCAACGCGGCCGGCTCGGAGACTCCGGGGAAAGAAAAAACAAAACAAAACAAAACAGAAATTCAAACTGCTGAAGCAGCGGCTGCAGCTCCCTCCACTCGGCCAAGATGGGGCTGAAATGGCCGCGCCAGGGATGCTGGGAGGAGCAGCAGCCCCGCAGCCGCTGCCGCCGCAGACTAAAATGCCGCCGCTGCCGCAGCCACCGCCAGCGCCGCAGCCGCCGCCGTTCCGTGACGCGCCGGCGTCGTGACGTCACCGCCCCGCCCCCTCCGGTTTCCTGCGGCTTCGCGTGGAGGCTTGAGGGGGGTTCGTGGGCGGGGCCAAGGGGGTTGAGAAAAGAGAGCGGGTTCTTTATTTAAAATTTTTTTCTTTAAATTTAAATTTCCACGCTTTGCAGGTTCATTAGGAGTGGAGAAGCCAGAGGCCGGTTTTAATTTGCAAGCCTGGAGCATCGCACGGCTTAGGGCCGGCGTGTGGCGATCCTGGATGACTGGAGGTCATGTGCTGGGTCTAATGTTTAGCATAGTCTTAGTGGAACCTGGGCGGTAGGGGAGAAAATTAGGGCGATCCAGCTGCCGAAGAGGTGTATGGCTGGAGAAAGCGAACCGGGTTAAAAGTCCTAAAAATATATGTTACCTAGGATAGTGGGAGAAGTGAGATTTAAGAGAAACGAGGGTGACTAACACAGAACATCAAGCCAGACTGAGTTAGAAAGATGATCTTTCAGACAGAAATTCTGTCTGTAAAAAGCGGCGGTTACTTGCCCAAAGTAAAGTCGGTTTCGAAAAAGATTAGGAGTTAATAACATATTCCAAATTTTCACTTGCTGTGGTTCAAGGCTGGAAGAGTTCATTTAAACTTTTGGAGACGTTGAACATGAAATCTACTTATAGGTTCCAACGTTGAAAAGCCTACTGTGTTAAATAAGTGTAGCTCTTTTGATTGTTCTAAGGCTCTTGTTAGAGCCATGTTGTTCTTTGGTTTGCTTTGGATCATGCACAGTAGGAGAATACCATTTTCTTCCACTACTAAGTCAGACAGCAGCTCTGAAAGAGCCACTGAATTTTCCATCTTGTAGCTACTTCCCAATCAAAATCGAGTCTTGTTGTTGTTGTGAGACCTGTTGTAGCTCAGGCTACTTACTTAAACCAAAGTGGCCTTGAACTTGTAGTGAGCTTCCTGCTTCTGCCTCCCAAGTGCTGGCAAATGTCTCCCCACTGAGAGGGTCAGGATGTTATTTTAAACACTGACCACTCTGGAACTGAAAACAACTCTTAGCTAAAATCTGAGAAGGTTTGCTGGAAATCAAGATGTCAGATTTGTTGCAGGTTTTAGAGATCATTTCAGGCTGACTAGTTTAAAGTAGTTTTCTCAGTTCTCTAATCGTTAAAGAACTCTTTGATCAAAAAACAGATTGAAAATTAAAATTTACACAGAATGCTTTCTAGGTATTTAGTTGTAACCTATGGAGATAGATATTTTAAACTCAATGAAAACTGTCCTTCAAACCCAAGTGACAGAGGTCAGTATATAAACCAATATCTCACAGTAACGTCCCTGTCCCTTGAGGGGGCAGAAGAAAAAAAGGAAATAAATGTTACATGCTGGTGTTATTGTGGCCGAGATAGCTGAGGGAATGCTTCATTTCTAAATCGATAATTTCAGTAACTTCCCAAGACAGTAAGTAGAAATAATTGGCTTGTTAATCCAATGTGAATTTATAAGAGATTATTTTATTTTAATGCTGATGTTAAAATTGATTATCAGTGGGTATTGTTGACCTTATGAGTTTCAGAAAAATGAAAACCATATGC
Organism: Mus minutoides; assembly: GCA_902729485.2. Taxonomy (NCBI): domain Eukaryota; kingdom Metazoa; phylum Chordata; class Mammalia; order Rodentia; family Muridae; genus Mus; species Mus minutoides. The sequence goes on along the minus strand of LR753587.1, from coordinate 52,493 downwards.
TTGATCGTGACATTACATTATCTTATATAAACTTCCCTTCCTTCTTATTAGGGTGGTATTCTTCAGCCACACTATTAAAGGGGGAGGAGTAATCTGTAAGTGTTCCTTCCTAAACAGCAGGTGGGATCGACCACGACATGAAAGTAAACATAAAACTAACTTGAAGAAATGAGAACAACACATCTGCTACAAAGGGAGTAGAAAATGGTAAAAAAGACATTTTAGGATTAAAAGTTAGAATATTTAGATATTTCATGAATTGTGTGTGTATGTTTAACTGTTTTCTTGAGAATAGCATTTTCCAAACATTTAAAGATCCTACTTTTGTATATTTTCCCTTTAAAAAAACAATGTAGAATTCGTGAAGCTGAGACAGATGGATCACTTGAGCTGGGGAGTTTCAGGCCAGTCACCTCTCCACCTCATTAATACCCTGTTTCTTAATAATCAAGCAAACCCTAGGTAAAAAAAGGAAAAGAAAATGAAGAGAATTTTATACTTTAGACTGTTGGGAAGAAATGAAAAGCATTCTAAATGTAGGAAGTTTGAAGTCTATGTACAAAGGAAAAACTAAACTAATCCCAAACTACAAAAAGTATATAATTTATATAGTTGTTCACGAGGAATCAGAAGTCTACAAATGCAGGGCAGTGGTGGTGCACATCTTTAATCCCAGCACTTGGGAGGCAGAGGCAGTAGATTTCTGAGTTTGAGGCCAGCCTGGTCTACAGAGTGAGTTCCAGTAAAGCCAGCACTACACAGAGAAACCCTGTCTCAAAAAAAAAACCAAACCAACCAACCAACCAGACAAACAAAACAAGTCTACAAATAACAAAACAAAAATGACAGTAAATAATAAATAAAATCAATAAAAAATAAATCAATAAATAGACTGCAGATTATTCGTGTAAGTACCTTTGCTAACATGTAGAGTTGTTAATAAGTAACCTGGTGACTCTCCTAGGGATTGGAGAGGTCCCTGGAGAGCCAGACTTACAGGCGTGAATGCGGTTATCCTGGCTCCATGCCTGTACCCACAAACCATGCCGCGGAGGCTGTGCCCCTTGATTACTGCTCTCTTAGCCCCGACCTTGACCATTTGACTTACATCTGGTTCTTCCCCAAAGACTTCAGTTTGCAGCAGGGTGTGGGAAGTATATTTAGAAAGAACCACTTTGGGGGAAAAAAACCCGAGGAACTAAGGCCCCATTTCACTGATGAAAAAAAAAAAACCAAAACAAAACCTGCTACAATGTAAGCTTTTCATTACTTGTAAACAGCATACTTCTGCTAGGTCGTTGTCTTACAGATCAATGTAATGGATCAGTGGATGGATCACTTCATAGTCATCAGATGGTAGACTGTGAGCCCCAGGTTCTCAAGAAAGCCTGACATCTCCATCTCCCAGTGAATAATGCAGGTGAAAGACTCAGAAGAAATATATAATGTTTTCAGTAGAAATTAAGCAACTATCTACATTAAGGAAAATAACTTTAGTAGTGATACCAAACCCAGTGATATTTGCTGTCCATTGGACAGCCTATATTCCAGCCATCAAGTTGATTCTGGGATTTAGAAGGAGTTCATGCTTTTTTTCTGCTTCTAATCACCAAATTTTTTGAAAAGACACAAAATGAAGGAGTGTTTTTCAGCTATTAAAAGGAATCAATAAAAACAGAGTAGTGTAAGTACTCTCTGGATTTTTACTAAGGTTTTTTCCCGGCACTCCATTTCTGAGGCAGTATCACATTAATAGATCCTCAGAGTGAGACTATTGTACAATATTATTCAAAAAGGAAGAAAAGAAATACAGTGTAGAGGGACTAAGCTAACAAAAATATAAACTAAGAAATAAATTAAATATAACATAAATATAACTAATCTAATAGAAAACTCAGTCTTAAAGAAGTGTACCAATCTTGAGAATAGATGATTAAAATCTTTACATTTAAGAAAGATAATATTAGACATGTTTAGGATTTGATGCACTGTGAAACAATAAAGACCTCTTTCTTAATGATGACAATCTCCTTAAGTCCCAAATATCTTTGAAGTTAAGATGTAATGTAGGCAGTTTGTATTTTGAAATAATGAATGTGGTATTCTAGTTGTTGAATGCCTTATCTCTCTCTCTCTTTTTTTTTTTTTTCCGAGGCAGAGTTTCTCTGTATAGCCCTGGCTGTCCTGGAACTCACTTTGTAGACCAGGCTGGCCTCGAACTCAGAAATCCACCTGCCTCTGCCTCCCGAGTGCTGGGATTAAAGGCGTGCGCCACCACGCCTGGCTTGCCTTATCTCATTATTGAATTTACAGTTATATCTCGGTGAGCTAAAATGGTGTCTCTGTGGCTCTACTGTTTAGCTTAAATGCTCCAGTGTAGCAGTGCAAGGAGAAAGCTGTTAATGACTCTATTACTTTACTCTTCCATGTTATATGTGGCCACTGGAAATAACATGAATAACATGTATGTTATCTGGTTGGAGAGACCAAGAATGAGTTCGGTTTTGCCATAAAATTGTTTTAAAACTACCGATAAACCTCTTAATCCTCCAGTTTCCCTTTGCTGAGAAGAAATGTCTAGCAGCAAGGAGTCATACTACAGAAAGCCATGAAAGAGTGTGTAGAATAAGATACCAGAGCAATGCTTTGACAACATCGGAGAAATGACAGCACCTCAGGGGGCTGCAATTGGAAGTAGCATTTCTTAGTTCCAGTACCATTAATTAAAAAGTAATAAGAAGAAAGGAAGTAGTGAGACGGGGAGGTGGCTCGGTGGTTAAGATGACTCAGGTTCAATTCCCAGCACCCGCATGGTGACTCACCACCTTTCAGAACTCCAGTCCCACTGTATCTGAACCCCACTTCTGGCCTCCATGGGCACTGCATGCACATGGCACCTAAACTTATGTACATTCACACCAATAAAAAAAAAAAAAAAAGAGAAAGAAAGTACTAGATATACATGATTTTTCAAAGGAGTCACATTCTGTCATAGATGAACTAGCTCATTTGGTAACATTTAATCACTATTTTTTAATAAATTGAAACGTTTGTTGAATCTTTCATATATGTGTGTGCCTGTTTGTGTGTATGTGTGTGAACTAGGTGTATATATAAGTACAATTATGTGTTGCTTAAAATAATAATTTTAAGTTGTAACTTCAACACTCATAAAACATTGAAAGATATTGCTAGTTTCTAGGCTTCTAGCTTATCTCCCTACTAATATAAATACTATTATACTATTATCAATAGTAATTAATATTAATTACTATTGTCAACTTACAATTTTTTTCTTTTTAAAAATATGTTTGAGTGTAGAAACTTGTATAAATTGGATTTTAATATAAAATATGTTTTAGCTGTTGTTCTTATACTTAAAAAAAAAAAGTGCTTTCATACATTGCCGAGACAGAGCTCAAGCCTTTCACATGGTAGGCAAGTGCTCTATCCCGAGACAAGCCTCGAGCCCTAGATATTATGCCTGAGTGATATTCTGAAGCTCATTCATTCTCACCTGACTGATTGTGCCCCCTTTAGTAGGTAGACACCAGAGGCTGCAAAGCATGTGCAGGTCTTAAGTACCTTGTACTCCCAGTTGTGATTTAATTAAAAATAATTAGATCTTTAGTCACCAGCAGCAAAGCATCTTTAACATTTAACATTATAATGCTTCAGATCCTACTTTGAAAATATTACTTATTGAAATTGTAATTCATGATCCATGATCACATAAAACTTGAGTGTTACTTAAGATGGCCATATAATGAGCTGCTTGTTGGCAAATTAGCATCCGTTCCCTTACCTACCTCTAACTTTGGATCTGTAGAAGACAGAGAAGTCACAAAATGGAAGATATTACAGGCAAATACAAAAATCAAAATTGAAGCTGACTAGAACATCAGTTCAATTTGGGCCATTAAGTCCCTGTATACAAATAATAAATATATTTTCTTCAAATGATGGGAAATTTTTACCTTTTCTCTAGATTTCACTAGTAATCTCTTTTGGATCTTCTATATTTAATCAACAACTTACCTAACTCTAGATTTTTTTTAAATTAAAAACATTCTTTTTTATTGGAACTTCATCAATTCAATGGTTCTACCTTCTGTGATTGTTAATGTTGTCAACTTGACAGAATCCAGAATCACCTAGGAGACAAACCCCTGTGTATATCTGAGAAGGAGTTTCTAGATTAGGTTGATGAGGCAGGAAGTCCTACACAGAATGGGAGCGGCACCTGGTCCATGGGGTTCCTGACTGAATGAAAAGAGAAAGGAAGCCGAGCTTATTCAATCTCTCTCCCACTGCTTCCTGGCTGCAGATGTAGCATCTATCTCCCCTCTGGTGGGCCAAGCCCTCAGACTCTTCCCCCTTAGTTGTTCATTGTCTCTCACAGCAAAAAGGAAATTAAATAACACACTCTCTGTAAGTAAAAATATTAACCTCTCCCAGAAAATATGTTTTCAAGAAAGATAAATCATGTGGTAATTATATTATTAAAGTATTTACCACTGAATTTTTTTTTAATTTTAGCTAACTATTATGTTTACAATGATCTTAAGTATTAGCATTTCTCTTCTCGTTTTGTTTGTTCGAGCCAAGGGCTCGCTCACTATGTAGACCAGGCTGGCCTTGAACTCAGAGACATCTGCCTGCCTCTGCTTTCTGAGTGTTGGGATTAAGGGCATGTGCCACCAAAAATATAAAAAAAAAATGTAGTAATTCAAATATCAATGTCACATTCAGCTCTGATGGAGCCGGTGGCCTAATGTAGTAATTCAAATATCAGTGTCACATTCCGTTCTGATGGAGCCCTTGGCCTAGGTATTCCCTTCATTTTTTATCTTCTTTCGTTTCAGCCCTACATGAACGAAGGTTAACTCTCTCTCTCTCCCCTACTGCTGAGTGTTGCTTCGTCTGGCCCTGACCTTGCAATATTCCTGCCTTAATCTCCTCACATTTGTTCTTACCGAGAACAAAACCCAAAGAAAAGGAACTTTCCCTGGAACACATAGGTAATCCCTTTTTCAAGTAGGATACAAGAGGAGAAACATTTGTTTTATTATAGTGTGCAATATAAATGTGAACAGATTGGGATAAATTCCAAACAAAAAATGAGAAATTTATTAAATCTCTTCAATACTTTTGAAATTATGATAACTGTTTGATAAATTTAGTGCTTCATAGATACTACAAAGCATTGAGGTTTAAAAAAATAAAAAGGGTAAGCCACACCTTTAATCCCAGCACTAATTAGGCACAAGCAGTCAGGTCTCTGAGTTTAGGACCAGCCTGGTCTATGGAGGGACATCCAGGGTTATGTACAGAGAAACCCTGTCTTGAAACAACAACAACAAAACCAAAACCAACCAAACAACCTCTCCCTCCCCCTAAAACTTTATAAAATGGACAAAACACACTAAAATGGATTAGCTCAAGATGGTGAGGAGTATCGCTTGACTTATTTATCCTGTATGTCAATAGTGTCTATCATTGAGACTGGCACATTAGACTCTAGGGAAGTAATTTGGAATACACTGGCCTTCCATTTATAACAGCCTAATATTTTCATTCAACATTATGAAAGTGAGAAAATCAGGGTGGTCAGAATCGTAGAACATCAGTATGCTGGGGAATGTCTGCAAAGATGGAATGATGTCTGCAAAGATGGAATGATGACTGATGTCTGCAAAGATGGAACGTTTTTCTTTTAAAGAAATAAACCAATTTTCTACTAGACAAGAGAAGTTACTTTATCTTTTTTTTATGTTTTTTTTTAAAGATTTATTTTATTTATTATATGTAAGTACACTGTAGCTGTCTTCAGACACTCCAGAAGAGGGCACCAGATCTCATAACGGATGGTTGTGAGCCACCATGTGGATGCTGGGATTTGAACTTATCACCTTTGGAAGAGTAGTCGGGTGCTCTTACCCGCTGAGCCATCTCACCAGCCCCTACTTTATCTTTTTATTGAAGCATCTCATTCTTTTGAAAAATTAAAAAAATATATACACGTGTATATTGGAGTCTGTTGAAATCTGAGAATATAGCATCATTAGTATTTTACAGAAAATATAGAATTTTGATAAGGAAAATACCCTGATAGCCATTTATTTTATTTTTTTAATTGAATATAGATTTTTTTCATACAATGTATTCTGATTGTGAATTTCCCTCCCCGGATTCCTCCCAGATCCCCTCTACTTCCTCACCCAGTCACATTCACTTTCTCTTATTAGAACACAGGCAACTAAATAATAATAATAAATAAGTTAAAATAAAAACAAACTAGAGTGGGACAAAACAAAGGAGCAGAAAACAAAAGGGCCAAAGAAAAAGCACAAGACATGCATAAAAATCCTGAGATACACAGAAAACTTATAAAAACAAAATCAGGAACCATAATATAAATGGAAAAGATAAGAGGAGGGAGAGGAGGAAGAGGAGGGAGAGGAGGAGGAGGCCATGGCCCAGACAAAAAAATATGAGTCAAAAAAACACCCAAGATACCATTTAGTTCATTTTTGTGTTGGCCATCTACTGTTGGGCATAAGGCCTGCTTTTAAGTATGGTTTAAGACTGAACTGGAGAAAAGGAAGTTTTTCTCTGTGAGTGGTTATCAACTGGAGATAACCCGAGGGTTAGAGACAGGGCTTGTGTCTGCTTCTGCACTCAGCACTGGGACCCTCTTTGGCTTAGCCCCATGTAAGCTCTGTGTATGCTGCACCAGTCTTTGTGAGTTCTTATGTTGTTCAGTCCTGAACAACATAGAAGGCCCTGTTAACTTCTAGAAGGCCCTGTTTCCTTGTGTCTTTCATCTCCTCTGGCTCTTAAATCTTCCTGCAGAGTTCCCTGAACCCCAAGGGAAGGAATTTGATAGGGAATTTGTGAGTCCTCTGAGGATGGCTGAGCAAGACACTGATCTATGAGTATAGGAGAATGTCATTAGTGTTATTTTGTTGCTATGATCCTTCAGCAGACCAGTAGTATTTTGCTTTCCCTGAAGTCCATGGCCTATCTATCTCAGGTCCTTGGCCACCTGGGCTTTATGGGGCTTGGGTTCCATGTTATGGACTGGGCCTTGATTCCAAGCAGTCAGTGGTTGGTGATTCCCACAACTTTTTTTTTTTCCATGTTCCGGTCAACCCTGCTTGCTCCGGTCTGCCCCGCTCACTCTGGCCAGCCCTGCTCGTTCCAGTCGGTCCCCTGCTCTCTCCCATGCTCTCTCCAGTCCAAGGATTCATTTATTATTCTTCATAAGTACACTATAGCTGACTTCAGACGCACCAGAGGAGGGCGTCAGATCTCATTACAGGTGGTTGTAAGCCACCATGTGGTTGCTGGGATTTGAACTCATCACCTTCGGAAGAGCAGTCGGGTGCTCTTACCCGCTGAGCCATCTCACCAGCCCAACTCCCACAACTTTTATGCCACTATCACACCTGTGCACCTTGCAGGCAAGTCACCATTGTAGATTTCAGGGTTTGTAACTAGCTTGGTGTTTACCTTTCTCCTCTGGTAGTGAGCAGAGTACCTTGAACACTAGTCAGTAGGGGTGAAGGCTCTAGATAGTTACCACCAGATCAACTTCTCTATGTTCAGCGAGTTAATGTAGGCAGTGCCTACAGCAATAGGGCTTTATTATCAGTGCAGTGTATGGAGAACAATAGCCTTGTCGATACCTATTGCTTGGGGATTTCTATGGGGTTCTTTGCCCAACAACTCAATTAGATGTAAGCCATTCCTAGCACTGGATGTTTCTTTTGGAAGTAAGAGATGTCTGGTTGGGGCTTTGTCAACCCTGTTACTTGATTATTCCAATTTAGATCTCTGTCATGGTTTGAATAAGCTTGGCGAAGGGTGTGGCACTATTTGGAGGTGTGGCCTTGTTGGAATAGGTGCATCACTCGAGTGTGGGCTTTAAAAGAATAAGGGATTTTGGGGCAAGATTCTACCAAGCTAAATTTAGATCCACGCATGGTGGTACACACCTTTTTAAAAAAATTTACTCAAAGTGATTTTATTGCTTGTGTACACAACAGCATTTATGCCACCAGAGCAGAGGCTGTGGACGACTCATATTTCCAACTGGGTGGGAGCACCATAGTATCAAGCCAACGGGTGAATTCTGCTCTCTATCAGAATCGGGCATCCTTATCCTTTCTATTTCTCTCAAGGTGCTTTCAGAAAGCAACTCCTTCCTTAAATCAAATGATAGAGATCCTCTGGGAGGGGCAAGGCCTTTGCATGTAAGGATTCTCAAGATTTTATTTCTAGTCACAAAACGGACCTGTGCCACCATGTGAGTCCCTCAGGATCACACCTATCTGGAAGGGAGTCGGGCCTTTCTTGGCCAGTTTGTAAATTTGTCCCTTCACATTGTCAGACATCATCTTGAGCCATGTGGGGACGATATGGCCGGCCACCTGGGACAGACCCTTCTTGGGAGTGTGCATGTGACCCATGATGGCCAAGGGCCCTGGTTTTAGAGTAAAAAATAGAAGGGACTACTGGGGCAATTGATGCTGGTTAGCTGGAGCTAAGAAATTCGTGGTGATTAAGAAGAGATCAATGAGCTGGGCGTGATGGTGCACACCTTTGGGAGGCAGAGGCAGGTGGATTCCTGAGTTCGAGGCCAGCCTGGTCTATAAAGTGAGTTCCAGGACAGCCAGGGCTATACAGAGAAACCCTGTCTCGAAAAACCAAAAAAAAAAAAAAAAAAAAAAAAAAAAAAAAAGAAGAGACCAACGCCGGGCAGTGGTGGTGCATGCCTTTAATCTCAGCACTTGGGAGGCAGAGGTAGGTGGATTTCTGAGTTCGAGGCCAGCCTGGTCTACAGAGTTAGTTCCAGGACAGTCTTGAAAACAAAAACAAAAAGAAAGAAAGAAAGAAAGAAAGAAAGAAAGAAAGAAAGAAAGAAAGAAAGAAAAAGAAAAGACCAGCATCACTGACATGAAATCTGAGAAGTGTTTTCTGAGAGCACAAAGAAGCTGTGTTCCAGAGATAGCCAAGGTTGTACCTTGTGCTGCAGCTGTACTTGGTAATGTGTAAGAGTAACCCAGGTGGTACGGGTTTTGAAGGCATGAAGGGGTCATGAAGAGCAGCTGAGGCTTGGCACCATGAAAGGCCATGGAAGGCCACTGAAGAAGGCATAGCCTTAGTAGTAGCTGACGGCTCAGGACTGAAGGGGCTATGCAAAGGATTTGAGGCTTGGCACCATGAAGAAAGCCTATAAGAGGCTATTGGTGAAGCCTAGTTGCAGTGGAAGACCCCAGCATACTGGAGATGCCAGTTCCATGAGATGATCACCAAAAACAGCAGCAGCAGTGGAGTGCTGCTGAGGGCAGAGTGGAGAAGTGACCCCAAGCCCTTTGGAGGAGCCCAGAAGATCATGTGCGGATCTCAGACATTGAAACAAGGAACAGTGAATCTGAAGTTGACTTAGAGACTCCAAGATGTTCGAGAAGTCAGAGCTGTGGGATACCTGCTGAGGAAATCTGCTAACAAGGAGTGGAACCAGCCTAAGTGAAAGAATTTGTTGCATTCAACAAAGATGAAAAAGGAGTGGAGATCTGAACACCACTTTGGCATCAGACATGGAGATGTTTAGAGTTTGTCCAGCTGGTTTTCTGTCTTGCCTTGGGGATTATGGTTAAGTGATTGGATGAATCTCAGAAGAGACTTTGAACTTTGGACTTTTAACACTGTTGAACTGCTATATACTATGGGGACTTTGGAAGTTGGACTAAATGTAAATTTTTATTATGCCATGGCTAGATATGGCCCCCATAGTCTCATGTGTTTGAGCAAGTCTATGGGGGCCAGGGAGTGGAATGTCATGGTTGGAATATGCTTGGCCAAAGGAGTGGCACTATTTGGAGACCTTGTTGGAATTGGTGTGTCGCTGTGGTTGTGGGCTTTAAGACCCTCACCTTAGCTGCCTGGAAGTCAGTCTTCCACTAGCAGCCTTCAGATGAAAATGTAGAACTCTCAGCTCTACCTGTGCCATGCCTGCCTGGATGCTGCCATGCTTCCACCTTGATGATAATGGACTGAACCTCTGAACCTGTAAGCCAGCTCCAATTAAACATTGTCCTTTATAAGATTTGTCTTGGTCATGGTGTCTGTTCACAGCAGTATAACCCTAACTAAGACAATCTCTTTCATATATGTATATATTTTAAGAAGACTTTACTGGTTAGGTTTCCATATAGCCCCTTAAATAGTCTGTAGTGTTAGCAGAATTCTTTCCCTCACTGCATTCTTTCTTCCCCCTCCTTTTTGAACATCTGGTTCTAGCCACTCCCCCACTCTACCCCAGCCCTGCCCACCCATTACTATCTGTTCTATTTCTTCTTCCTAGGGCAATCCTTCCTCCCCATCCCAGTGTGCTTATATATACATTGTAGCCTACTTATTGAAGACTTAGCAGCTACCACCCTCATATAAGCAAATACATGCCATACTTTTGACAATCATTTTTAATTGTATTTGGTTCAAAGAACACTGAACTATTTAAAATATTTGGTATAATTGAAAGTTTAAAATAAAATTTCCTTTGCACAGAAAAAAAATCAAACAAATGGAATGTAAGAATAAAAAGTACTAACTATTGGTAAAATTTTCTGAATTCACAGATTAGTAAATACCTAGATTTTTTTTTTGTTTTTTGTTTTTTGTTTTTGTTTTTGTTTTTGTTTTTTTAAAGGAAGACTCCTTGGGATTCTTTTTCTTCATCTGTTTGGTTTGGCTGTTCCTATTTAAATAGTAGTTATAGTAGTTCTCATTAGGGTTTGGCTTTAGTGCTGGCCTTGATCTGTAGCAAATGTCTTGCCCTGCGATACTAACTTTACATTATATCCCGAATCATTTGCATTCCCAGAGGCAGAATTGATGGTTGCTACAGAAGAGGTAGAACCATCACATAAATGAAACCAAATCCTTAAATATTTTTCCTTGGTGCTAGTGCAGTTTCAGTATATTGAAAACCCAGAATCATCAGCTAATGACCAAAGATGAATCATAGTTAAAACACTGTTTTTGGCATAAAATATCCAATGTTTCTAGTTGGTTGATAATTTTCATAGCAACCATGAAATCTGGCATGTCTTAAACACTTTTTATTAGATACAGACCCCTTTGAAGCTGCTTATTATGTTCCAAAGTTGTCATGAGAATCAGGGAGGAAGATGCATGGGCTCTACTGAGCTGTAGCTCTTTAGAGCAGCGTGTAGCACTGTTTAAAGTGTGCCACAGAGTTCCTCTGCGTTTGACAGCCACATAGGAAGCTGGGCAGATGCAGCAGGAGAGGCTCAGAAACACTGAGCCAACCCAAAGTTAGAGTTTGGTCAGAACTGTGAACGATTTATTTGTAAACGTACTTATTCTTTGGAAAGGCAGTGAAGAAGTATGCAATATTAATAGGACTAGGAAAATTAATAATAGAGTGAGTTCCCTGAATTGTAAATTCATTAAAAGAGATATTACACTTACAAAGTTTTGTAAATGTGTAATAACATTGACCTCAAGAAATACACTACTGTCTTACAACGTTGACATGTAGTCTAGCTAAGAAATGTGAGATTCTATACAAAGGGCAAAATATCCACTCACTAGCACAAGATAGTACTTTCTTATTTTAAATTTTATTTTTTTGAAAACTTCATACATGACTGCTGCATCTATATCATCCCTGATTATTATTCCATTCCAGAATAAAGCTTTTTAAAGAATATGAGCAGATATTTATTTTGAACCATGGACCCACTAAATTTTATTTCATGAGATTAGCTATCATGTTTGCCAGTTGCTGAACATATCAGGCTACCTATGACAACTGAAAACAAGAAGTTTGTTTAAAAACCAGTTCAGCGATGACCAAATCCAAAGTTATTATGCATTACCTAAACTAGAGAAAGAAAGTAGGTAATAGTTTGTTAAAATAATGTCTTTTTTAAAATATCTGCACTCGGAGTATAACATAAGTCAAAGTTAAGATATTAGCCTTGCCATTAATATTATTTCAGGTAGCTTCTGTATTAGAAGAAAACCTCCTGAAGATAGTGGATATTTTTGATGGGTTTGTTTGTTCGTTTGACTGCACTTGGCCTCACAAAGGCTATGCATGGACTCTGCCACCAAGCTATGTCTCAAGCACCTGTTAAATTCTTATTCATTTCAAGAGTTTAACTCAGTTGTCCGTTTTGAACTCAGCTGGTTTTGAACTCACTCTGTAGCAGGCTGGCTTGAGCTTAGCATTCTTCTGACCCAGTTTCCCAAGATGTTAGGCTTATTGGCCAGCACCACCAAGCCTAGCACTAAACATTGGTTTGTTTTTGTTTTTGTTTTTAAAAACTGCTCATTTTACAATGAATGTTAAGGGAATGTTAAATACAAATACAATTAGAGACAGAAGCATAGTGAATTACAATACTGGTATGTTTAACCAGGCTCAGGGGCTTTTGAAGGCTACTCTTGAATTCACAGTCCTCCTGCCTAAACCTCTGAGTCCTCACACTCACCATAGTCTACTGCACTTACTTATTTAATGGTGGGGATGTGTGTGTCCATGTGCTACAGCTCATGTGTGAGGGTCAGGTGACAACTTGCTGGACAGCTTTGTTCCTTTGACCAAATGGATCCCAGGGATTTAACTGAGATCATCAGTTTTGGCAGGAAGCACATTCCCCTGCTAAGCCATCTCACCAGCCTATAAACTGTGGTGTTTGATTTTGAAGGAAAAAAAAAAACAAAAATACATGAACAGCAAGGAGAGATGGAAATGAAGAGTCTGATGGAGATGAGTGTGCATCATGAGGTGCTTTACAAGTATGCTTTAATTTGGTGTTTGCTACATCACCACAGAAAAGTGTTATCACCTACATACAGTTTAGAGCAGTGGTTCTCAACCTGAGCGTCGTGACCCTTGACAATGCTCTATCTCCAAAGCCATCACATTATGATTCATAATAACAGTGGCAAAACTACAGTTATTAAGTAGAATGAAAATAATGGTGCTGGAGCCATGGCTCAGCGGGTAAGAGCACTGACTTAGGACCAGGTTCTAAAGAATCCTGGCTCAAATCCCAGCTCCTTGCTTGATGGTGGTGCACACCTTTAATCCCAGCACTTGGGAGGCAAAGGCAGGTGGATTTCTGAGTTTGAGGCCAGCCTGGTCTACAGAATGATTTCCAGGACAGCCAAGGCTACAAAGAGAAACCCTGTATTGAAAAACAACAACAACAACAACAACAACAACAACAAATATTATGGTCGAAGGTCACCACCACATGAAGAACTGTGTTAATGGGTCACAGTATTAGTAAAGTTGAGAATCACTGATTTAGAGATAAAGAAATTAAGCCTCAGAAATTGAGGTCTTCCACAGTATATAGAATCAGAACTACACTTGAAATGGATCTCTGTCCCCTAAATGACTCCAGTTCATAGTTGACAAAGCCCTAAATCACACGAACTATGAAGAGAAACATATTTCTTCCCTGGTTTTGTTTCTTTGGAACCTCACACTAGGGTACGCTGTAGGGACTCAACCAGGTATGGGTGGATGTATGAAAACAAGCTGCTGGAAGTGAGGTTTTTGACCTTGATCAGAAATGAAATAGACAGGAGGCAGCTCCTTTTGTGAGAAAAAGAAATGGACCAATGCAGGCTTTGGGGCATACCACCTAAACTAGCCAATTGTGTTGGGCATCAGTGCTGTGGTTGGATACAATTCCTCAAAGAGCTTTTTGTTCCTTTATACAAAGGACTGGAGATGTTATAATACTAGATTAGGAATTTTATTTTTCTGTCCTTAAGAACAGTGGGCATGGTGCAGGTCTGTCACTCTATTTCTATTCAGATGAAGATGGGTCTTGATCAGGAATGTGTGTGTAACTGTCTTGGAATTAGATTCTCTAGGTCAGACTATTTCCACACAGCAGACGAGCAAATTCCCGGGATACCAGGCAGTATTTCGGCGGACCACTGCTGCTTCCTGTCTGGGAGAACAGGACACTTTGCTTCTAGCCCCAGTTGTAAAATGGTTGGATACTCACCTCTCTGGACCCCTGTTTTCCTTTCTCTGATAGTAAAAATGCCAGACTAGAAAGTCCTGGACCACTTTCCTTTCTTACAGTTCAGAAGGGGAGATAATGATCACTGGACCTTTACAAAAGAGAAGAGCTGTGTTGTGGGGGGGGGAAGGTCACCTTCAATGGTCCAAATATTAAGTGTTCCAAAGACTTGGAAGTTCATCAGTTCTGTAGACTTTTCCAGAAGTGACCCCTTAATATCTCCATTCACCCATCTGACTGTGTTTTAGAATTGTTACAATTTTTTTTATTTAGGGTGAAACTTTACTAGAAGTTTGGTTGCTACTGTTGTCTTTACCTCTTTTTGAAATTTTAGGCAGTCTGTGTAGGTGCTTTCTAAACCACAGATAACTTTGTCTAACGGTTAAAGATTAAACTCCACTTTCAAAAGTTATTGTAAAGACAAATGCTATCTGAAATGGAACAGATGAATTTTTTAAAGTTTGTTTTGGGGTGCTGGGATGAAACCCAGGAACTTCCCAGTGTTAGGGAGCAGAAGCTCCCCCTGTGCTGCCACCAGATAGGGAGTTAAAGTTATAATCGTTTAATTATTCACCTATGTATACTTCAATGAAAAAGGAAGGCCAAGTGGAACTATTTTGCTACTGTACCGCATTAAGCTTTTCTAAGAGTAAACTCATAAGTGGTTGCATAATCATAAGAAAGGTCAAGTGTTTTTATTTATATAAAAACAAATTTATCTTCTTTTGGTAAGTTCTTGCTAACATAAATCCTGCATGTGCCAAGGTTGCCAAGAAAATCTGTGTATACTCTGTGGCTCTCGGAAGCTCAAAGCTAATAGAAGATGCTTACATCCTATCTGGAAACAAAAGAGATAAAGGCTTTTCCACTGTATGATTTCATTTGAAGTCTTTCTTGTCTTTCTCACATTGAAGTACCTGCAATATGACAGGTACTCAATACATATGTTATATATTGGGTTAGTGTCTTAGTCAGGGTTTCTATTCCTGGACAAAACATCATGACCAAGAAGCACTTGGGGAGGAAAAGGTTTATTCAGCTTACACTTCCATACTGCTGTTCATCACCAAGAAAGTCAGGACTGGAACTCAAGCAGATCAGGAAGCAGGAGCTGATGCAGAGGCCGTGGAGGGATGTTATTTACTGGCTTGCTTCCCCTGGCTTGCTCAGCCTGCTCTTTATTTATTTATTTATTTATTTATTTATTTATTGGTTTTTCAAGACAGGGTTTCTCTGTATAGCCCTGGCTGTCCTGGAACTCACTTTGTAGACCAGGCTGGCCTCGAACTCAGAAATCCGCCTGCCTCTGCCTCCTGAGTGCTGGGATTAAAGGCGTGCGCCACCACGCTATAGAACCAAGACTACCAGCCCAGAGATGGCACCACCCACAAGGGGACCTCCCCTCTTGATCACTAATTGAGAAAATGCCTTACAGCTGGATCTCGTGGAGGCATTTCCTCAACTGAAACTCCTTTCTCTGTGATAACTCCAGCCTTTGTCAAGTTGACACACAAAACTAGCCAGTACAGTTAGGTAGTAGATTAAAGGAATATTGGCTCACATCTATACATTTATAACATTGATTCTCTAATATTATATCATTCTACCTCTTTTATTTTACCTGTTTGGTATTAACTGATGGGTACTTGAGATATGGAAAAAGAATTATGCACTGCCCAGTTTGTAGCATAAGATGAAGGTGTGCCTTTGCAGAGCAGAAGCTCATAGCTGTGCCAGAACATCAGAACACCACACCGAACCCAGACACCCTGAAACACATTCTCAGAAGTGTCACTTTCTTTATGAAGAAAGGTCAGGTCACATATGCCAATCCTTATCACAATTTAATATTTGGGATGATTTTTGAATAGGCCACCCGAAGTGATGGCAGCAAGTCTGAAAGTCTAGACGTGTATTTTAAGTTTTATCAGAATTGTGGGTTATATTTGAGAAAGCCCAGAGTATGGCTAATGCTACAAGAAGAATTATTAGCACTCAAGAATGCAAGAATGGAATCTAAAATGATCTTGGAAAATCTGAGTTGTGAGTTCTAAATAGAAGCTCCTGTAGGCATGGGAGACACGTGTGAGGACTGTCGCATGCAACCACGGCACAAAGAATTTATAGCACGCATGGTGCAACTCAGGAATTGCAAGCTAACTCTTGCCTTACTCTCCGCTGACCATAGTAAAAGACTCTGATCAGTCTTGAGCCTACCAGTTTTAGATATTTGTAACAAAGTAAATGAGACTCAGATTACATACAGAAAAAAAAAAAAAAAGAAACTTAAGAATGTGAGAACATAGAGAATAAGCTGAATTTCTATGTGTAAGGTGTCAAAACATTTTACCTCTCACTGCTTTCTAGAAGCCATTTGAGGA
This sequence comes from Mus minutoides, assembly GCA_902729485.2. Taxonomy (NCBI): domain Eukaryota; kingdom Metazoa; phylum Chordata; class Mammalia; order Rodentia; family Muridae; genus Mus; species Mus minutoides. The sequence continues at coordinate 36,028 of LR753587.1, read as the reverse complement.
CAAGCTCCCCCAAAATGAGGGAGGGTGGCAAGAAAGAGGAAGACAGCACATATGTTCAGACAAGGAGATCTGAAGGAGACATTACTCTGAGAACAAGTATGACCACAGCCACTTGCCCACTCCATGCATCTCTAAGGCATACAGGGAATTTTTATTTTAAGATGAGAAAGGAGAAAGGGCCAACACATATACAGTAGAGGACTGCCTGGTCTGTCCTCAGTAAGAGAAGGGGAGCCTAAGCATTGAGGGAATTGAGGCCCCAGGGAGTGGGTGTGGGTGGAGACATCCTCTTGGAGACTGGGGTTGGGGGTGGGGAGGAGAAATGGGATAAGGAACTGTAGGAGGGCAGACCTCGAGGGGGATAACTACTGGACTATATTAAAAAAAAAGATTAAAGATGGGAGAGAGAGAGAGAGAGAGAGAGAGAGAGAGAGAGAGAGAGAGAATTCCTGATGTGTTGAAAAGATTTCAGAAAAAAAACAAAACAAAAAAACCCTGAAATAGCTGATATAGAACTGGCAGTTAAAATAGTGGTGGGACTTAGAAAACACAGCAACATCTGACACCAGGGAGACACAAAATGTGAGCCACAAGCAAAAGATGAATTATAATATGCATGCTATGGAATATTTGTATTCTTACAACAATGTAAGTACCAAGTCGTAACCAAAATCATGCTACAGTAAAATTCAGCAGACGGAGAAGTGGGAAGGGCAGGGGTGATACATGTGAGGAAGAGCATAGCAAAAGTGAAGAAAGTGTCCCTTTTATCCCACAGTGAGAAGTTACTGAAAATAGCTACACCAGGGAAACTACCAACAGCATAGTAAGCAGAAGACAGCCTAACAGTGCTGTGGGTGCAGACATCCAAAGTACCAGCCTGTCAATCACACGAATGAGCAAACACAACAAAGTTAGGACCATTTGACTGAGGTTGCTGTTGGAGTGGGAGAGATGGCTTAGGGGCAGGTTCAAGGAGGCACTATTTTCTCACAGTAATCTTTGTAAAATGAAATCTCTATTTACATATACTAGTTTGATTACAACAAGAAAATAATAGGAAATAAAATTATTGGGATAAATAAAAGTGTAATTACAGGATGACACAAGACTGTCCAGATGGAGGAAGATTTTTCACAGGGTGATACCAACTGCTTGTTGTATTGTGAAGTCAAGACTTCGATTTGACTGGAAATTGATGGCTGCTGGGTGGGAGAGGGTCGGATTTCCTTGGGGATGCAGGCTGGGAGTGGCTACCCATGGTTCTGTAGACATCCCTTCAGTAATGCATATGCAGGTAGTGATGCTTTAAATGGATTCTGGGTGTTGCAGGCAGAGGCAGAGAGAGAGAGAGAGAGAGAGAGAGAGAGAGAGAGAGATTTGGAAGGGAAAACTGGTCATAGGTAATAGAACAGGAGTTGAAGGGGAAGGGGGGGAAGGAACGGAGGATTGAATTTATCCAACCACATTATATGAATACGTGGATATTAAATAAAATACTTTTGATTCATTGCTGTGTTCTGTGTTCTGCGGAGGCCAAGTCTACAGGAGTTCCTAAACATAGATTATCCTTTCTTTTCTGGAGCTTTGTGGGGCTGGCCATATATACACTCAGCATGCTGGCATGGATTACTGGTGTTAGCGCAGCTGGGTTTCTTATGACTCTGTGGGCCTCTGGCAAAGTTGAGATGGGGAGACGGGGCAGTGGATTTGCAGACAGACAACCTAAGGTTAATTTCCAGCTCAATCACATGCTATGTATGTGACCTCAGAGAAGTTACCTCACCCTGAATCTTAATTTCCTCATTTGTAAATATGGGCCTACGTGATATCCACCCCAGAGCAGTGCTGAGTGATTAATAAAGCTTATAAAACACTTGACGTATGCTCAAAACATGTCAGTTCCTTCATCTCTGAGGTGGCAATCTCCCCTCAGGTATAGATCAGAAATTATTTGTATGATGATGTTTGTTTACCTTGACCATAAGCTTGTAGGAATTAAAATGCATGTTTAGGGTTCTTGCTTGTTTGTTTGTTTGTTTGTTTGTTCTGAGGCAGGATCTCACTATTTAGCTCTGGTTGTCCTAGAATTCACTATATAAACCAGACTGGTCATGAACTCAAAGATTCAACTGCCTCTGCCTCCTGAGTGCTGGGTTTAAAGGTGTGTGCCACCCTGCCTGGCTTTAAAATATATGTTTAAATATTCACCTGTTTTTACCTTTGTGTGTTGGAAAACAATCACTTCTCCTATCCCGATATGGAAATGTTTTTAAAAGTTTATTTGTTCAAATTTATAGCTATTTGATGTCCCATAGATACAGCGTGAGAGCTTATTAGTTACGTGTGGCCTAGAACTGTGAAAAGAATTCAGAAATACTAAAGGCCCATGGGTAATGGAATAGTCAAAACATGCCCCAGCCAACCAGGTCTCCCAAATTGCTACATAAACCTTTGGGATGCAGTGAATCATAGTATATAAACAACTATTTCATAGATACAGGCATTTCCCCTAGGGCATTGTTTATGTGAAGCTTTGAAAAGCAACATTTTTGTTTTTCAACTATTGACTCCAGGACCGGGCTTAGAAAGGTGGGTGAAGGAGGGAGAAGAATGGCCTCTGATGGGGGCCGGCAGCCAAGCAAAGCCAAATGTTCAAGGGAAGCCCTCCTAAGCTGCCACTTTCCAGCTTTGTCACGTTGTCTAAAGTGCCTCTCAGCTTGTCATGGCTCAAATCCACTTGAATACAGTTTACTGCCTTTAACAGGAACTATTTCACTTTGAAACTCTTTAAATAAAACAATTTTGATATAAATACATTTTAAATGCAACAAGTAAATAATTTTTCGGTAATAATCATCTACTGTACAGTAGATGATTTCTCTCCTTTGATCTAGGGGAAGGAACATGAAATCGCTGTATTCCAGCCTCTATCTTCCTGCAGCAGGAGGAACATCCTTTCAGTCATCCAACAGCTGTGTTCATCGGGCTCTTGCCCTCAATACCCTCTGGACACCAAGTCAGTAACCCTGAGAGATCTTTCTGGTCTGTTAAGAGTGATGGTGGAAACCTAGTTTAAGACGGATGTAATGGTTGTAAAGCAGCGTACCACAGATGCAGAGGATGATAGAGTAACTTCAAAGTGGAACATGCAGAAAGGCCTCTATACAAGTAAAGTCTTAATCTCAAGAGGATTCTTCAGTCCTGTGGAGGATGGCACAGGGCAGAGCTTAGAACCAAATGTGTGCTTGAGCAATAGTGTGCGGCTTCATGCGGCTGGTATGAGGAATGGGTATGAGAAGGGAGTAAGAGCTGAGGAACAGGGAACTAAAGAACACCCCATCATTAACAAGGGCGATGAACTCCCAGAACAACTGAGCAGAGAAACACTGGCAAGAATGGGCAGCAGTGAGCAGAGACTAGAGAGTCATCCCAACAATGGGTAATAAGATCTTGAATTTTGAAATAAGAATGTCAGTCAGGGCTGGTCAGTTACCATGATTCTCTTTAAGATCTTTTTTTTTTTTTTTTTTAAATTAGATATTTTCTTTATTTACATTTCAAATGTTATTCCCTTTCCTAGTTTCCCCTCCGAAAATCCCCTATCCACTCCCTCCTCCCCCTGCTCCCCAACCCACCCTGGCCCTGGCATTCTCCCACACTGGGGCATAGAGCTTTTACAGGACCAAGGGTCTCTCCTCCCATTGATGACCAACTAGGCCATCCTCTGCTACACATGCAGCTAGAGCCATGAGTCTCTCCATGTGTTTTCTTTGATTGGTAGTTTAGTCCCAGGGAGCTCTGGGGGGTACCGGTTAGTTCATATTGTTGTTCCTCCTATGGGGCTGCAAACCCCTTCAGCTACTTGGGTACTTTCTCTAGCTCCTTCATTGGGGACCCTGTGATCCGTCCAATAGAGGCCGTGAGCATCCACTTCTGTATTTGACAGGAAACTCAGGAGACAGCTTTATCAGGCTCCTGTCAGCAAGTTCTTGTTGGCATCCGCAATAGTGGCTGGGTTTGGTGGTTGTTTATGGGATGGATCCCCAGGTGGGCAAGTCTCTGGATGGTCATCCCTTCAGTCTCTGCTCCAAACTTTGTCTCTGTAACTCCTCTCTTTAAGATCTAAAGTACCATGTGAAACTGTAACCCTACTATCTGTCCTAGTTTTGAGCCTATTGTGATAGCCCACCTGCAACTGAATGAACATTCTTGTGGCCATCCTAAGTCTGCAGTAGGTACATGCTGCCATTGCCAAGGCCTCTCATGACTTCCCAGAATTTATTATGAAAGCTATTTTTAGAACAAGCTCTTTTTAGTCTCTTTAAACATCATAAAATAAACTTAGCTAGCCCATTCTGTCCCCTGTACATGCCCCAGAAAGACTATTAACTCTGCTTCCAGTACAAAAGTTAAGGTCAACAAAGCATTGGTAGACTGGGGACTAAAAACACCTTTCACTTTATAGACAGTGTAGAAGAGTGAATTGTTGGCTCTGTCCCAGCATTTTTGGCTTTCCTGATCCAGGATACAATGGAATCAAGTATACATTTCTTTCAACTTTCATCTTCAGGGATGTCTGATTAGGTGTATAAATGTTCAGTACTGATTTCACATTTTTACTAAGTACCTATGCTAAACCCATCAAGGAGACAGCTAAGGAAATAATTTCTGGAAGACATTTTACTGCTCTACGGTGCTCCTCAGGCAGGAAATGGCAGGAAACAATGTATTGTGGTGCATCTCCCTTCCCTCCCACACGAAACGCCCCACAGGATTTGATGTGTCCTTCATTGTGTTAAATTCTGCTTTCCAGCTGCCTGTAGTCCACATTTTTATTCTTGCTTCTCCCTTCAGTATGATTTGATGGACCAGTTTCTCAGACACAGTCTTTTTATTCTTTCAAGATCATTTTTCCCCCAATTGAGGGAGAAATGAGATTTGAAGGGGAAGAAATTAAGTAGCCAAAAGTATTCTGACATATGAAATAGGCATGCTTGCAATATGGAATAGTCATTAGATAATTTCAACAACACCATAGGAAAAGTCCTGCCTGCTGGTTCAATAAAAATAAGGTCTGTCAAAACTTTGTTTCACTTTAAGATGTGGTTAAGTTACAACCTGAAAAGAAAATGCACACCATTTGCAGAAGATTCTCCTTTTTATTACGCATGATTTATGATTTTTTTATCCTATTCTCCCTGCCTTCCTCTTTCTTCTCCACATCCTTTCTTCATTTGAGGGACACATGTTTTCTTCACTCCTAGTAGAATTTAATTCTTTTGGGGCAGACGTAGTGGTTTCACATTAAACAACTGAGTATTTAAAAAAACAAAAAACAAAAAACACTGAGGTAAGGGGTTGTTCAAACCTGTCTGTATATCAGAGATCAGCTCAGAAACTTGTAATGAAATAGCAATGCACAAACCCTATCCTTAGAATTACCAATTTGACTGGTATGTGGTAACTTGAATGTTCACATTCATAAACCCCTCCAGGCTGAGTCTAATGAATAGCAGAAGTAAGGTCTCTATCTCTAGAGTCCTCTGCAAACATACACCAGGTTTCTTTTCAGCCTACCAGAACAATCCTCCCTCTTCCCTACTCAAAAGATTTCTCTTGGGGTAACTGCCAGGCAAGTACTATGGTTTTCAAAGTCAGAGAACCAAGAAGATCTATTAGTATAGAGAAACTAAGATACTCTCCCCTTCCTCCCTCCCTCCCTCCCTCCCTCCCTCCCTCCCTCCCTCCCTCTTCTCCTCTCTCTTTTCCTACCTTGATGTAAGGTAGAATCCACCATGTGCTACGCACATGTACTTTATCACTGAGCATACTCCCAGTCCTAATCCTCATTTTCAAATCTTATTTTAAATAATGTCTAGTTTTACAAACTTGACATTAAGTACACGCAATCCATTCAGACAACAAATTAATGGGTGGGGGCAGAACAGAGCCCTTTTCCCATTATATAAATCCCAGATTCTCTGCTTTCAATAAGAACAAGTCAAACATTGGCTTTCTGTTATGCACTGGTTGATACAGGCTTATCTAGAGCCAAGTATGAGGTCTTCCAAGATGAGTGTCTTCACTACACAGCTGTTCTTCGCGTAATAGTTAATCTTAGAATATAGTCTCTCTGTTTGCTTCTGTGTTTTTTCCAGGGTCCCCGATACAGCATTGTCGCCTAGTCTTTTCTCTTGGTAAAGTTTCTCAACATCTTTTTAAGAGATCTGCCTCACAAGTGTTGGGATTAAAGGTGTGTTTCACCATGCCTAGCTACTACAGTTATTTTTTTTAAGTACATATAGTATTTACGAATTCATGACATCCTATCTGAATGTACTTTAAACTAGCCCAAAGGAAGGCCTGGTGGTACAGACCTGTAACACTACCTATTCAAGAGGCCAAGATAGGTGGACTAGAAGTCCAAGGCCAACCTGGTTAATTTATGAAGACCCTAACTCAAAAAGGAAAAAGATGGCTGGGGCTCTGGATTAGTAGTAGAGTGCTTGCCTAGTATGTACAAGGCCAGTATGTTCAATTGCCAGACTGCAAAAACAAATGAGACAAGTCAAACACCTGACTTGATATATTTAGTTACAAATATTAAGCAAACAAAAATTCAACCAGCCATGCACACAGAGAGACAGAAATAGAGAGAGACCTAGGGACAGAGGAACAGAGAAAGAGAGAGGAAATAGATGGAGACTGAATATGACACTTGGCTAGGACTTAACAATTGTTGGATTAGTGTCCTAGATACAGGAAGATAAATACTTTTGCTTTTGTATATTTGCATTTTTTGAAAAAAATCATTTTTATTTGTTTGTTTGTGTGTATGTATGTATGTATGTCCAGGTGAAGACCAAAGGCATTGGGCATTGGCTCCACTAGAGTTAAAGTTATAAACAGTTGTGAGCCACCTGACATAGGTGCTGAGAACTGAACTCGGGTCCTCTGGAAGAGCAGTAAGTGCTCTTAACAGCAAAGCCATCTCTTTGGTTTCTTATGTTTGATTGTTTTTTTTTTCATACTAAAAAGTTTTTAAAAATACTTTGGATCATTTATGGCTCAAGTGTTTTTTTTGTTTGTTTGTTTGTTTGTTTGTTTTTTTAAACATTAAACACCTAGCTCAACGTAATCAGGATACTATATACCACAACTCTTGAGGCCTAACACTGTGAATTCATTTTAGGAAAGGACTGTCCGACTTCTAGACCCATACCTCTATCCTCTGCATAGCATCCTCTTTCTTCCCTCCTTCCCCTCCCTCCCTTCCTCCCTCCCTCCTGCCCTCCCAGGTCACAACCCCTCCCCATGTTTATCTCTCCACTGATGAGGATTGTGTTCCTAGAGTTAGCATCCCCCCCCCTGTGGCTTGCATTTCTTGTCATTTCCCAAAGCTTCCCTGACAGCAAATAGTCCAAGCTATTTCACACCCTAGGCTGCCTGCTAATTTTGCTAGAACCTGCCCAACAGTCCAGCTCTGGTATGCCGGAAGGGCCAGGAAAACAGTTTACTGCACACTTGCTTGATTGACCTCTGATAGTGACTCTGGCCAGGGGCAGCATCCTGGATGCTTCTGCTCTGTCACTATCTCCCATGAGGGAATTTCAGACCCTGCAGATGGGAGGAGGTGAGCTATCTTCTTAGTTCTGCTAGGCCTGAAGACACCACCCCATCTCTTAGACCTCCTTTCTTATCCTGAGAAAAGGAGAGTCTACATGTAGGTGTCCGGACCTCTGTTAGGGGAGTTTCTAAAATACATGCTTGGTTTTTGAGTTCTGTAGCCTTTTAAAGTAGGTAAATTTCTCTGAAAGTCCCGAAGCAGTTAATCGTAGTTGTGATCTTCAGCTGACATGGTGATTGTACAACCTTTTACTCCTTTTTGTAACAGGCCCAGCCAGCACCTGGTTTGCACTGTAGTACAGGTGAGAAAGGCCATTCTTTTTCTCTACTGCATGTTCCATTCCACTGGACAGATTTTGGATGTTTTGTTTCCTCAAACAGCTTTCTGGACCCCTCCTCCCCCGTCCTCAGCAGGGCTAGATATTACATCAACACTCCCCTTTCCTCTAGTGCTCTGCAACCCACACGTCAGCATATGGAGAGCAGTGGTCAGTGTGGACAGCGAGTGCTACAGCGTCAGCAGCTGCACTATTTTGACCTATAGGCAGACGTGGGTTGGATACTGGAGAGCAAGTTCCGGAGGCCTGGGCTGAGAGAAGAAATGGACAATGGCTCCTTGTGTTCTCTCTCTCTCCACTTCCAGCTTTAAAGGAGATGAGGGACAACTCTCTCCACCTTTATGGGCTTCTACTGCAGAAGAATTAAGCATAGGACTGTCACTCTCGGGACTGGGTAGGACTGGGGCTTAGTACAGGGACAGAGGAAGGGTAGGGCAAGAGGGAGAAGAACTGGGGAGAGAGGGAGGCTAGTAGAGACAGAAGCAAGGAGAACACACACACAGAGAGCAGTTACCCTTTTATCCACTTTATGAGAAAGATGGGTTATGCTCTGATTCATTTTATTAGGAAGAATTCACTAAACTTTCAGTGAGGTATTTTAAATATCTAGCTGGGAGGTGAACTAAGATCTTATGAGGAAACCATAGCGGTCTTCAAGATTTCCTCAGAGACGTTCCTGACGCTGCAGAGACCATCATACTTACCTGAGCTTGTCACAGAGCACCTTGGCAATGTATTTCTTTTTTGGGGGGTGGGAGTGGTGGTGGTTTGAGACAGGGTTTCTCTGTGTAGTCCTGGCTGTCCTGGAACTCACTTTGTAGACCAGGCTGGTCTCCAACTCAGAAATCTGCCTGCCTCTGCCTCCCAAGTGCTGGGATTAAAGGCATGTGCCACCACTGCCGGACCAGCAATGTATTTCATGGAAGATGTGTTTGCTCTGATGTTCTGGTTTAGTTTTCCAGGCCTTTACTGATGATTGTTCAAACATTTCCCTGTGCTAGGAGACAACAGCTTCATGTTGAAAAGGCTGATTTGCTGTTTTTGTATAAATGCTGGCAGGAACATGGATAATACTGATTTTCTACAGTGATTATAGACTTATTCAAGAAACTCCAAGAAACATAGAGGAAGCACAAATAAAATAATAGAAAACAAATTTGTCAGGATTTCCTAGAGTAATTGGACTCCATGAATGAATCTGTGTATATAGACAAAGAACTTATTAGAATGACTTACAGGCTGTGGTCCAGCTACTGCAACAATGGCTGCCTATGAACAGAAGGTCCAAGAATCCAGTACTTGCTCAGTCATGTGGCTAGATATCTCAACCGGTCTTCAGTATACACCAGGATCCTGAAGAAGTAGGCTCTAATGTCAATGAAGAGTGGACTTGCCAGCAAGGGCAAGAACAAGCAGGCAAAGAGAGCAAGTTTCCTTCTTCCATTACCTGTATATAGATTGCCAACAAAAGAAGTGGTCCAAATTAAAGATGGACCATCCCAACTCAAAAGATTTGGATTAAAACTTTATCTTCCCACCTCAAATATCCAGAGCGAAAGTGGGTCTTCCCACTTCAAATGATTAAACTAAGGAGAAACAAAACAAAACAAAACAAACAAACAAAAAAACAAACCCTTACAGATGTGGCCAGTCATTCAGGTTTTAGTTATTTCCAGATGTAGTCAGGCTGACTACAAATGTAGCCACCACGGAAGGCTTTCCCCTGGGGCCCACTAGCCACATTTGGAATGTGTGCGTCCCAGTTAGTCTCCCATGATCACTCTCCTTTTACCAGGGGCATGATAATTATTTCCAGTGCTCTTCCCACTTAACACTGTCTTGTGAGCATAGTCCTAGGTGTTCAAGGAAAATGAGTGTCAGAGATGAGGTTCACTGTAACAAAACACAGGGAATGACAAAGTGAACACGGCCATGTCATGCTTGTGTCCCAACAGAGGACCCCAACCTGTGCTCCCTTCTCGGCATTACCACCATCCTTACTTCCAAAGCCAACATTCTACCCATCTCTAGACCCCAGTTTTACACATCATGTAAGCAATGTCACTCAGTCCCCACTATTTTATTGGTCTTCCTTCCCTTTGCTTTATTTAACTCTTCCTCCCTCCCTCCTTCCCTCCCTCTCTTCTTTGTATAGTACTTTTGTCATCCTATTTGTGAGACTAATTCAGTGTTTTGATGTGGTGATGATATGGATTTTATTCCATCATTATATGCCACTCCATTCTATGAAACACACCATCATTTAATTAGTTGTTCCAGTTTGGATGTCCCTTGTGTTGCTTGTGACAATGGACCTGATTTCCACTTGCTTCATTTTCAGATATGTAATCCAGGCTGGCCTTGAACACACTTGGTAGCTGGGGAGGAACATGAACCCTTCCTAATCCTCCTCCTCCCATATGCTGGGATTATAGGCATCAACCACAGTGCACCTGGCTGGGAGTTCTATTTATTTTGCTTTCTTGGCAACACTTGATATTTTCAGTATAAACAGCCCAGGCCATTAAAGGGAATTACTTGCAGTTCTGTTGTCTGTGCAGATAAGGTCTCTGTGCTAATTCTTTTTATGTAGCTTCTCCAGAAACCTGTAGATTTTATTTCCATCACATTGTTGATGTGCTCACATAAGGAAGTGCAGAAAACCCTTTTTACTTCAGTGAGTGGTTACTTAGTCTTTTGCTGGGGCTATAGTTTTTTTGTTTGTTTGTTTGTTTCGAGACAGGGTTTCTCTGTGTAGCCTTGGCTGTCCTGGAACTCAATTTGTAGACCAGGCTGGCCTCGAACTCAGAGATCCGCCTGCCTCTGCCTCCCAAGTGCTGGGATTAAAGGTGTGCGCCACCACGCCCGGCTGGGGCTATAGTTTTATCTTATGTGTTGACCAGTCCTTTGGAAAGACTTACTTTGTGAAACACCCATTATAATCTTTTCTTTTCTATTGGCTGGACTGGGTTTTATATTGATTTATAGGAATTTTAGGATACATTCAGCTGAATCATTGGGCAGATATGTGATGGAAACGTCTTCTATTCGCTTGCTTGCTTTTTCACTCTGAATGTGGACTTCTCATGGATAGATGCTCTCAGTATGACTTGATTCATCAATAGTTTTTTTTTCTTTCTATTATTTTGTGCATTGTAGCTGAAGAGTCTATGTCTAACCTTTAGAACAGGTCATGAAGATACTTTCTTATTCTTCCTTCTAATAGACATATTTGTCCTTCACATTTGAGCCCACAATAAATCTACAACTGATTGTATTTATTTCTTTATTAGGCAAAGTGTCTCCATGCAGCCCAGCTAGTCTCAAACAGAAGATTCTCCCTTTCCACCATTCTCCCCAGTGCTGGGATTATATGGTATCACCATACCTGGATGCATAATTAACTTTTATGTATAGTGTGAAATGCAGAATCAAAGTTCTTTCTTTGGTTGTGTTTGAGACAGGGTCTCAAGTAGCTTAGGCAGCGTCTGGGCTTCTATTTTCTTTAAAAGTGTTTATTACACTTTTTATTTACCCTGTATGTGTGTGTACACACCTCAGTGTGTGTGTGTGTGTGTGTGTGTGTGTGTGTGTGTGTGTGTGTGTTCTTTACTTGTTCCATATGGGTTTTAGGAATGGAACTCAGGTTATCAGACTTGACGGCAAGCACTTTTCCCTGCTGATTCATTCTGCCAGCCTATTGAACTTCAAGTTTTAATGTAGTCTGAAGCTGTCCTTAAATTCTTTATGCTCCTGCCTTGACCTCCATATTACTGGGATTATAGGCACTAAACCTGCTCAAAATTCTTTTTCCTCTGGGTATCTAGTTGATCTACTGTCATTTGTTAAAAAGAGCATGTTTTCCATGTTCTGGGTTTTAATGTGCCCATGATACTCTATTATGAATGTGACATTTAAACAGTTAGAAGGTTGTAGTTAATTCATTTTTAAAAATGTATTCTTCCTTGACATTTGGCTTCAAGTGACTTTTAAAAAACGATGTTGCCAGAGTTAGTGTTAAAGTACTTTATATTACATAAAAAAAGGTATCAAGATGGTAGAAACATGCAAGCATTTGCTAAATTTGATGACATTCTGTTGTAATTCCAAGGTTGCTGTTATAAGTCAAATAAAAGATAAACTTTAAAAAGTGAGTGTTGCCTGGAGGCCTTGTGTATTTTCCGTCCCTGCTGTGGTTTGAATGTGAAATGCACCCCACAGGCTCGTGGGTTTGAACACTTGGTTCTCACCTGTTGGTGCTGCTTTGGGAAGTTGTGGGAACTTTGGTACACTGGTTCTTAGCTGGCACATGTTGACCTCTAGGGAGGGACCTCTAAAGGTGACACCTGGTTTTTGGCCAAAATAAGGTCTTTCCCCCCATATATAATATTATATATAATTTATATAAGTAATAAATTTATGAAATTTATTGTATAGTTAGAATAACTTTTTTGTCTAATCAGATTTATTTTGATGAAATATGCACAAAATCAATTTTCTCAGTGGATTTTAATATAATGATAGCCTGGGATTGGAGGAATTGATTATTCTTATTTCTTAGATACTACGAAAAGTATTCATTATAGTGATTAGCATTTGACATGGAGTTTTGTTCTCTATTTAGTTACTACAGTGTAGTGAAATCCAATGTGTCTGCCATTTAATAATTGTTGTCAAAACGAGCCGTATGGATTTGTAGTAAGTAAACTTACTTGAATTTGGTTGTGCATTATTATTATTATTATTATTATTATTATTATTATTACATGCTGTGTGCTTGCATGTTCATGTGTGTATGATTGGGTGTTCATATATAGGCTGGAGGTCAACCTCCAGTATTGTGTCTCAGGACTCTATCCACCTTATTCTTTAAGATAAAGTCTCCCTAACTGGCCTGGAACTCACTGATTAGACCCAGCAAGAGGGATCTCCTTGTCTCCACTCCCCCAGCCCTGGGGTTAAATTTAGGTCCTTGTGCTTGCATAAGAAACACTTCGCTAGTCCTGAGAGATTCTTTTAAATTTAAAAAGTTGGACTAAAAAACTTAGGAGGCAAAGGCAGGAGGAATTCAGAGTTCAAGGTTGTCCTTAGCTTCTTAATACGTTTGAGGTTAAGCTGGGCAACATGAGACTTTGTACCCCAAACCCAAAAATATAACTTATCTACGATATATGGAATTGTATTTGAAATGAGTTTTAAACTTAACAACTAGATTTCCCCACAGTCTTTATGTTAGTTGATTGGTACATGTTAGTTGGTTGATACTTGGTTACCTTTATGTGTATTAACTATTTTCAGTTCTGTCAAAATTACTTTAAGGTGAACAAATATGGTGAAATTACAGTATAGATTTATTAGGTTGATTGCATCTTCTATTTTAATATGTGAAAACTGAAGTCTGTGTTTTTTCTAAAACCCCTACCACATTATTTATTTAATGCTTGCCCTGAACAAAACAGCATCAAAAGCTAGGAATGACCACAGCAAGGTTGTGGAGAGCGGTTTAGATTGGAAGTTCCTAAAATGTGTTTCAGAAAATGCTAGTTCACAGGATTAAAGGAGTGTTCAGACAAAAGAAACCAGACCAAAAAAACAAAAATCAAAACAACCAAAAACCAGTAATCAAACTAGAGCTAGTCAGGTTTTCTAAATGCTGAGACAGTCAGAATCTCTAATATGCTAATATTCCAATTCACGACAGGTGAGTGAGTGCTCGTGGGGTGGGAGTTGGGAGTGCAGTGAAGTAGTTCCAAAACTGACACTTCAGAGCAAGCCCAATGTCTAGCTTAGTTGTTACTGGAACATTCTTTGAGAAGTGTCTGCTTGGGGAAGCATGCTTCTCCCTAAGGTTACCAGTTCAGCCTAGCTTCCCACTGTCTCTCCCAAAGCAGCATCTAAAACTGATAATTTTGATACTTTTCTCTGCCTTATGTTCCTGGACTGAAACGTTACAATATTCCCGATTTCCCCATGGGAGTTCACTTCCTTGAACTAGATCTCAGATGATCTCTTTCTCCAACAAATATTAATGCATTCTTACACTTCTCCTAGCATGGAACACTCTGATTAGACTACTTTATTATGTTCCCCCCCCCTTCTCTTATCAGGTTGTACTTAAACTCACTCTGTAACCTTGGTTCCAGAACCTGTTACCTCAGTGCTGGGATTACAGGTATGCATAGTCTACATAGTGCTAGTGATTGAACCCAGTAGTCCATGGATGTCAGCATACCTACACTACAATTTTATTATCACCATCTGAAAAGATTTACTTAAGGATAATAGCCATCCGTTAATTGATTCTCTCTAGCTCTGAGATGACAGAGTCCTTATCACCCCTTGTTCCATAGGTCCTCCCAGAGAGGCACCCCTATACAGACAAGGTCTTTTAAAGGTGAACTAGACTTTGGAACTGTGAGCCCAAATAAATGCCTCTTCTAGTTTGCTTTCTATGGCTGTGACAAAAACATTGACCAAAACTGACTAGAGAAATGAAAGGGCTTATTTGGTTTATGTATCCTCATAACGGTTCATCACTGAGCAGAGTTGGGGCAGGAACCTAGAGGCAGGAACTGAAACAAAGACCACAGAGGAATGCTGCTTGCTGGCTTGCTCTCAGTGTTTCCTAGATGACCCAGGACCACCTACCCAGGGGTGACACTACCCATCAGACTCTCCCACAGCAGTTATAAATAAAGAAAATGACCCATAGATTTTCCTGCAGCCAACCCCTTAATTAAATTCCCCTCTTCCCAGGTGACTCTGCCGTGTCAGGTTGACAAAAAAACAAAACAAAACAAAACAAAACAAAACAAAAACTAACCGCACGATCTTTTTTTTTTTTTTCCTTTAAGTTGCTTCATTAAAGTATTTAATCATACCCATAGGAAAAGTCACCAGGGCAGAGGGGTAAGGGACAGGAAGGTGGAATCCCATTTGTTACCAGACAAGCCTAGGGGCAGCAGGATGTTATGAGATCTCCAGGGAGCAACTCTGCTCTGGGTCAGAAGTGGTTATGGGCAAGGAGTGTGAAGGAAGACTTCCTCTAGGCAATCTTTGAGCTGAAAGGGTTGAAAAAAAGGTCAAGTGAGGCGAGCACAATAGGCTCAGGAAAGCAGGTGGTGGGAGCCAAGACCTGAAGGTAAACTCAAGGCTGGCTGAAAAGCCTGGAATTGCTGAGAAATTGAGAGCTTATTCTTTGATGGGAAGAAGTAAATTTGGAAAGGATGTAACAGGGTTTTGTTTTTTTGTTTTGTTTGTTTTTGGTGCCCCCCCCCAAGGTTTCTCTGTGTAGCCTTGACGTCCTGGAACTCACTCTGTAGACCAGGCTGGCCTTGAACTCAGAGATCTGCCTGCCTCTGCCTCCCAAGTGTTGGGATTAAAGGCATGCACCACCACCAGGCAGGATGTAACAGTTTTGAATTAGCATTCTATTTCTGGTATAAAATGGAAGCCAGATTACAAGTGCAGAGGCCAGGTCCAAGCTTTAAAGTCAAATGGAATGTTTCTTAGCAGTTAAGAGTAATCTTTCCAGCTGGAGAGATGATGGCTCAGTTGTTAAGAACAAGGACTGCTCTTCCAGAGGGCCTGAGTTCAATTCCCAACAACCACTTGGTGGCTCACAACCTTCTGTAATAGGATCTGATGCCCTCTTCTGGTGTGTCTGAAGACAGTGACATTGTACTCATATACATACAATAAATAAATAAATCTTAGAAGAAAGAAAGAACAATCTTTCTCCTTTTCCCACCCTTACACCAAGCCCTGTGAGCATGCCTTTTTTCTTACTTTTCTCTGCAATACCTGTTGTTTTGGTAGAAGACATATTTTCTTCCATCTCCATATGCTCTTTTGCGTTGTTGTCTGCTCCTACCCCCAACCCCCGTGGAGGTTTTTGTCTGCTTGCGTTTTGTTTTGTACTATGGTGTCTCATGGAGCTCACCCGGCTTGGGACTCACAGTATCACTAAGAATGACCTGGGACCGCGAATCCTCCCTGCCTCTCTCCCTTCCAAGTGTTACGATTACAGGTGTGTGCCACTGTGCTTGACTGAGATGATGTTTAAGGTCCAGTTTGACTGAGTGAATGTAGGCACTGTGGGCTAATAGCAACTGTACACTCCTGGGTCGATTACTGTGAGTACATGGAAGGAGAGGATCCTGATCTTTTGCGCAATGGTTCTGAAAAAGTGAAACATAAAAACTAGGCCTTTAGGGCCAGGCTTGAGAATATGACCTTTGTGACTCAATACTCCAAGGCATGCTAATCATAAAACAGCAACATTTTCCCACCCACCCACCCACTTCCTGGGTTCAGGGAATGTTTGTTCAAAAAGGACCACCCTGAGCATTCATGGAACCCGATATGCAAATGTGGAATTGTTAGGGGCCTTTACGGCTAGGCTCTCAATGTTACAAACCCTAAAGCTATGACTTCATGTTGGTTCTGTTTGGCAGCCAGGGCCCCCTTATTATGAAGGAGCGGCAGCAGATGGATCAATTACTATGACTTCAGATGAAAGCCTCTGCCCCTGGGGGCAATCTGAGAATAGTCTCACCTTAGCCGAAATTTCAGGATCAGAGAAATGTATAGGGTTGTACCTCCTTCTCATAGACACCTCTGCAACCATACCTGGACTATTCCTGCTTCTTCTAAAAACCAGTATCTTTGGCCTAGCAACCATTATTGGTGGGCTTGTAGCTCCGGATTGACATCCTGTGTTGCTACTGCTGTTTTTGATCAGTCAAAAGATTTTTGCGTGTTGATGCAATTATTCCCTAGGATATACTACCACCCTGATAATGAGATCCTAGACGCTTATGATTTCAAAAATACCAGGAAGAAGAGAGAGTCTATTTCCTTCACTCTCGCAATGGTCATGGGTTTGGGACTAGCAGCTGGAATTGGTATGGGGACCGCTGCTGTGGTAACTGGACCCCAACAACTGAAACAAGGTCTAGAAGGACTGCAGGCAGCAATGACAGTAGACATTAAGGCTTTAGAAAAGTCAGTTAGTCAGTTAGAAGAGTCTTTGACCTCACTCTCTGAAGTAGTCTTACAGAATAGAAGAAGCTTAGATTTATTATTCCTCAAAGAAGGAGGACTATGTGCAGCCCGAAAGGAAGAATGCTGCTTCTATATTGACCATTCAGGGGCAATTAGAGACTCTATGGCCAAACTTAGAGAAAGGTTAGAAAAATGAAAACGAGAGCGAGAGGCTGATGAAGGATGGTTTGAAGGTTGGTTCACAAAATCCCCATGGATGACTACTTTACTCTCTGCCCTCATGGGCTCCTTATTAGTTTTGCTTCTTTTATTTACTATAGGCTCCTGCATAATTAGCAAGATAATGGCTGTCGAGTGGGTCAGTGCTGTACAGGTTCTTATGCTACACCAACAATATAAAAAAGTAGAACAGGTTGTACTGAGTCAGAGGTTTAATTTTTCTAGTTCTATGATTAGAACTATTTACTAGAAGGAGTGGGGAATGTAAGACCTCAACTCAATGTGTTTCTTAGACACCTAGAAACAAAGCCCAGCATGAAGTTCTTTGTTCTTTCGCCTTCATTCCTAAATGACCACTGGGTGATCCACCTAATTCCAGGAACTGGCTCACCACTATCTTGACCCAGGCACCTAACTCATTGTGTAAGGGACCAAGAATGTTTGCCAAAGATAGCCTGTATCCTTTCCGTAAGAGATGAGCTGTAATTCATCATCCCCATTCTTATGATGTTTACTCAGATTTCCCATTCTTTGTGGTCTTATCCTTCCCTTTCTTTGTGGTTTTTTTCCTTTAAATACCCCCTCTCCCAGCTACTCGGGGCGCCACAGTCCTCTACCTCTGCCCAGTGTATGACTGTGGGCCCCAGAGCACTCTTGAAATAAAAGTCCTCTTGCAGTTTGCATCAAGACTGTTTCTTGTGAGTTATTTGGGGTGTCAGAATGTGGGGGAGTCCTCACATTGTGAGTCTTTCAGTTCTGGGCAGTTGGGACCACAGTTGGGAACACATCAGTGTTGTTTCCTAAATGGCAGACACTATAAAAATGCTGTGTTTCAAAGATGTAATGGCTGTTTCTTGTGAGTTATTTGGGGTGTCAGAATGTAGGAGAGTCCTCACATTGTGAGTCTTTCAGTTCTGGGCAGTTGGGACCACAGTTGGGACACATCAGTGTTGTTTCCTAAATGGCAGACACTATAAAAATTCTGTGTTTCAAAGATGTAAATGGCTACTCCTGGTTGTCAACTTGACTCTATCTGGAATGAACTGCAGTCCAGAATTGGAGGGCTAACATGTGATCCAGATCTTGAGGCTGAAAGACATACAAGTTTCTGACCTAGATCTTGGCATGGAGATTTTTGAGACCTAGTGGCCATGAAAAGCTTAAGCCCAGGCAAGGTAGTACACACTTTTAATCCCAGGAGATGGAGGCAAGGAGATCTCTGAGTTCAAGTCAGTCTGGGACAATGCAAATCCCAGATCCAGGAGTGGTGGTACACACCTTTAATCTGGGCTACACCTTCTGGAGGCCTACATAAGGACATTGGAAGAAGGAAGATTCACTCTTCTTCACCTGCTTACACTTACTTGCCAGCACATCTGTTGGAACCAACTAAAACAACTAGCCTTGTGGGACTGAGCAACTACTGGATTCTTGGACTTCCCATTCACAGCTGACTATTGTTGGGTTAGTTGGACTATAGACTGTAAATCATTACAAAAAAATTCCCTCAATATAGAGAGACATTCCATAAGTTCTGTGACTCTAGAGAACCCTGACTAATACTAAAGATAAGCGATTCATTCCTCACAACTACAGTTATTCGTCATGTAGTATCAGGGTTAGTTCTGAGTAACATGGTGCTAGAAGATTCATTGTTGTGGGAATCTGTAATGACACCATATTGTGTCATTACACAAACTCAAGTAAGTCACTGGAGATGGCCTCTACATGTAATCATGAGACCGTAAACATGAGATTTATAATGTTCCTACTGATGTGTCACGGCATACTGTATTACAATAAACCTCTCTTATATAATTAAGAGACATGCACTTTAAAATAAAGATAAAAATAAACATACAAGCCAGGAACACAGGTGCTTATCACCAGCAAGAGCTGTGTGCTGTAACTGTGTTGGCTACAATTATCTATGACTGACAATGTAGTAGGTTTGTTTACACCAACATTACACTGTTTGGTTGTTCCTGAGCATTTGAGGTTCCTTCTGATCTTTAGGGATCACACATATATCATTTAACTTTAATGCTTATATGGTACATAGATGTACCTATATACTAGGTGCAGTTGTTGTTGATATTGGTGGTCGATTTCAGGAGCAGGAAGTTCCGCTGCTCTGTGGGTACAGTGAGGGTGCCCTGTGGGCACTCCACGGAGTGGAATATGGCAACCACAGCCAGGGCACACCACCAGGGCTGCCAGGATTGCTGCTGCTCCCTGGCTCATGTCACTGCTATAATACTGGTGGTTGAAGTAGAGGTTCCTCAGACCCTAGGTTGTCTTCCTGATCTGCATCCACAGTCTGAGCTGCTCTGGCTGGAACCTAGGTATTGTTATTAACTTTAGATTAAGGGTTACTCAACCAAAGCAGAGTTTTGTAAATAAGTTGTTCAAAGTCAAACTACCATTAGCAAAGATTAAAATGAAATCTTAAAAGGTTGACATTAGAACTATAGCATTATCTTGTAAGGAACATTTGACTAAAAGTCGGCAGAACTGGATTATAGTTAATAATTAACAGTAAATACATACCCAGCACAACAACTTAATACAGTAGATGTTGTACACATTTTAATAGCTCTGGGTACTGTGGGTTAGAATATTTGCATTCTTATTAATTAAATTGTTTTTGTAACATTGCAATTTTCTATATATTTATTGGTAAAACCACATAGTTTAGAGTTTGAACCCGGACCCGTATGAATCCAAGGTCAAAGATTTTAACAACTGGAAGCATTTTTCCTGTAGCTCTGGTATCAACTTACTTACATGGCCTGTGACTTAAGACAGAATATTCATGTGTAAATGACAGAATACAACTTCATGTCCAGGCTCCTTTCTGTTCAGAGGGCTCTGACCTAAGAACGCCCTGGAGCCTTTGTCAGTCAGTATGGAGCCTGCCATTCATCTTCACTGCTTTGGTTTGGCTTCACTGCCTCAAAGAGTGAGAAACTCATTAATTAAAAATCATGACTTGTACAGGTAGCTGAAAAAATAAACACAGGGCAGAGGAGCAGAAGGCTGGCCTGGAGCCAATTGGAATCTGAAAATGTGAATAGTGTGACTCCATTCAAAACAAGCTCTGCACAGGGGAAGAACGGGGAGGGGACACTGGAATCTCCCAGGTGGCCAAGAGGACCTGTGGAGGAACAACAAAGGACAGGCTTTGAGTGTGTGTATGCAAGGGTACTCTAAGGAGAGGCCCAAAGGGAAATTGATGCAGAAAGCCAGGACTTGGTGGACTGTCTGTAGCACCATCACTGTGTCGAGAATAATGAACAAGGAAAGCAGGCCAATCAGTGACACCTGACCATGGCAGCTTGTCTAAAACGGAAAGATCGGGCTGGAGAGATGGCTCAGCGGTTAAGAGCACTGACTGCTCTTCTGAACGAAGGTCCTGGGTTCAAATCCCAGCAACCACATGGTGGCTCACAACCACCCGTAATGAGATGTGATGCCCTCTTCTGGGGTGTCTGAAGGCAGCTACAGTATACTTACATATAATAAATAAATAAATAAATAAATAAATCTAAAATTAAAAAAAAAAAGAAAGAAAATAAAATGGAAAGATCACATACCATTAAGGGACACTTCCTGAAGAAAGTGTCTGCAGAAAGCCCAACATTGCTGGGAACTCTTTTGGGGGTGCAGGTGAGGGTGGGGGTGGGAAACAGAGGTTGCGTTTATATGGCTAATTATCTTACTTTTACTTGGTCCTTTAAAAGATGCAGTTAGTAATTTACATGCTTGGGGGTTTCATGCCACAGAGACAAGAGCTAAATGATGAAAGCAGGAGAAGAGTTATGGGGAAGGGAAAAGAAAAGGCCTGGCTGGAACAGCACGAGGGAGAACAACGCAGCAGGAAAACAGGAACCTAGTTGAGTCATCTGCACGCAGTGCATCTGCAGCGGCTCAGGACAGAGGCCATCCCTGTATCTCCCAGGCTGTCTACAATTGCTCAACTGTCCCTGGCTACAATGAGAAGGGAAGACTATAAAGTGAAAGAGTTGTTACAAACCCAGAACATTCTTTTACTGGAATGTTTTGCCATATTGTGAATTTGATGGCTATTCAGTTCTTTTGGGAGAGTTAATATATTCAGCTTTTTAAAACCCAGAGCCTGGCTTTTAGAGACACCAATTTCATTCGTTTTCTACCTGAAGTTTTCCCACAAACAATGAGATTCTAAAACATGTTAGAGAGACTGACTGCAAGCCAACTACTGTACAAAATAGAAAACATCAAAAGCATGTTGCCATGCAGAACAAGATATAGAAAAATAAAACATATGTTTATAGGGTACCAAATGTCTTGACATTTTGAAAACGTGCTTCCAGCGTGATGGTGATGTGACATGTCAAACAACCGTTTTATAATGTAGGGGCCGGAGGAGACAGGAACAGGAGCAACACAGCTCTCTTAGGGCGGTTGCTAACTTATATAAAGGACTTAACAAGAGGCAAATTCGGTACAAATCAAGTGAGAACTTCAGGCAATTCACAGGTGTTTTTGTATCTGGACAATATGTAAGCTGTCTTAAGCAAAGGGACTGTGCCTGATACTCAGTGAATTGCAGTAAATCTGTCTTCTAAATCTCCTTCTTTGCTCCTATGCAGTAAACATGAACAAAGAGAGACTGTATGTTGGATTAGACAGAAGGCAAATATGTATTGAGAAGCTCCGACTGGGAAGAAAACAGTGTGTGCAGGACCAGGACAAGCATGTTATATTTATTAAGTATTTTAGTTTTTATCTGAGATTCCATTTAATGCTAACAACAATCCAGTCTCTTATTTTGAAGGTGGGGATGAGGACTAGTGGATCAAATTTATAACTTGGTTGGGTGTGTGTCTCAGGGGTAGTGCTTGCCTAGCATGAAGAGGCCCTGTGATCCCAGAACGACAGAGTCACATAGTTGTTAATGTGGCAAACATAGAATCCTGTTCAATTTAAATGGTACTTTTTCTTAGGCTGTGGTGGGAGGCAGGTGCTCTACAGGGTGAACTCCTAGCAGATTTGCCTCAAGGGATAACAGAGACATTGTTTGCCCCTGCCTCTCCGTGGCTTTTATGTAAAACACTAATGTCCTTATTTTGTTCTCGCAAAGATAAAACAAGTACAATTATAGAACATTCAATTATGTAAACAAATAAAGAGAAAAAAATCATCCCAATTTTGCCACTGAATGATAACTAGGCCTTATATTTTTATTATATATTCTTAATGCTTTTATAATAATGTATACGTGCTATGAATATTCAAATATATCTTACAAAAGTGACCAAAATGTGCATATTAAATTTGAAGCAAGTTCTTGCTTATTTAAATAGATTACATTATGAGAGAAAATTTTATCCCATGTAATTTTTGTTGGATATAGTGTAATAATATTTTTATAAACAATCCATCTCACTAACAGAAGCTTTTGCAATATTTATTAAAGCAATTCAGACAATGAAGTAAAACCAATAAGAACATTAAATGTTATTTATAACTTCTAAACTAATAGCCATTCTAGGATGCCTAATATTACATAATTACATGTAACCTAATATTACATAAATTTGTTTTCTTTTTTTTTTGGTTTTTCGAGACAGGGTTTCTCTGTGTAGCTCTGGCTGTCCTGGAACTCACTTTGTAGACCAGGCTGGCCTCGAACTCAGAAATCCACCTGCCTCTGCCTCCCGAGTGGTGGGATTAAAGGCGTGAGGGATGTGTGTATGAAGTCTGATCTTTTTGTTTGTTTTTCTTTTGTTTTGAGACTGTGAGTTTTATTGTAGATCTGCAATCAGCAATACGAATAGAATAGCTTTCCAGATAATAAGAGACTTTATACTACCTGTATAAGCTTGGCTGAGAGAACTATTAAGAACCTTAAAACAAGGGGGCTGGCGAGATGGCTCAGAGGTT
The DNA here is from genome assembly GCA_902729485.2 of Mus minutoides. Taxonomy (NCBI): domain Eukaryota; kingdom Metazoa; phylum Chordata; class Mammalia; order Rodentia; family Muridae; genus Mus; species Mus minutoides. The sequence goes on along the minus strand of LR753587.1, from coordinate 12,908 downwards.
AAGAGCACTGACTGCTCTTCAGAAGGTCGTGAGTTCAAATCCCAGCAACCACATGGTGGCTCACAACCATCCTAACAAAATCTGATGCCCTCTTCTGGAGTATCTGAAGACAGCTACTCTGAAGACAGCTACAGTGTACTACAGTGTATAATAAATAAATAAATATTTAAAAAAAAAAAGAACCTTAAAACAGGGCTGGAGAGATGGTTCAGTGGTTAAGAGAACTGACTGCTCTTCTGAAGGTCCTGAGTTCAAATCCCAGCAACCAGATGATGGCTCACAACCACCCATAATGAAATCTGATGGCCTCTTTTGGTGTGTCTGAAGACAGCTACAGTGTACTACTTACATGTAATAATAAATAAATCTTGAAAAAAAAAAAGAACCTTAAAACACATGCCCTCCATCTACCCCTCTAGGGTGTTCCAAGTTCTACTCTTGGATTGGGTAAAGTCTTATGGTTATAATCTATTTTTACATCTTGACACTCACTGATGAGGATCTCTGTAAGAGACAGTTTAAATTACTCATATGTTTATTATACAAATGCTATTTAGATCGGTGTCTACCATACCACAAACATTTGCTGTCCTTGGCATTTAAACTTTTCAAAATAGATTTTACTGGCAGGAGAAATGTGTTCCTGAGAAACTTACATGTTTCTTTCTTCATCATAAAAACAGTAATTGTACTGATTGTGATTCTGAAGTTCCTCATCCCAGGGCAGAAAGCTCAGAGTCAAAGCTGAAACTAAATCAGAGAAATTTTGTCTTGATATTTGAATGCTTATCTTTCCTAGGACTGGTTTCGGTTTCTATTTTACTACCATCTCCTTGTGTTTGTATCCGGAAAGACATTTTTTTTTTTTTCTCAAATTTTTTTTTAATGTTTGAAAACGAAAGCAAACATCTATTTTGTTGAATGACTTAATGTAGAAAAGAGATATGATGGCGGTGACAGGTGTGAGGGAGCGCTGGGGTTCACCGTGAAACAGGTCCAGTGTGGTCAGCTGGGTAGTGGGTAGCAGCATGGAATTCACAAAGACAAAGACTCGGCCCCTAACTTGCTCCCTGGCCGTGGGATCTCTCTCAGCCTCTGGGCTGTGCCAGAGGCCGAGATGAGGAAGGCTTCACTTTCTGGACTAGACCTCCGTGAAGGACCACCATAGTCCTGTGATGTGGATGAGGGCCGTATGTGGGTCAGTGGTCCTGATGGGGCCAAGTGGTGGCCTGTTTTACGATCTAACGCTATGTGGATGTCTGGTCTATGCCGTGCCTGGGGCCGTGCTGGTTTCCGTGGGCCTGTGCTCTTCTTGGGACCCTGTGGACGTGGGTGGTGTGTGCTACCCACCTGAAGCTGTGGTGCTGTCTGGGGTCAAGTCTGGGTCCAGGGACCTGCTGCAGCCTGAAGCCATGTTGTCATCCACCGTCTAGGCTGCCTCCAAGAACCTTGCCTAGGTTCATGGTCCTGTTGTATCAGGGCCGTGTTCATGGTCTGTGCTGTTGCCAGAAACCGTGGGGAAAAGTCCTTGGTCCGAGCTCCAGCTGACTATAAAGAGCAGGAAAGCTACTTTGTGATGTCGATAACTGCTGATGCCCAATTGAGAAAGAGAGACATGGAAGGCTTCAGTAATAATCCCTCCCTTCCGATGTCTCAATGTAGCAGCCTAAATAGGAACCATCGAAAGAGAACTCTTAAAAATTCACAACTGGGAGCCGGGCGTGGTGGCGCACGCCTTTAATCCCAGCACTCAGGAGGCAGAGCAGGCAAATTTCTGAGTCCGAGGCCAGCCTGGTCTACAAAGTGAGTTCCAGGACAGCCAGGGCTAAACAGAGAAACCCTGTCTCGAAAAACCAAAAAAAAAAAAAAAAAAAAAAAAAAAAAAAAAAAAAAAAAAAAAAAAAAAAAAAAAAAAAAAAAAAAAAAAATTCACAACTGGGGCTGGTGAGATGGCTCAGCTGGTTAGAGCACCCGACTGCTCTTCCGAAGGTGATGAGTTCAAATCCCAGCAACCACATGGTGGCTTACAACCACCCGTAACAAGATCTGACGCCCTCATCTGGTGCGTCTGAAGTCAGCTACAGCATACTTATAAAGAATAATAAGAAATGAAACCTTATTTTAATAAAATACCCCCCTTTTTAAACAAGTGTAACTAGTGCCCGGGAAAAATTACTGTGGTTGTAATTTTAAAACTTTAAAATAAAACTGGAAAGGAAAAAAAAAAAAAAAAAGAAATGAAACCTTGGACCGGAGAGACCAACCGCGGAGTGAGTGAGGCTGTCCGGAGGGTTGACCAGAATAAGGGAAAAAAAAATATCACAACTGATGGCTTCTGGAGGGGGCACAGATGAGAAACTCAATTTTCTTTAGTGGGGCAGGCCACTGGGAGTTTAACTATGCTCCAGTTAGTATATGGATCATACAAATTATTGTTGTTGTTGTTGTTGGAGGAGGAGGAGGAGGAGGAGGGGGAGGAGGAGGAAAAGGAGGAGGAGGATGGGGAGGAGGAGGAAAAGGAGGAGTGGGGCATGGACTGGGAAGTGAGAGCAATCAGGGTGCACAAGGTGAAATTCTTTTATATATATGTATTTTTTATTAGATATTTTCTTTATTTACATTTCAAATGCTATCCCGAAAGTTCCCTATACCCCCCACCCCCCACCCCCCGCCCTGATCCCCTACCTGCCCACTCCCACTTCCTGGCATTCCCCTGTACTGGGGCTTATAAACACCCATGATACAGAGATAAAGATTGGAGCTAAGACACCATCCAGAGATTACCCCACCTGGGGATCCATCCCATAATCAGCCACCAAATCCAGACACTATTGCATATGCCAGCAAGATTTTGATGAAAGGACCCTGATATAACTATCTCAAGAGTGAGGCTATGCTAGTTCCTGGCAAACACAGACAGGGATGCTCACATTCATCTATAGGATGGAACACAGAGCCCCCAATGGAGGAGCTAGAGAAATTGCCCAAGGAGCTGAAGGGGTCTACAACCCTTTAGGTGGAACAACAATATGAACTAAACAGTACCCCCAGAGCTCATGTCTCTAGATGCATATGTAGCAGAAGATGGCCATCACTGGGAAGAGAGGCCCCTTGGTCTTACAAACTTTATATGTTCCAGTACAAGGTGAAATTCTTAAGGAATCAATAAAAACACTATTTTGAAAACAATTACTGACTCCCAACAGAAATGCATTTCCTGTCACATTGCTCTAAACGTTTCTAAGGCTTTTCTCCCAGCTAATCTTCATAGTTTATAAATTCTTCAGTCATCTGCTGGACTAAGCTTTGAGTAGCCTTCTCTAGGATACTCTGCCTTGATAAACCCCTCTGCTCCTTCCACCTCACATTGTCAGCTTCTGCTAAGTGCCCACTTTTGAGTCAGTCACCCTATTACTTTACACTGTGGACTCCTTGAGGGGCAAGTGTGGGAGTCTCTTTAGTCTTTCAGTGCCCAGCACCTACCACAATGCCAGGTAAGGATTTGTGTTGCATTAATTTGTAGGAGGGAAGGATGGTGGAGAGTTTCCTTCCTTTTGTGCTTTTCAGGGTTGGTTAGTTTTAAAAAAAAAAAAACAACAAACACATCAGAAATGAGAAAATGTAAGCATTGTTTTAACAACTGATACTGTAGAACAAGTTGATACCTACTTCCTGTGGCCAGTGACAGAGGTCAGTTTGTGTGAGCAAAAGGAACGAGGCATGGCAGCTCCTGCTCTGCTCTCGAGGAGCAGGGCACAGGCTCCTCTTCCCACGGTCTTTGGATTGGTAAGATCATCAAGAGGTTAAAATGACTAATTTTAAGAGAGGGGCAGAGTAATTTTGTATAAATGTTCTGTTGAAAACTAAGGCTAGAAAGTGCTTTCTTTCCTACAGCTGTTTCCTTTCTAGGGCCTGGTGTTACTGGAATGTTCAGTGGTCATCTCGTTGGCATGATTCAGACACTGCAGTAACTGAATATGATCATTTAGAGCATGAGGCACGGGCCCTGACTTTTCTTTTCTGACAGTGGTGCTGTTAGCACAGTTGGTTAATCACAGCTCGAAAGTGACTTATCCGTGATGTGTAATATGACTAAGTGAGCGGCTAAGCAGTTTCATTGTGATCCTGCAGTCACTGGAATTCCTGTCACCTTTCCAACAGTTAAGTCATTTTGCATAACAGCAGGGTGACATCACTGAGTTGCCAGATTATTGGCTGAAGACAAGCGGCGGGGGAGGGGTGGTGGTGCTTCCTGGACTGTAAACCTTTCCCAGACCTAAATGAGTGGCTTATGCTGTTTTACGCTCCCTCCCGGAGCTTCGGAGTGTCCTACGGCCCAGGCTGAAACCCAGCAGGAGATTCAGCGACGTGCCTAACTGTAAAGTCTCTTCCCTCCACAAGGCCGGCCCTTAAAATGAAGGGCCAGAGAAAGGAGACAATGACAATGTTGTTGTCTCTCTCTGGAAGGACTCAAGACTCAGTTCACTGTCTGCTTTGCACGTCCACACAGAAGAAACAGTCAGCTGGGGCCCAGTTGCAAACCGCTTATGGCTGAGAGCCTGACTTATTTCCAGGGGAAATGGTAGTCTAGATTAGTCATCAGAGAGCACTCAAACTTCCAATTTATTTAACTGCTTAAAATCTCATGCTTTAAAACTACTGCTAGAAATGCCCCCTAAACTAGAGTTATGAGGGCAACTTATGACGATAATGTCCAATAATTATTGTTTACTGTGTGCCAGTATTGTAAGGAATGTACATATATCAGTGGGTTTAGTCCAATAAAACAGCTGCTACTGATGACTCTAAGCTACTGAGAAGGCAATGGAGATGCTAAGATCTCACAATCAAGGAAAACTGAGGGCAGAGAGATCAGTAGCAGCTCACCAGTCTTAGCTGTTGCCTCCCGTTGCCTTATTGTGATAACGACAATTACTTCCACTTATTCCTCCTCCATCCACTGAATGCTTGTAATGTAATCAGCTCTGAACAAGAACCATGCCATCCCTTCATTATCTCTGCCCGTGAAATGATCCTTATCATCCCTGTATGGGAGATCGGGAACCTGGGGTGGGAAAGTTCTGTCACACAGAAGTAGATATCGAGGCGTGGTGCCATCCCTGCCTGGATCTAGATTCCATGCATTTAACACAGTGCTGTATTGTTTCAATAGCTGCTGCTTGTTGAGCAACAACTAATGTGCGGACGAGATCGCGGGTATTATTGGCTAGGTTTATAGGTTTATAGGGGGAGAAAACTGAAGTTGTAAGGGGCCTGCCTGGCAGTTTGTCAACTTCTGAGTGGCCAAGTCAGAACCCTCCCTCCTCATCCCCTCCCTCAGATCTAGAGCTGTACTGCAGGTCCAGTGCCACAGTGCAGAAGGGAAGTTGAGGGAAGAGATGGTTTCTCAAGAGACTCAGAGATAGTCTTAGTCTGGAGATCTCCCACGAAGTAGAGGCTGGTGAGAAATGGCCTAGAAACCACCTAGGGTGGTGCGCTGACTAAGACCGTAATTCTAGATGCCCCGAAGCTCCTTCTCTGTTTGATGAGTCTGTCATCTGCTGGGTATGGGCAGACACCTCTCTCCCTTCAATTCTCATTCTTTTCTCACTGGACTCAGCATTTCGGAACAGCACTGCCTCATTCTTCATTTAGCCCAGAGCTTGGAGTCCCCTCAGTTCTCTTGCCTTGTAAGGGTTTTCTCCCTGCCCCTAGCGCAGCTCTTGCTCCAGAGCGCATATTCAGTTCTCTGGAATGCAGCCACACATAAGCATGACACATATTTTCAGAAGGCTCTAGAAATGCATCTGGTAAGTGGATTTAATTTTGTTAAAGGGGAAAACATATAGGCACTAGGCTATGTAACCTATTAGTTTCATGGAAGGCACCCCTGCCTTTAAAATGCAACAGTATACAAACACTGAAATCAATAAAAAGCACCAGGCAAGCACACGAAGAATCCAACAGGTTGAATACTTTAGAAACATTTCAGAGTTTTCAAAAAGCAAGAGCCTGAGGTAAATTGAAACTCTTACTTTATTAAACAAAAATTAAACACCACCATTTAATAATTTAAGGAACATTTATTTTGGAGAAGAAGAGACTGAAAGTATGTATGACATATCTTAGTCAATACCATACAGTGAAAAGACTGTAAGATACAGCTGTTCAAACAGGGAAGCAAGTCCTCTACAGGGAATCTTCTGGAAGGAAGAAAGACTTGGCTAGAACTGGAAAAACTGGTAGAATTTTAAGGGTTGACATAGAGGTTAGAGAAAGGACAGTCCACACAGGGAACTAGCATGTGATTAAGAGATAAGACCATGCAGTCATGAATCTTGCTCCAGGGAACACAGTTCTTATGAAATATGAGACTCTTCTATAAAAATCCACAGGGATAATCAAGGATTTGTATTACTTTTAATATGAGAGAATAGAAAGTAGAGGAAAAGTATAAGTCTCAGAATTAAAAGGGGACATCACAATTACTGCTCTCCTACCAGCCAGCATGCGTGGCTTCATGAATGGCCCTTTAACAGAGGAGGTACACTCACCCTTGTGGATCAACCAATGGCTCTGGATGGAAAGGTAAAGCTCACCTGAAGCTCACTGTCCTAACTCAGTGGGCAGGAAGCCACGCATGTCATCTGGTCTTCCCAGCCATTCCTCCCAGCTCTAAGTTTGTATTCCTGAATGAAGAAAAAAATTCAAAGTGGACGAGTAATGCCTGCACTGTTTATTCCCGCTGTTTGTGATCCTAATCAGCGTCTAGGGAGATTTTTATAGCCAAGACCCCCTTAAGATAAATGAGTTCTCTTTGGTTTTTTGATCATTAAGTGCTTCAGGATGTGGTCTGAAGAAGTCCACTTCATTTATTCAGACATTGAGGGAGTTCCTAGGGTGGTAGCCTGCTTTCAACTTAGTCCCCGATGACCTGTGTTTCCTGCTGTGTCTGTCCTGTGTACTAACCAAATATGGTAAACATAACTGCATGTCATTTCATAGATATGTTTTAACAGAAGCTGGGGCTCATTTTGGAAGAAGAACCAAGGTCTGCTAACAGCTGGAGTGGAAGGGAAGGTTTGGACCAACAGTTATGTGAGTTAGATGCCTCGGAAGTAGAAGCAACAGCCCCAAACATGCCTTTTTGTGACTGTAGTCCTGGTCCTTCCCACCACTGACCTTTGTCAGGACTGCTGATTAACTCTAGGTCCTTATGCACAGGAGGCCAGTGCTACAGCCTTTAGCACTTGACATTTTGACTTGCACTTAGGAAAGACCCTGAGTCACAACTCAGCTAAGGTACTCCTGCATTCGTGACACTGAGAAATAGTGCATAAAAATAAAGGCGTGCTGCTTTAGGCTACTCATAATTAGATATTTTATATTCTAGAAATTAATGATAGACTCATCGTTTGTTAGTTCTTGTGTCAAGAACTCAAAATTAAGTTTTGCTCCCTAGAAACTAACAGTACAAAGGGGAGCAAAGATCTAAACAAATACCCCAAATGGAGATGTCTCTGCACCTAATTATAGCATACTACAACAGGGATTTTCTGTGTAGAAAATCTCTGTTCTAGGGAGCTGAAAGTGTAGCGATGAGTTCTACTTGGGAGAGAGTGGAGATCTGAGAAAAGCTTTACAAACAGATATCTGGAGATCAGTGCCTGAGAAAGATCAGTACATCTCTAGGTAAAAGAGCATATTCCAAGGCCTACACGTAAGAGTCACCGAGTGATTGGAAATGTTCTCATTTCCATGCAGATGTGGTCAGGGATTCAGGGTAAGGATTTCCTGTCAGGAAAGATGAATTTAGCCTAACAGGTAAAATGACACAGGTAACTTTTAGGTATGAGCTCAACAGTCAGACAGACATTAAAGAGCAGGTATATGTTATGTTACAAGTGTGTGTTCACTCAGAGAACCTGGTACAGCCATTGGGAAGAGATGGAGGCCACAGACAAAACTGCGGTACTTCAGAAGCTTTCTGTGTTAGAGACATGTGAGCTTCAGACACTGTCTCTATCACTTAATAATAGTTTCATTCTCTAAGTTTCCATTTTAAAATAATTTAGATGTATCAAAACAATTACAAAAGAAAGCCTCAGGTATATAGCTCAGTAGAAGAACACTGGGCCTAATGGTCTAAACAAAGGCCAAAGAAATTTTGCAAAAATAATATGAGGAATTTCTATATATTCTTCACACAGCTTCCTCTCATGTTAACAAATTAAATAAATGCAGTGCAGTTTTAAAAATTAGAATATTGGTGTTGGCAAACTTGAACTAATTTTCTGACCTTATTCAAATTCACCAGTCATTTGATTAATGTCATTTTTCTGGTCTCTCCTTGGTTTTGCTTGTCATATTGCCTTAGTTATCTTCCTTCCTTCCTTCCTTCCTTCCTTCCTTCCTTCCTTCCTTCCTTCCTTTCTTTCTTTCTTTTTTTTTAGATTTATTTATTTTATGTATGTGTGTACAATGTCGCTGTCTTCAGATACACCAGAAGAGGGCATCTGATTCCATTACAGATGGTTGTAAGCCACCATGTGGTTGCTGGGAATTGAACTCAGGACCTCTGGAAGAGAAGTCAGTGCTCTTAACCTATGAGCCATCTAGCCAGCCCACCTTGGTTTTCTTTATTCCAGAATAATATCACAATCCTTCTTTGCTTTTCACAGCCTTCATGATTTTTTTTATAGGATGTTCATCAAATTGGGTTTAGCTTATCTGAATATTTCATGATTATGTTTAAATTCTGTATTTTTGGTAAGAATAACACTGGAATGGTATTATGTTGGGGCCACAAACTATCTTTTTTTAAAGATTTATTTTATTTTTTTATATGTAAGTACACTGTAGCTGTCCTCAGACACTCCAGAAGAGGGAGCCAGATCTCATTACGGATGGTTGTGAGCCACCATGTGGTTGCTGGGATTTGAACTTATCACCTTCGGAAGAGCAGTCGGGTGCTCTTACCTGCTGAGCCATCTTACCAGCCCCACAAACTATTGATAAGTCTCATTCTTGATGATAATTTTGAGCGTGTGGCAATAGCTATTTTTGCTAAGTGTTTCCACAGCAAATTTATGATTGCCTTTGTGACCCATCAGGATTATGGAAGAAGATAGTCAAAACCATAAATAATTACTTTTCTCATTAATCTTTTGGTCAGTAATTAAAAAAAATAATTAGATTTAAAAAATGATTGCATTAAAATCATTTAATTGATACCTGAAATAATTATTTTGGTATTTTTCCAAATGGTGAAAATATTTCAATTATGTTTTCTGATGATTTTAAAACATATTCCTTGCTGGGCTGGGTGTGGTAGCACATGCCTTTGATCTCAGCTGTCAAGAGGCAGGGGCAGAACGATCTCTGTGAGTTTGAGGCCAGTCTGGCCTATACAGAGAGTTCCAGGACTATATAGAAAGACCCTGTCTCAAAACAAAACAAAACAACCCCAAGCCAACCAAACAACCCCCACCCCCACCCCCCAAAAAACCCAAAATCAAAAAACAAAACTCAAAACCCCAAACCCCAAAACTGTCAAACCAAAAACAAAACAAAACAAACCCAAACCCAAACCCAATCCATGTCCCTTGAAAACACACATTCTAGCCTTCAAAAGTTGAGTCTCCTCCTCCTCTTGTATCTAGGCTGCATTTGTTGCCTCATTCATAATGAATGTTACACAGCAGACATGATTGTCAAGGCTGGATCATAAGGGGCTGTCTCTTAGTCTTGGCTTGTTCTCTTAGATGATCTACTTCACAGGAAGTCAGCAGCCATGTCATGAAGACACTCAGGACAGCTCTCAGGAGGTGTCCATGTGGATAGGAACTGAGGTCTCCTGTCAACCCGACACTAACTTATAGGCATGTTCATGAGCTCCTTAAGCGTGAATCTTTTGGCAGCAGATAAAGCCTCAGCCTGGCAGACACAGTGACTGCAACCTCATGAAAGACTCTGAGCCAGAACCACTCAGATAAGGCACTCCCGGATTCCTGACCTACACAAGTGGGTGTGTGAGATAATAAATGTTTATTGTTTCAAACCATTATATTTACTCAAGTGGTTTGTAATGCAGAAAGAGTGAACTTATTCTGATGGGAAGTAAAGAATCGTCAGAAAAAGTTCAAAAGGCAACTATAATTAAAGAAAGGGCACCAAAACCCTCCCCCAACACAAGGTGCCTAAAGAATGTGTTTTAAAATTATTATTGAAGCTAAGTTAAAAGCATGGGTACCCCAAATGGAGGAGTTAGAGAAAGGACTGAAGGAGCTGAAGGGGTTTGCAACCCCATAGGAAGAACAACAATATCAATCAACCAGACCCCCTAGAGCCTCCTACCAACCAAAGAGTACACATGGAGCAACCCATGGCTCCAGCTGCCTATGTAGCAGAGGATGGTCTTTTGGGGCATCAATGGGCGGGGAGGCCCTTGGTCCTGTGAAGGCTCAGTTCCCCAGTGTAGGGGAATGCCAGGGCGGTGAGGTGGGAGTGGGTGAGTGGGAGCACCCTCATCGAAGCAGGGAGAGGGGGAATGGGATAGAGGTTTTGTGGAGGGGAAAACAGGAAAGGGGATAAATATAAATAAATAAAATAACCATTTAAAGAAAACTGGAAGCAATCCTCACAGCCTAGCCCCAACAGTGGGATATATAAACAAATTGTAGGATGTTTAATCACTAGGTAAGTCATAAACAAAATGAACACATTACACCTATAGGCAATAATATGTAAGAGTCTTTTTTGTTGTTTTTTGTTTTTGTTTTTGTTTTGTTTTTGACACAGGGTTTCTCTGTGTAGCCCTGGCTGACCTGGAACTCACTCTGTAGACCAGGCTGGCCTCAAACTCAGAAATCTGCCTGCCTCTGCCTCCCAAGTGCTGGGATTAAAGGTGTGCACTACCACTGCCCAGCTAATATGTAAGAATCTTAAACTGAGTGTAACAAGTCCAGAAAAAAAAAGGTACAAAACCAAACCCTTTAAAAAGAGATAGTTAGATAAGTGATAAATATATAAAGGAAACAAGAAGAGATTCCTTTTCCTTTTTTTTTTTTTTTAAGATTTATTTATTTTATATATGTGAGTATACTATAGCTGTCTTCAGACACATCAGAAGAGAGCATCAAATCCCATTACAGATGGTTGTGAGCCACCATGTAGTTTCTGGTAATTGAACTCAGGACCTCTGGAAGAGCAGTCAGTGCTCTAAACCACAAGCCATCTCTCTTTTCTTAAGACAGGATTTCACTCTGCAGCGCAGGGTGCACTAGAACTCACAATTAATTCATGTGGCCTCTTGGGCCTCTTGACGGCCACCATATCAGGCTTAAAAAGTATTTTTCAAAGATGGCCTAGTTGGCCATCATTGGGAGGAGAGGCCCCTTGGTCATACAGACTCTATATGCCCCAGTACCGGGGAACGCCAGGGCCATTACGTGGGAGGGGGTGGGTAGGGGAGCAGGGCGGGGATGCGGGAGGGTAAGGGAAAATTTCTGGATAACATGTGAAAGGTAAATGAAGAAAATATCTAATAAAGAGAAAAAAAAAGAAAAAAAAAGAAAAAAGTATTCTTCAAGGAGGAATGTACAGGTGGAGATTGGAAGTATTATTAAGGCTTATTTTACATACAATAAAGTTATATATATGTAAATGCAGCATAATCTGTATATGTTATATACATGCTGAGTTTATGACACTTCATGAAACTGTATGTTTAGCGACTTTAATACATACCGAGGAATATAACTCACCTGGTAGAGTGCTAGCCTACTACTCATGAAGCCCTGGTTTCAATCCCTAGCATTATGTATACCAGATATTATGGTACATTCCTATAACCCTAGCACTCAGGAAGAGAAGGAGAACCCGACTTCTCTAGACTACATATTCTTGACTACATAAAGAGTGGGTGGCTAACCTAAGATACATGTGGCCCTGTCTCAAAGGGAAAAAAAAAAAAGGTTAAAAATAAAACATGCAAAAAAAAAAATAAAACATGCATACAATATAGGATCTTGGGAACTAGGCTAGTTCAAAAGGTGAACATGAGCTAGCAGTTGAGACTGTTGAAAACAAGAGTAACAGCTTGAGAAATAAGAATGAAAGTAGCTCACAGAAGACAATAAACCACACTTGCAGACTACAGAGGGAAATACCACTGGGTGAGCCAACGGTCACTGGTTGCGGAGACATTCCTCACCTGCCCATGTGACTTACAAGCCTTCCACCTGAGAGCAGAGAGCACATGGGCCCAAGAGAAGGTAGGCTTGATGGCAGGAGAATTATGACGAGGTTCAGGCTGTAAGCACCTTATCTGACTTGTCAGTGGCTTATGCTCCACTTCTCTGTATCTCTGACCCCTGAGTAGCCTGTGTTCTTATCCCACTTCCCTTCCTGTCCCATTCCCACATTCAAAGCTCTGCAAGGCTAAAGTCCAGCTCTGCTGAGTCCTGGACCAGTCAGTGTGTCTTTATCTATCTAGCTGAGGAAATGCCTTTGTACCTTAACTTTGATCTCTGATTATGAATGAGAGGTTTTGTGACCCTTTAAGCCATTCATCAGTGGCTAGATGAATGAGATAGATGTCTTTTGGATGAAGTGGGACTTCCTGCCCTGGAGGGGCACCGTATGCTCAGAGAAGAGGCATCAGGTAACCTTTAAAATCACCCAGGTCACTCATAAATGACAACTTGTATTGTGTTTGACAATGGGCTTTCTTCCCACACCCATCCATATCTGAAAGCCACCTTTTCCAGAACGGCCACTCACTGAGCTAATGTATACCCATTCATTCTTTTGTTCACTTAACAATTAATTATTGAGCTGGAAAGTATGTGTCTGGCCCCATACTAGTATAGGTGACTCAGGACAGTGCAGAAACAAGCCTGGATCTT